>JAPTHN010000043.1:1355136-1955136 GCA_026936325.1 Platynereis dumerilii | reverse complement strand
AATGTGCGATTTTGTAGCTTTCAACATTGAGGGTTGAGCATTCAGAACCACTAGGCCAAAATGAAACCATATAGGTTGGAAAGGCAACAAAATTTCCATCTTAGTGAGACCAAACTCAATATGCCTAGCCATTTTTGAAACCACCTTTAAGCCAGTCCAAACAAAGAGGTACATGCATTTTATGGCTAAAAAATGTGCGATTTTGTAGCTTTCAACATTGAGGGCTGAGTATTCAGAACCACTAGGCCAAAATGAAACCATATAGGTTGGAAAGGCAACTAAATATCCCACTTAGTGATACCAAACTCAATATGTCTAGCCATTTTTTAAACCACCTTTAAGCCACTCCAAACAAAAAGGTGCAGGCATTTTTTGGTTTTAAAAAGTGTGATTTTGGAGCTTTCAACATTGAGGGCTGAGTATTCAGAACAACTAGGCCAAAATGAAACCATATAGTTTGGAAAAGCAACAAAATTCCCCACTTAGTGATACCAAACTCAATATGCCTAGCCATTTTTGAAACCACCTTTAAGCCACTCCAAACAAAAAGGTGCAGGCATTTTTTGGTTTAAAAATGTGCGATTTTGTAGCTTTCAACATTGAGGGCTGAGTATTCAGAACCACTAGGCCAAAATGAAACCATATAGGTTGGAAAGGCAACAAAATTCCCCATTTAGTCTGGCCAAACTCAATATGCCTAGCCATTTTTGAAACCACCTTTAAGCCAGTCCAAACAAAGAGGTACATGCATTTTTTGGCTAAAAAATGTGTGATTTTGTAGCTTTCAACATTGAGGGCTTAGTATTCAGAACCACTAGGCCAAAATGAAACCATATAGGTTGGAAAGGCAACAAAATTTCCATCTTAGTGAGACCAAACTCAATATGCCTAGCCATTTTTGAAACCACCTTTAAGCCACTCCAAACAAAAAGGTGCAGGCATTTTTTGGTTAAAAAATGTGCGATTTTGTAGCTTTCAACATTGAGGGTTGAGCATTCAGAACAACTAGGCCAAAATGAAACCATATAGGTTGGAAAGGCAACAAAATTTCCATCTTAGTGAGACCAAACTCAATATGCCTAGCCATTTTGTAGCTTTCAACATTGAGGGCTGAGTATTCAGAACAACTAGGCCAAAATGAAACCATATAGGTTGGAAAGGCAACAAAATTCCCCACTTAGTGATACCAAACTCAATATGCCTAGCCATTTTTGAAACCACCTTTAAGCCACTCCAAACAAAAAGGTGCAGGCATTTTTTGGTTTAAAAAAGTGCGATTTTGTAGCTTTCAACATTGAGGGCTGAGTATTCAGAACCACTAGGCCAAAATGAAACCATATAGGTTGGAAAGGCAACAAAATTCCCATCTTAGTGAGACCAAACTCAATATGCCTAGCCATTTTTGAAACCACCTTTAAGCCACTCCAAACAAAGAGGTGCAAGCATTTTTTTGCTAAGAAATGTGTGATTTTGTAGCTTTCAACATTGAGGGCTTAGTATTCAGAACCACTAGGCCAAAATGCAACCATATAGGTTGGAAAGGCAACAAAATTTCCATCTTAGTGAGACCAAACTCAATATGCCTAGCCATTTTTTAAACAACCTTTAAGCCACTCCAAACAAAAAGGTACATGCATTTTTTGGCTAAAAAATGTGCGATTTTGTAGCTTTCAACATTGAGGGCTGAGTATTCAGAACAACTAGGCCAAAATGAAACCATATAGGTTGGAAAGTCAACAAAATTTCCATCTTAGTGAGACCAAACTCAATATGCCTAGCCATTTTGTAGCTTTCAACATTGAGGGCTGAGTATTCAGAACAACTAGGCCAAAATGAAACCATATAGGTTGGAAAGGCAACAAAATTCCCCACTTAGTGATACCAAACTCAATATGCCTAGCCATTTTTGAAACCACCTTTAAGCCACTCCAAACAAAAAGGTGCAGGCATTTTTTGGTTTAAAAAAGTGCGATTTTGTAGCTTTCAACATTGAGGGCTGAGTATTCAGAACCACTAGGCCAAAATGAAACCATATAGGTTGGAAAGGCAACAAAATTCCCATCTTAGTGAGACCAAACTCAATATGCCTAGCCATTTTTGAAACCACCTTTAAGCCACTCCAAACAAAGAGGTGCAAGCATTTTTTTGCTAAGAAATGTGTGATTTTGTAGCTTTCAACATTGAGGGCTTAGTATTCAGAACCACTAGGCCAAAATGCAACCATATAGGTTGGAAAGGCAACAAAATTTCCATCTTAGTGAGACCAAACTCAATATGCCTAGCCATTTTTTAAACAACCTTTAAGCCACTCCAAACAAAGAGGTAAATGCATTTTTTGGCTAAAAAATGTGCGATTTTGTAGCTTTCAACATTGAGGGCTGAGTATTCAGAAGAACTAGGCCAAAATGAAACCATATAGGTTGGAAAGTCAACAAAATATCCCACTTATTGATACCAAACTCAATATGTCTAGCCATTTTTTAAACCACCGTTAAGCCACTCCAAACAAAAAGGTGCAGGCATTTTTTGGTTTAAAAAAGTGTGATTTTGTAGCTTTCAACATTGAGGGCTGAGTATTCAGAACAACTAGGCCAAAATGAAACCATATAGGTTGGAAAGGCAACAAAATTCCCCACTTAGTGATACCAAACTCAATATGCCTAGCCATTTTTGAAACCAGCTTTAAGCCACTCCAAACAAAAAGGTGCAGGCATTTTTTGGTTTAAAAATGTGCGATTTTGTAGCTTTCAACATTGAGGGCTGAGTATTCAGAACCACTAGGCCAAAATGAAACCATATAGGTTGGAAAGGCAACAAAATTCCCCATTTAGTCTGGCCAAACTCAATATGCCTAGCCATTTTTGAAACCACCTTTAAGCAAGTCCAAACAGAAAGGTGTATGCATTTTTTTGTTAAAAAAATGTGCGATTTTGTAGCTTTCAACATTGAGGGCTGAGTATTCAGAACCACTAGGCCAAAATGAAACCATATAGGTTGGAAAGGCAACAAAATTCCCATCTTAGTGAGACCAAACTCAATATGCCTAGCCATTTTTGAAACCACCTTTAAGCCACTCCAAACAAAGAGGTACATGCATTTTTTGGCTAAAAAATTTGCGATTTTGTAGCTTTCAACATTGAGGGCTGAGTATTCAGAACCACTAGGCCAAAATGAAACCATGTAGGTTGGAAAGGCAACAAAATTCCCCACTTAGTGAGACCAAACTCAATATGCCTAGCCATTTTTGAAACCACCTTTAAGCCACTCCAAACAAAAAGGTACATGCATTTTTTGGTTTAAAAAAGTGTGATTTTGTAGCTTTCAACATTGAGGGCTGAGTATTCAGAACCACTAGGCCAAACTGAAACCATATAGGTTGGAAAGGCAACAAAATTCCCCACTTAGTGATACCAAACTCAATATGCCTAGCCATTTTTGAAACCACCTTTAAGCCACTCCAAACAAAAAGGTGCAGGCATTTTTTGGTTTAAAAAAGTGCGATTTTGTAGCTTTCAACATTGAGGGCTGAGTATTCAGAACCACTAGGCCAAAATGAAACCATATAGGTTGGAAAGGCAACAAAATTCCCATCTTAGTGAGACCAAACTCAATATGCCTAGCCATTTTTGAAACCACCTTTAAGCCACTCCAAACAAAGAGGTGCAAGCATTTTTTGCTAAGAAATGTGTGATTTTGTAGCTTTCAACATTGAGGGCTTAGTATTCAGAACCACTAGGCCAAAATGCAACCATATAGGTTGGAAAGGCAACAAAATTTCCATCTTAGTGAGACCAAACTCAATATGCCTAGCCATTTTTTAAACCACCTTTAAGCCACTCCAAACAAAAAGGTACATGCATTTTTTGGCTAAAAAATGTGCGATTTTGTAGCTTTCAACATTGAGGGCTGAGTATTCAGAACAACTAGGCCAAAATGAAACCATATAGGTTGGAAAGTCAACAAAATTTCCATCTTAGTGAGACCAAACTCAATATGCCTAGCCATTTTGTAGCTTTCAACATTGAGGGCTGAGTATTCAGAACAACTAGGCCAAAATGAAACCATATAGGTTGGAAAGGCAACAAAATTCCCCACTTAGTGATACCAAACTCAATATGCCTAGCCATTTTTGAAACCACCTTTAAGCCACTCCAAACAAAAAGGTGCAGGCATTTTTTGGTTTAAAAAAGTGCGATTTTGTAGCTTTCAACATTGAGGGCTGAGTATTCAGAACCACTAGGCCAAAATGAAACCATATAGGTTGGAAAGGCAACAAAATTCCCATCTTAGTGAGACCAAACTCAATATGCCTAGCCATTTTTGAAACCACCTTTAAGCCAGTCCAAACAAAGAGGTGCAAGCATTTTTTTGCTAAGAAATGTGTGATTTTGTAGCTTTCAACATTGAGGGCTTAGTATTCAGAACCACTAGGCCAAAATGCAACCATATAGGTTGGAAAGGCAACAAAATTTCCATCTTAGTGAGACCAAACTCAATATGCCTAGCCATTTTTTAAACAACCTTTAAGCCACTCCAAACAAAGAGGTAAATGCATTTTTTGGCTAAAAAATGTGCGATTTTGTAGCTTTCAACATTGAGGGCTGAGTATTCAGAAGAACTAGGCCAAAATGAAACCATATAGGTTGGAAAGTCAACAAAATATCCCACTTATTGATACCAAACTCAATATGTCTAGCCATTTTTTAAACCACCGTTAAGCCACTCCAAACAAAAAGGTGCAGGCATTTTTGGTTTAAAAAAGTGTGATTTTGTAGCTTTCAACATTGAGGGCTGAGTATTCAGAACAACTAGGCCAAAATGAAACCATATAGGTTGGAAAGGCAACAAAATTCCCCACTTAGTGATACCAAACTCAATATGCCTAGCCATTTTTGAAACCAGCTTTAAGCCACTCCAAACAAAAAGGTGCAGGCATTTTTTGGTTTAAAAATGTGCGATTTTGTAGCTTTCAACATTGAGGGCTGAGTATTCAGAACCACTAGGCCAAAATGAAACCATATAGGTTGGAAAGGCAACAAAATTCCCCATTTAGTCTGGCCAAACTCAATATGCCTAGCCATTTTTGAAACCACCTTTAAGCAAGTCCAAACAGAAAGGTGTATGCATTTTTTTGTTAAAAAAATGTGCGATTTTGTAGCTTTCAACATTGAGGGCTGAGTATTCAGAACCACTAGGCCAAAATGAAACCATATAGGTTGGAAAGGCAACAAAATTCCCATCTTAGTGAGACCAAACTCAATATGCCTAGCCATTTTTGAAACCACCTTTAAGCCACTCCAAACAAAGAGGTACATGCATTTTTTGGCTAAAAAATTTGCGATTTTGTAGCTTTCAACATTGAGGGCTGAGTATTCAGAACCACTAGGCCAAAATGAAACCATGTAGGTTGGAAAGGCAACAAAATTCCCCACTTAGTGAGACCAAACTCAATATGCCTAGCCATTTTTGAAACCACCTTTAAGCCACTCCAAACAAAAAGGTACATGCATTTTTTGGTTTAAAAAAGTGTGATTTTGTAGCTTTCAACATTGAGGGCTGAGTATTCAGAACCACTAGGCCAAAATGAAACCATATAGGTTGGAAAAGCAACAAAATTCCCCATTTAGTCTGGCCAAACTCAATATGCCTAGCCATTTTTGAAACCACCTTTAAGCCAGTCCAAACAGAAAGGTGTATGCATTTTTTTGTTAAAAAATGTGCGATTTTGTAGCTTTCAACATTGAGGGCTGAGTATTCAGAACCACTAGGCCAAAATGAAACCATATAGGTTGGAAAGGCAACAAAATTCCCATCTTAGTGAGACCAAACTCAATATGCCTAGCCATTTTTTAAACCACCTTTAAGCCACTCCAAACAAAGAGGTACATGCATTTTTTGGTTAAAAAATGTGCGATTTTGTAGCTTTCAACATTGAGGGCTGAGTATTCAGAACCACTAGGCCAAAATGAAACCATATAGGTTGGAAAGGCAACAAAATTCCCATCTTAGTGAGACCAAACTCAATATGCCTAGCCATTTTTGAAACCACCTTTAAGCCACTCCAAACAAAAAGGTACATGCATTTTTTGGTCCAAAAATGTGCGATTTTGTAGCTTTCAACATTGAGGGCTGAGTATTCAGAACCACTAGGCCAAAATGAAACCATATAGGTTGGAAAGGCAACAAAATTCCCCACTTAGTGATACCAAACTCAATATGCCTAGCCATTTTTGAAACCACCTTTAAGCCAGTCCAAACAAAGAGGTACATGTATTTTTTGGCTAAAAAATGTGCGATTTTGTAGCTTTCAACATTGAGGGCTGAGTATTCAGAACCACTAGGCCAAAATGAAACCATATAGGTTGGAAAGGCAACAAAATTCCCCACTTAGTGAGACCAAACTCAATATGCCTAGCCATTTTTGAAACCACCTTTAAGCCAGTCCAAACAAAGAGGTACATGCATTTTTTGGCTAAAAAATGTGCGATTTTGTAGCTTTCAACATTGAGGGCTGAGTATTCAGAACCACTAGGCCAAAATGAAACCATATAGGTTGGAAAGGCAACAAAATTCCCCACTTAGTGAGACCAAACTCAATATGCCTAGCCATTTTTGAAACCACCTTTAAGCCACTCCAAACAAAAAGGTGCAGGCATTTTTTTGTTAAAAAATGTGCGATTTTGTAGCTTTCAACATTGAGGGCTGAGTATTCAGAACCACTAGGCCAAAATGAAACCATATAGGTTGGTTAGGCAACAAAATTCCCCACTCAGTGAGACTAAACTCAATATGCCTAGCCATTTTTGAAACCACCTTTAAGCCAGTCCAAACAAAAATGTGCAGGCATTTTTTGGTTAAAAAATGTGCGATTTTGTAGCTTTCAACATTGCAGGCTGAGTATTCAGAACCACTAGGCCAAAATTAAGCCACATAGGTTGGAAAGGCAACAAAATTCTCCACTTAGTGAGACCAAACTCAATATGCCTAGCCATTTTTGAAACCACCTTTAAGCCAGTCCAAACAAAGAGGTACATGCATTTTTTTGCTAAAAAATGTGTGATTTTGTAGCTTTCAACATTGAGGCTTAGTATTCAGAACCACTAGGCCAAATGAAACCATATAGGTTGGAAAGGCAACAAAATTTCCATCTTAGTGAGACCAAACTCAATATGCCTAGCCATTTTTAAACCACCTTTAAGCCAGTCCAAACAAAAAGGTGCAGGCATTTTTTGGTTAAAAAATGTGCGATTTTGTAGCTTTCAACATTGAGGGTTGAGCATTCAGAACCACTAGGCCAAAATGAAACCATATAGGTTGGAAAGGCAACAAAATTTCCATCTTAGTGAGACCAAACTCAATATGCCTAGCCATTTTTTAAACCACCTTTAAGCCAGTCCAAACAAAGAGGTACATGTATTTTTTGGCTAAAAAATGTGCGATTTTGTAGCTTTCAACATTGAGGGCTGAGTATTCAGAACAACTAGGCCAAAATGAAACCATATAGGTTGGAAAGTCAACAAAATATCCCACTTAGTGATACCAAACTCAATATGTCTAGCCATTTTTTAAACCACCTTTAAGCCACTCCAAACAAAAAGGTGCAGGCATTTTTTGGTTTAAAAAAGTGTGATTTTGTAGCTTTCAACATTGAGGGCTGAGTATTCAGAACCACTAGGCCAAAATGAAACCATATAGGTTGGAAAAGCAACAAAATTCCCCATTTAGTCTGGCCAAACTCAATATGCCTAGCCATTTTTGAAACCACCTTTAAGCCAGTCCAAACAGAAAGGTGTATGCATTTTTCGGTTAAAAAATGTGCGATTTTGTAGCTTTCAACATTGAGGGCTGAGTATTCAGAACAACTAGGCCAAAATGAAACCATATAGGTTGGAAAGGCAACAAAATTCCCATCTTAGTGAGACCAAACTCAATATGCCTAGCCATTTTTTAAACCACCTTTAAGCCACTCCAAACAAAGAGGTACATGCATTTTTTGGTTAAAAAATGTGCGATTTTGTAGCTTTCAACATTGAGGGCTGAGTATTCAGAACCACTAGGCCAAAATGAAACCATATAGGTTGGAAAGGCAACAAAATTCCCCACTTAGTGAGACCAAACTCAATATGCCTAGCCATTTTTGAAACCACCTTTAAGCCACTCCAAACAAAAAGGTACATGCATTTTTTGGTCCAAAAATGTGCGATTTTGTAGCTTTCAACATTGAGGGCTGAGTATTCAGAACCACTAGGCCAAAATGAAACCATGTAGGTTGGAAAGGCAACAAATTTCCCCACTTAGTGAGACCAAACTCAATATGCCTAGCCATTTTTGAAACCACCTTTAAGCCACTCCAAACAAAAAGGTACATGCATTTTTTGGTCAAAAAAAATGTGCGATTTTGTAGCTTTCAACATTGAGGGCTGAGTATTCAGAACCACTAGGCCAAAATGAAACCATATAGGTTGGAAAGCCAACAAAATTCTCCATTTAGTCTGGCAAAACTCAATATGCCTAGCCATTTTTGAAACCACCTTTAAGCCAGTCCAAACAAAGAGGTACATGCATTTTTTGGTTAAAAAATGTGCGATTTTGTAGCTTTCAACATTGAGGGCTGAGTATTCAGAACCACTAGGCCAAAATGAAACCATATAGGTTGGAAAGGCAACAAAATTCCCCACTTAGTGAGACCAAACTCAATATGCCTAGCCATTTTTGAAACCACCTGTAAGCCAGTCCAAACAAAGAGGTACATGCATTTTTTGGCTAAAAAATGTGCGATTTTGTAGCTTTCAACATTGAGGGCTTAATTAGTACTCAGAACCACTAGGCCAAAATGAAACCATATAGGTTGGAAAGGCAACAAAATTCCCCACTTAGTGATACCAAACTCAATATGCCTAGCCATTTTTGAAACCACCTTTAAGCCAGTCCAAACAAAGAGGTACATGTATTTTTTGGCTAAAAAATGTGCGATTTTGTAGCTTTCAACATTGAGGGCTGAGTATTCAGAACCACTAGGCCAAAATGAAACCATATAGGTTGGAAAGGCAACAAAATTCCCCATTTAGTCTGGCCAAACTCAATATGCCTAGCCATTTTTGAAACCACCTTTAAGCCAGTCCAAACAGAAAGGTGTATGCATTTTTTTGTTAAAAAATGTGCGATTTTGTAGCTTTCAACATTGAGGGCTGAGTATTCAGAACCACTAGGCCAAAATGAAACCATAAAGGTTGGAAAGGCAACAAAATTCCCTATTTAGTCAGGCCAAACGCAATATGCCTAGCCATTTTTGAAACCACCTTTAAGCCAGTCCAAACAGAAAGGTGAATGCATTTTTTTTAATCTACAATTTTTTAACTTGCAACATTATGACCAGTAAATCCTGTATAAAGCCCCTCTGGTATGTATGAAGCACAGGGGCTTAATATGAAGCTCCTCTGGTATCAATCATACAATTTACATTGCACAAATTTGGTTGGAAATAACACTTGTTTTTTGCAACTACAATCATTAAAATATGTACATTAATTTTAAAAATATTTCAATAATTGTGAAAAATGTGCGATAATCATCGAAAAATCGTAGAAATTAGGCAAATCTGAAATTTCACATTTCTACTAAAATCTTTGGACATTTCCATGAAATTATTGAACAATCATTTCTGCAAAAAATCACAATAATCTTAGAAATTTCTAAAATAATTGGTTTTTTTTTTCAATAATTGGTCACAACAATAATCACACAAATCTGTACGATTATTGCATAAATTTCTAAGATAGTATAAAAATAATCCTAGAATTTCTAAGATTATCTTACAAAAATATTTATGATTATTGCGGAAAATGTATGCAATGCAATTTGTATTTGATATCAGAGGAGCTTCCCTTCATAGTGATCTTACAAATTTTTAAAGAAAATCTAGAAAATCTCCTGCTATTATCTTTAAAATTAGTGGTATTGTGCGCAATTTCTCATTGAAAATATTGAGATTCATGAAGTTTTGCATTTTGTAAAATAAATTCAACTTTTTGGTGAATTTCACTTTTTGGGAATTTATGCATCCTTTTCTGAGAATTAAACTTTATGCATATAAGTTACACATTTAATTTATCATGTCACATTCATTCATGTTGGCTACAAGTTGTAAATTCAACTTGGTCACTCACTGCTTGCAGCTCCTTGACCAAAATAAGCAGATTTGATGAAGAATACAAGATTGCGCAAAATGTTGATTTTTATTAATGATTTTATGGTAAAATAAAGTTTCTGAATCTAATCTGATCCACAGGCCCCTCAATTTCTTCCCCTCATACAGCAGTCTCCCATCTCACTCTTATCCCACTGGTGTGTGAAGAACATTGGAAGGGGCAGGCTTGCAGGGAAGAGATTGAGGGGCCTGATCTAATCAGGCGTTATTCTGGATATTGTGAATAAAGAGAGTCAGCCGCCTTCAACTGAAGTCAGCCGCCATAAACCGAGTCACCTCTTTGCACTTACGTAGGTCACTGACCTCTGTGACCTGCTGAGAAAGTACCTTTTGGTCGTCCGCCGCAAAACCCTTATTTTTGCCCGGAAAGTCGTCTCCACGACGTCCCGGCCACCTAGCGGTAATGCGGTGAACTAAAAGTTTGTTATGATGGAAAATAATCACAACCGCACTCATTTTATTGACGGCCTACTTCAGCATTGGCGGCTGAGTGCGCTTATGGCGGCTAGCGCAATTTAATGACGGCTCACTTCAAAGTAGTATAAGATGCAAAATGTGTCTGAAAACGAACACAACGCTGAACTGGACATGTTTAATTTGGTCAAGTGAAGTCTTTGGAACAGGGCAGTGCCACTGCTGTCAGTGGCGTTCCTGCATAGAGAGGGGGGGGGGGGTTCACAATGATATCAGGGGCCGATCCAGAATATCATATGTCGCGCGGGGGTGGGGTAAAAAACTTACTCAAATGAAATTTACTGGACTTGGGGGGGGGGTAAAGTCCATAGCCCCCCCAACTATCCTCTGGTCTGCCACTTAGTTTACAGCTCTCCCAATGATCAATGGTGAAATTACAATTTTATCATTTTTTGGGTCCTCCATATATATATTATACTGTTTAATAGTCAAATGTAATCCGGTGGATCGGTGGCAGAAATTTTTCCCTTTCAGAAATTTGGAATGGCACGCCGCTGCTGCACCAGCCAAGAGCTCCCCCGACCAAAATTTTTATATTTCCATCTAACCATCTAGGAATTTTGCCAATAACAATGTTGGAAATTTATCCGATGGAAGGGTAGTGCCAGCTTGTTGCTACTCTGGTCAGTGTCGATAGCCCAAATAAAAAAGCAGTGGCTGCCAACTTACGTTACACTAAATCTTGGATGTGGATATCATTCTAGATTTCTAGTCATTGTGAATTGTTCAGTAAAATATTCTTAAAAATCTCATTCAAGTCAATGTCGGTAAAATGCCATCTATAGCATGTGGATCTCACCAAGTCAATGTGAATTGTCAGTGAAACGCTCCTCCGTCTATAGCATGTGAATCTCATCCGAGTCAATGTTAATTGTTGAGTGAAATGCTCCTCCATCTATAGCATGTGAATCTCATCCAAGTCAAATGTGAATTGTCCAAGTAAAATGCTCCTCCATCTATAGCATGTGAATCCCATCCAAGCCAATATGAATTGACCAAGTAAAATGCTCCTCCATCTATAGCATGTGAATCTCATCCAAGTCAATGTGAATTGTCAAGTGAAATGCTCCAGCTTCTATAGCATGTGAATCTCGTCCATCTCAATGTGAATTGTCAAGTGAAATGCTCCTCCATCTATAGCATGTGAATCTCATCCCTTTCAATGTGAATTGTCAAGTGAAATGCCCCTTAGGGTGGCCCTTAAAAGCATAGTAAAAAATAAAAGTTTAAAATATTGATGGGCCACCCTCTAAAATGATGCCTATTATGGAAAAAATTATGCACGCAAATTTTCAGGCAAATCGGTTAATATTTAGAGGTGGCCCATCGCCCCTGAAGTTTTTAAGTTTCTGGCGTAATTCGCTACGTTTGTCAACTCGCGGTTCTCTATTATTTAGCCAATTCAAATGATACAACAATACAAATGGCATGGTTGAACTGGTCTTAATTAGAGCTTCATTTTGAGTACCAACTTTGATGGTCTGTGATGATTTTATATTCAGAAGGTTCTACTGAAAATTTGCTGAAAACCTCACGTTCGCTTAATTTTTCTTTAACATGAAATTATTGGTTCTTTGGGCAGATAATAATTAACGAAGTGTTGTTGGGGTGCAAGAGAGCAAATACAGTGATTTTTAGCCATGGATTAAAATACCTTAGTAATATAATGATTAGGTCTTTATATCCGACATTTATGTAGTTTTTTGGGCTTATTATTAGGACAGGATCAGTATGAACAGCATGATTGAAACTGCTGTGAAATTGAATATGGGTTCAATTGACTGCCAATTTTAGATTAAACCCAGTGTTTGGAAGCCCAGAGCACTCCCAACTGAACTAACAACACTCCCACAATGCATTCTTAGGGATAGGAATTATATCAAAGTCACTCTTTGAAATTTTTCCTGGGACAACGTCAATGTTAATTATTTTGCCTTTTTGTATAACATCTTGCAAATATTTGGCAGACCTGAACAAAACCTGCATGTCACTCACTGTTCCAGCAGTTTTTAATGGTACAACTTGACAAGGGACTTTCCAGTCAGGCGTAATGAACAACCAGATTCAAATCAGTAGCAAATTTGTGAAAGAAAATTTAACAAGATATGCCATAAATCTGACACAGAATTAGCCCTCCTGGCCCCATGGTACAACAATCACCAACTGTCCTGTTGGATAATCATAAAATTTTGATGAAAGAATATGGGAAAATTTGATCTTGCTGTGATTTTTTTGTCAAAACCAGCACATTGACAATTCACACATTGACTCCTTACGTACATTTTTCAAAATTATGACGGCCTTTGTGAAATTATTCATACCCCAAACCACGAAAGGCTTTTTTCATTATTTTCCTTAAACATTGATCAGAGCAGTCAGCTGCCCTCACTGATAGTCCATTTTATAAGGTCTGGTTAAGAGTTATTGCCTCCAGATTGAATTCGGAGACATCATATATCCAAACAAACAATTTTTAAAAGAACTCATGACGTATGGCTCTCGGGGTTCATGAAGAATTGTCATAGACCATACAAGTTGGTATTCAAAATGAAGCTCTCATTCAGCTCTATTCAAAATATCTAATTATGCTGCTGTATGATTTAAAATGGCTTAGTTATAGAATACCGCGGATCGGCGAACAATCGAAATCATGACTGAAATGCAAGAATTTCAAGGCTCGTGGGCCACCTCTAAATGTTAACCGATTTGGATGAGATTTTGCACGAGCTGTTTTTACTATAAAAGGTATCATTTGAGGGATTGGCCCATATAAATTTCAAATTTTTTTTTTTAAGGGCCACCCTAACATTGCCCCTCCATCTATAGCATGTGAATCTCATCCAAGTCAATGTGGATTGTCAAGTGAGATGCTCCTCCATCTATAGCATGTGAATCTCATCCAAGTCAATGTGAATTGTCAAGTGAAAAGCTCCTCCATCTATAGCATGTGAATCTCATCCAAGTCAATGTGAATTGTCAAGTGAAATGCTCCTCTATCTATAGCATGTGAATCTCATCCATCTCAATGTGAATCGTCACGTGAAATGCTCCTCCATCTATAGCATGTGAATCTCATCCAAGTCAATGTGAATTGTCCAAGTAAAATGCTCCTCCATCTATAGCATGTAAATCTCATCCATCTCAATGTGAATTGTCCAAGTGAAATGCTCCTCCATCTATAGCATGTAAATCTCATCCAAGTCAACGTGAATTGTCCAAGTAAAATGCTCCTCCATCTATAGCATGTGGATCTCATCCTAGTCAATGTGAATTGTCGAGTGAAATGCTCCTCCATCTATATAGCATGTGGATCTCATCCTAGTCAATGTGAATTGTCCAAGTGAAATGCTCCTCCATCTATAGCATGTGAATCTCATCCAAGTCAATGTGACATGTCCTAGTGAAATGCTTCTTTGTCTATAGCATGTAAATCTAATCCAAGTCAATATGAATTGTCAAGTGAAATGCTCTTCCATCTCTAGCATGTGAATCTCATCCAAGTCAATGTGAATTGTCCAAGTGAAATGCTCCTCTATCTATAGCATGTGAATCTCATCCAAGTCAATGTGAATTGTCAAGTGAAATGCTCCTCCATCTTTAGCATGTGGATCTCATCCTAGTCAATGTGAATTGTCGAGTGAAATGCTCCTCCATCTATATAGCATGTGGATCTCATCCTAGTCAATGTGAATTGTCCAAGTGAAATGCTCCTCCATCTATAGCATGTGGATCTCATCCTAGTCAATGTGAATTGTCGAGTGAAATGCTCCTCCATCTATATAGCATGTGGATCTCATCCTAGTCAATGTGAATAGTCCAAGTGAAATGCTCCTCCATCTATAGCATGTGAATCTCATCCAAGTCAATGTGACATGTCCAAGTGAAATGCTCCTCTATCTATAGCATGTAAATCTCATCCAAGTCAACGTGAATTGTCCAAGTAAAATGCTCCTCCGTCTATAGCATGTGGAACTCATCCAACTGTAGCATGTGAATCTCATCCAAGTCCATGTGCATTGTCAAGTGAATTGCTCCTCCAGCTGTAGCATGTGAATCTCATCCAAGTCTATGTGAATTGTCAAGTGAAATGCTCCTCCATCTATAGCATGTGAATCTCTTCCAAGTCTATGTGAATTGTCAAGTGAAATGCTCCTCCATCTATAGCATGTGAATCTCATCCAAGTCAATGTGAATTGTCGAGTGAAATGCTCCTCTATCTATAGCATGTGAATCTCATCCATCTCAATGTGAATCGTCAAGTGAATTGCTCCTCCATCTATATAGCATGTGGATCTCATTCTAGTCAATGTGAATTGTCAAGTGAAATGCTCCAGCTTCTATAGCATGTGAATCTCGTCCAAGTCAATGTGAATTGTCAAGTGAAATGCTCCTCCATCTATAGCATGTGAATCTCATCCAAGTCTATGTGAATTGTCAAGTGAAATGCTCCTCCATCTATAGCATGTGAATCTCATCCAAGTCAATGTGAATTGTCGAGTGAAATGCTCCTCTATCTATAGCATGTGAATCTCATCCATCTCAATGTGAATCGTCAAGTGAAATGATCCTCCATCTATAGCATGTGAATCTCATCCAAGTCCATGTGAATTGTCCAAGTAAAATGCTCCTCCATCTATAGCATGTAAATCTCATCCATCTCAATGTGAATTGTCCAAGTGAAATGCTCCTCCATCTATAGCATGTAAATCTCATCCAAGTCAACGTGAATTGTCCAAGTAAAATGCTCTTCCAACTATAGCATGTGGATCTCATCCTAGTCAATGTGAATTGTCGAGTGAAATGCTCCTCCATCTATATAGCATGTGGATCTCATCCTAGTCAATGTGAATTGTCCAAGTGAAATGCTCCTCCATCTATAGCATGTGAATCTCATCCAAGTCAATGTGACATGTCCAAGTGAAATGCTCCTTTGTCTATAGCATGTAAATCTCATCCAAGTCAATATGAATTGTCAAGTGAAATGCTCCTCCATCTCTAGCATGTGAATCTCGTCCAAGTCAATGTGAATTGTCCAAGTGAAATGCTCCTCTATCTATAGCATGTGAATCTCATCCAAGTCAATGTGGATTGTCAAGTGAAATGCTCCTCCATCTA
This sequence comes from Platynereis dumerilii, assembly GCA_026936325.1. Lineage (NCBI taxonomy): Eukaryota > Metazoa > Annelida > Polychaeta > Phyllodocida > Nereididae > Platynereis > Platynereis dumerilii. The sequence continues at coordinate 1,939,340 of JAPTHN010000043.1, read as the reverse complement.
TAGCATGTGAATCTCATTCAAGTCAATGTGACATGTCCAAGTGAAATGCTCCTCCATCTATAGCATGTGAATCTCATTCAAGTCAACGTGAATTGTCCAAGTAAAATGCTCCTTTTTCTATAGCATGTAAATCTCATCCAAGTCAATATGAATTGTCAAGTGAAATGCTCCTCTATCTATAGCATGTGGATCTCATCTTAGTCAATGTGAATTGTCGAGTGAAATGCTCCTCCATCTATATAGCATGTGGATCTCATTCTAGTCAATGTGAATTGTCCAAGTGAAATGCTCCTCCATCTATAGCATGTGAATCTCATCCTAGTCAATGTGAATTGTCCAAGTGAAATGCTCCTCCATCTATAGCATGTGAATCTCATCTAAGTCAATGTTGATTGTCAAGTGAAATGCTCCTCCATCTATAGCATGTGAATCCCATCCAAGTCCATGTGAATTGTCCAAGTAAAATGCTCCTCCATCTATAGCATGTGAATCTCATCCAAGTCAATGTGAATTGTCAAGTGAAATGCTCCTCCATCTATAGCATGTGAATCTCATCCATCTCAATGTGAATTGTCAAGTGAAATGCTCCTCCATCTATAGCATGTGAATCTCATCCCTGTCAATGTGAATTGTCAAGTGAAATGCTCCTCCATCTATAGCATGTGAATCTCATCCTAGTCAATGTGACATGTCCAAGTGAAATGCTCCTTTGTCTATAGCATGTAAATCTCATCCAAGTCAATATGAATTGTCAAGTGAAATGCTCCTCCATCTATAGCATGTGAATCTCGTCCAAGTCAATGTGAATTGTCCAAGTAAAATGCTCCTCCATCTATAGCATGTGGATCTCATCCTAGTCAATGTGAATTGTCGAGTGAAATGCTCCTCCATCTATATAGCATGTGGATCTCATCCTAGTCAATGTGAATTGTCCAAGTGAAATGCTCCTCCATCTATAGCATGTGAATCTCATCCAAGTCAATGTGACATGTCCAAGTGAAATGCTCCTCTATCTATAGCATGTAAATCTCATCCAAGTCAACGTGAATTGTCCAAGTAAAATGCTCCTCCATCTTTAGCATGTGGATCTCATCCTAGTCAATGTGAATTGTCGAGTGAAATGCTCCTCCATCTATATAGCATGTGGATCTCATCCTAGTCAATGTGAATTGTCCAAGTGAAATGCTCCTCCATCTATAGCATGTGAATCTCATCCAAGTCAATGTGACATGACCAAGGGAAATGCTCCTCCATCTTTAGCATGTGAATCTCATCCAAGTCAATGTGAATTGTCCAAGTGAAATGCTCCTCTATCTATAGCATGTGCATCTCATTCAAGTCAATGTGGATTGTCAAGTGAAATGCTCCTCCATCTATAGCATGTGAATCTCATTCAAGTCAACGTGAATTGTCCAAGTAAAATGCTCCTTTTTCTATAGCATGTAAATCTCATCCAAGTCAATATGAATTGTCAAGTGAAATGCTCCTCCATCTATATAGCATGTGGATCTCATCCTAGTCAATGTGAATTGTCGAGTGAAATGCTCCTCCATCTATATAGCATGTGGATCTCATTCTAGTCAATGTGAATTGTCCAAGTGAAATGCTCCTCCATCTATAGCATGTGAATCTCGACCAAGTCGTGAATTGTCCAAGTGAAATGCTCCTCCATCTATAGCATGTGAATCTCATCTAAGTCAATGTTGATTGTCAAGTGAAATGCTCCTCCATCTATAGCATGTGAATCCCATCCAAGTCCATGTGAATTGTCCAAGTAAAATGCTCCTCCATCTATAGCATGTGAATCTCATCCAAGTCAATGTGAATTGTCAAGTGAAATGCTCCAGCTTCTATAGCATGTGAATCTCGTCCATCTCAATGTGAATTGTCAAGTGAAATGCTCCTCCATCTATAGCATGTGAATCTCATCCCTTTCAATGTGAATTGTCAAGTGAAATGCTCCTCCATCTATAGCATGTGAATCTCATCCAAGTCAATGTGAATTGTCAAGTGAAATGCTCCTCCATCTATAGCATGTGAATCTCATCCTAGTCAATGTGAATTGTCCAAGTGAAATGCTCCTCCATCTATAGCATTTGAATCTCATCCAAGTCAATGTGAATTGTCAAGTGAAATGCTCCTCCATCTATAGCATGTGAATCTGATCCAAGTCAATGTGAATTGTCAAGTGAAATGCTCCTCCATCTATAGCATGTGAATCTCATCCTAGTCAATGTGAATTGTCCAAGTGAAATGCTCCTCCATCTATAGCATGTGAATCTCATCCAAGTCAATGTGAATTGTCCAAGTGAAATGCTCCTCCATCTATAGCATGTGAAAATCATCCTAGTCAATGTGAATTGTCAAGTGAAATGCTCCTCCATCTATAGCATGTGAATCTCATCCTAGTCAATGTGAATTGTCAAGTGAAATGCTCCTCCATCTATAGCATGTGAATCTCATCCAAGTCAATGTGAATTGTCAAGTGAAATGCTCCTCCATCTATAGCAGGTGAAAATCATCCAAGTCAATGTGAATTGTCCAAGTGAAATGCTCCTCCATCTATAGCATGTGAATCTCATCCTAGTCAACGTGAATTGTCAAGTGAGATGCTCCTCCATCTATAGCATGTGAATCTCATCCTAGTCAATGTGAATTGTGCAAGTGAAATGCTCCTCCATCTATTGCATGTGGATCTCATCCAATCAATGTGAATTGTCAAGTGAAATGCTCCTCCATCTATAGCATGTGAATCCCATCCAAGTCAATGTGAATTGTCAGGTGAAATGCTCCTCCATCTATAGCATGTGGATCCCATCCAAGTCAATGTGAATTGTCAGGTGAAATGCTCCTCCATCTATAGCATGTGGATCTCATCCAATCAATGTGAATTGTCAAGTGAAATGCTCCTCCATCTATAGCATGTGAATCTCATCCTAGTCAATGTGAATTGTCCGACTGAAATGCTCCTCCATCTATAGCATGTGAATCCCATCCAAGTCAATATGAATTGTCAGGTGAAATGCTCCTTCATCTATAGCATGTGAATCTCATCCTAGTCCATGTGAATTGTCCGGCTGAAATGCTCCTCCATCTATAGCATGTGAATCTCATCCAAGTCAATATGAATTGTCAGGTGAAATGCTCCTCCATCTATAGCATGTGAATCTCATCCTAGTCAATGTGAATTGTCCGACTGAAATGCTCCTCCATCTATAGCATGTGAATCTCATCCAAGTCAATATGAATTGTCAGGTGAAATGCTCCTCCATCTATAGCATGTGAATCTCATCCTAGTCCATGTGAATTGTCCAAGTGAAATGCTCCTCCATCTATAGCATGTGAATCTCATCCAAGTCAATGTGAATTGTTCAAGTGAAATGCTCCTCCATCTATAGCATGTGAATCCTGTCCAAGTCAATGTGAATTGTCCAAGTAAAATGCTCCTCCATCTATAGCATGTGAATCTCTTCCAAGTCAATGTAAATTGTCTAGTGAATTGCTCCATCTATAGCATGTGAATCTCATCAAAGTCAATGTGAACTGTCAAGTCAAATGGTCCTCCATCTAAAGCATGTGAATCTCATCCAAGTCAATGTGAAATGTCCAACTGAAATGCTCCTCCGTCTATAGCATGTGGATCTCATCCAATCAATGTGAATTGTCAAGTGAAATGCTCCTCCATCTATGGCATGTGAATCCCATCCAAGTCAATGTGAATTGTCAAGTGAAATGCTCCTCATCTATTGCATGTGAATCTCATCCAATCAATGTGAATTGTCAAGTGAAATGCTCCTCCATCTATGGCATGTGAATCCCATCCAAGTCAATGTGAATTGTCAGGTGAAATGCTCCTCCATCTATAGCATGTGGATCCCATCCAAGTCAATGTGAATTGTCAGGTGAAATGCTCCTCCATCTTTAGCATGTGGATCTCATCCAATCAATGTGAATTGTCATCCTAGTCAATGTGAATTGTCCTACTGAAATGCTCCTCCATCTATAGCAAGTGAATCCTATCCAAGATAATGTGAATTGTCAGGTGAAATGCTGCTCCATCTATAGCATGTGGATCTCATCCAATCAATGTGAATTGTCAAGTGAAATGCTCCTCCATCTATAGCATGTGAATCTAATCCTAGTCAATGTGAATTGTCAAGTGAAATGCTCCTCCATCTATAGCATGTGAATCTCATCCAAGTCAAATGTGAATTGTCCAAGTAGTATGCTCCTCCATCTATAGCATGTGAATCCCATCCAAGATAATGTGAATTGTCAGGTGAAATGCTCCTCCATCTATAGCATGTGGATCTCATCCAATCAATGTGAATTGTCAAGTGAAATGCTCCTCCATCTATAGCATGTGAATCTCATCCTAGTCAACGTGAATTGTCAAGTGAAATGCTCCTCCATCTATAGCATGTGAATCTGATCCAAGTCAATGTGAATTGTCAAGTGAAATGCTCCTCCATCTATTGCACGTGGATCTCATCCAATCAATGTGAATTGTCAAGTGAAATGCTCCTCCATCTATAGCATGTGAATCTCATCCAAGTCAAAGTAAATTGTCAAGTGAAATGCTCCTCCATCTATTGCACGTGGATCTCATCCAATCAATGTGAATTGTCAAGTGAAATGCTCCATCTATAGCATGTGAATCTCATCCAATCAATGTGAATTGTCAGGTGAAATGCTCCCCCATCTATAGCATGTGGATCTCATCCAATCAATGTGAATTGTCAAGTGAAATGCTCCTCCATCTATAGCATGTGAATCTCATCCAATCAATGTGAATTGTCAGGTGAAATGCTCCTCCATCTATTGCACGTGGATCTCATTCAATCAATGTGAATTGTCAAGTGAAATGCTCCTCCATCTATAGCATTTGAATCTCAGACAGACATTGAAGTTTTGAAGTTTATTTACATAACGAATCATACATAATTTAGCATACCTATTTTAAAAAGCTACAAATAATACATTAATCATTATGAGGGAGACCCATCTAAGGCCAAAATTGACCGCTATCGATTGGCCATCCTAGTCAATGTGAATTGTCAAGTGAAATGCTCCTCCATCTATAGCATGTGAATCTCATCCAAGTCAGTGTGAATTGTCCAAGTAGTATGCTCCTCCATCTATAGCATGTGAATCTCATCCAAGTCAATGTGAATTGTCAAGTGAAATGCTCCATCTATAGCATGTGAATCTCATCCAATCAATGTGAATTGTCAGGTGAAATGCTCCCCCATCTATTGCATTTGAATCTCATCCTAGTCAATGTGAATTGTCAAGTGAAATGCTCCTCCATCTTTAGCATGTGGATCTCATCCTAGTCAATGTGAATTGTCGAGTGAAATGCTCCTCCATCTATATAGCATGTGGATCTCATCCTAGTCAATGTGAATTGTCCAAGTGAAATGCTCCTCCATCTATAGCATGTGGATCTCATCCTAGTCAATGTGAATTGTCGAGTGAAATGCTCCTCCATCTATATAGCATGTGGATCTCATCCTAGTCAATGTGAATTGTCCAAGTGAAATGCTCCTCCATCTATAGCATGTGAATCTCATCCAAGTCAATGTGACATGTCCAAGTGAAATGCTCCTCTATCTATAGCATGTAAATCTCATCCAAGTCAACGTGAATTGTCCAAGTAAAATGCTCCTCCGTCTATAGCATGTGGATCTCATCCAACTATAGCATGTGAATCTCATCTAAGTCCATGTGAATTGTCAAGTGAAATGCTCCTCCAGCTGTAGCATGTGAATCTCATCCAAGTCTATGTGAATTGTCAAGTGAAATGCTCCTCCATCTATAGCATGTGAATCTCATCCAAGTCTATGTGAATTGTCAAGTGAAATGCTCCTCCATCTATAGCATGTGAATCTCATCCAAGTCAATGTGAATTGTCGAGTGAAATGCTCCTCTATCTATAGCATGTGAATCTCATCCATCTCAATGTGAATCATCAAGTGAATTGCTCCTCCATCTATATAGCATGTGGATCTCATTCTAGTCAATGTGAATTGTCAAGTGAAATGCTCCAGCTTCTATAGCATGTGAATCTCGTCCAAGTCAATGTGAATTGTCAAGTGAAATGCTCCTCCATCTATAGCATGTGAATCTCATCCAAGTCTATGTGAATTGTCAAGTGAAATGCTCCTCCATCTATAGCATGTGAATCTCATCCAAGTCAATGTGAATTGTCGAGTGAAATGCTCCTCTATCTATAGCATGTGAATCTCATCCATCTCAATGTGAATCGTCAAGTGAAATGATCCTCCATCTATAGCATGTGAATCTCATCCAAGTCCATGTGAATTGTACAAGTAAAATGCTCCTCCATCTATAGCATGTAAATCTCATCCATCTCAATGTGAATTGTCCAAGTGAAATGCTCCTCCATCTATAGCATGTAAATCTCATCCAAGTCAACGTGAATTGTCCAAGTAAAATGCTCTTCCAACTATAGCATGTGGATCTCATCCTAGTCAATGTGAATTGTCGAGTGAAATGCTCCTCCATCTATATAGCATGTGGATCTCATCCTAGTCAATGTGAATTGTCCAAGTGAAATGCTCCTCCATCTATAGCATGTGAATCTCATCCAAGTCAATGTGACATGTCCAAGTGAAATGCTCCTTTGTCTATAGCATGTAAATCTCATCCAAGTCAATATGAATTGTCAAGTGAAATGCTCCTCCATCTCTAGCATGTGAATCTCGTCCAAGTCAATGTGAATTGTCCAAGTGAAATGCTCCTCTATCTATAGCATGTGAATCTCATCCAAGTCAATGTGGATTGTCAAGTGAAATGCTCCTCCATCTATAGCATGTGAATCTCATTCAAGTCAATGTGACATGTCCAAGTGAAATGCTCCTCCATCTATAGCATGTGAATCTCATTCAAGTCAACGTGAATTGTCCAAGTAAAATGCTTCTTTGTCTATAGCATGTAAATCTCATCCAAGTCAATATGAATTGTCAAGTGAAATGCTCCTCTATCTATAGCATGTGGATCTCATCTTAGTCAATGTGAATTGTCGAGTGAAATGCTCCTCCATCTATATAGCATGTGGATCTCATTCTAGTCAATGTGAATTGTCCAAGTGAAATGCTCCTCCATCTATAGCATGTGAATCTCATCCTAGTCAATGTGAATTGTCCAAGTGAAATGCTCCTCCATCTATAGCATGTGAATCTCATCTAAGTCAATGTTGATTGTCAAGTGAAATGCTCCTCCATCTATAGCATGTGAATCCCATCCAAGTCCATGTGAATTGTCCAAGTAAAATGCTCCTCCATCTATAGCATGTGAATCTCATCCAAGTCAATGTGAATTGTCAAGTGAAATGCTCCTCCATCTATAGCATGTGAATCTCATCCATGTCAATGTGAATTGTCAAGTGAAATGCTCCTCCATCTATAGCATGTGAATCTCATCCCTTTCAATGTGAATTGTCAAGTGAAATGCTCCTCCATCTATAGCATGTGAATCTCATCCTAGTCAATGTGACATGTCCAAGTGAAATGCTCCTTTGTCTATAGCATGTAAATCTCACCCAAGTCAATATGAATTGTCAAGTGAAATGCTCCTCCATCTATAGCATGTGAATCTCGACCAAGTCAATGTGAATTGTCCAAGTAAAATGCTCCTCCATCTATAGCATGTGGATCTCATCCTAGTCAATGTGAATTGTCGAGTGAAATGCTCCTCCATCTATATAGCATGTGGATCTCATCCTAGTCAATGTGAATTGTCCAAGTGAAATGCTCCTCCATCTATAGCATGTGAATCTCATCCAAGTCAATGTGACATGTCCAAGTGAAATGCTCCTCTATCTATAGCATGTAAATCTCATCCAAGTCAACGTGAATTGTCCAAGTAAAATGCTCCTCCATCTTTAGCATGTGGATCTCATCCTAGTCAATGTGAATTGTCGAGTGAAATGCTCCTCCATCTATACAGCATGTGGATCTCATTCTAGTCAATGTGAATTGTCCAAGTGAAATGCTCCTCCATCTATAGCATGTGAATCTCATCCAAGTCAATGTGACATGACCAAGGGAAATGCTCCTCCATCTTTAGCATGTGAATCTCATCCAAGTCAATGTGAATTGTCCAAGTGAAATGCTCCTCTATCTATAGCATGTGAATCTCATCCAAGTCAATGTGGATTGTCAAGTGAAATGCTCCTCCATCTATAGCATGTGAATCTCATTCAAGTCAACGTGAATTGTCCAAGTAAAATGCTCCTTTTTCTATAGCATGTAAATCTCATCCAAGTCAATATGAATTGTCAAGTGAAATGCTCCTCCATCTATATAGCATGTGGATCTCATCCTAGTCAATGTGAATTGTCGAGTGAAATGCTCCTCCATCTATATAGCATGTGGATCTCATTCTAGTCAATGTGAATTGTCCAAGTGAAATGCTCCTCCATCTATAGCATGTGAATCTCGTCCAAGTTGTGAATTGTCCAAGTGAAATGCTCCTCTATCTAAAGCATGTGAATCTCATCCAAGTCAATGTTGATTGTCAAGTGAAATGCTCCTCCATCTATAGCATGTGAATCCCATCCAAGTCCTTGTGAATTGTCCAAGTAAAATGCTCCTCCATCTATAGCATGTGAATCTCATCCAAGTCAATGTGAATTGTCAAGTGAAATGCTCCAGCTTCTATAGCATGTGAATCTTGTCCATGTCAATGTGAATTGTCAAGTGAAATGCTCCTCCATCTATAGCATGTGAATCTCATCCAAGTCAATGTGAATTGTCAAGTGAAATGCTCCTCCATCTATAGCATGTGAATCTCATCCAAGTCAATGTGAATTGTCAAGTGAAATGCTCCTCCATCTATAGCATGTGAATCTCATCCAAGTCAATGTGAATTGTCAAGTGAAATGCTCCTCCATCTATAGCATTTGAATCTCATCCAAGTCAATGTGAATTGTCAAGTGAAATGCTCCTCCATCTATAGCATGTGAATCTGATCCAAGTCAATGTGAATTGTCAAGTGAAATGCTCCTCCATCTATAGCATGTGAATCTCATCCCAGTCAATGTGAATTGTCCAAGTGAAATGCTCCTCCATCTATAGCATGTGAATCTCATCCAAGTCAATGTGAATTGTCCAAGTGAAATGCTCCTCCATCTATAGCATGTGAAAATCATCCAAGTCAATGTGAATTGTCAAGTGAAATGCTCCTCCATCTATAGCATGTGAATCTCATCCTAGTCAATGTGAATTGTCAAGTGAAATGCTCCTCCATCTATAGCATGTGAATCTCATCCAAGTCAATGTGAATTGTCAAGTGAAATGCTCCTCCATCTATAGCAGGTGAAAATCATCCAAACCAATGTGAATTGTCCAAGTGAAATGCTCCTCCATCTATAGCATGTGAATCTCATCCTAGTCAACGTGAATTGTCAAGTGAGATGCTCCTCCATCTATAGCATGTGAATCTCATCCTAGTCAATGTGAATTGTGCAAGTGAAATGCTCCTCCATCTATTGCATGTGGATCTCATCCAATCAATGTGAATTGTCAAGGGAAATGCTCCTCCATCTATAGCATGTGAATCCCATCCAAGTCAATGTGAATTGTCAGGTGAAATGCTCCTCCATCTATAGCATGTGGATCCCATCCAAGTCAATGTGAATTGTCAGGTGAAATGCTCCTCCATCTATAGCATGTGGATCTCATCCAATCAATGTGAATTGTCAAGTGAAATGCTCCTCCATCTATAGCATGTGAATCTCATCCTAATCACTGTGAATTGTCCGACTGAAATGCTCCTCCATCTATAGCATGTGAATTTCATCCAATCAATGTGAATTGTGCAAGTGAAATGCTCCTCCATCTATTGCATGTGGATCTCATCCAATCAATGTGAATTGTCAAGGGAAATGCTCCTCCTTCTATAGCATGTGAATCCCATCCAAGTCAATGTGAATTGACAGGTGAAATGCTCCTCCATCTATAGCATGTGGATCCCATCCAAGTCAATGTGAATTGTCAGGTGAAATGCTCCTCCATCTATAGCATGTGGATCTCATCCAATCAATGTGAATTGTCAAGTGAAATGCTCCTCCATCTATAGCATGTGAATCCCATCCAAGTCAATGTGAATTGTCAGGTGAAATGCTCCTCCATCTATAGCATGTGGATCCCATCCAAGTCAATGTGAATTGTCAGGTGAAATGCTCCTCCATCTATAGCATGTGGATCTCATCCAATCAATGTGAATTGTCCAAGTGAAATGCTCCTCCATCTATAGCATGTGAATCTCATCCTAGTCAATGTGAATTGTCCGACTGAAATGCTCCTCCATCTATAGCATGTGAATCTCATCCAAGTCAATATGAATTGTCAGGTGAAATGCTCCTCCATCTATAGCATGTGAATCTCATCCTAGTCCATGTGAATTGTCCAGGTGAAATGCTCCTCCATCTATATAGCATGTGGATCTCATCCTAGTCAATGTTGATTGTCAAGTGAAATGCTCCTCCATCTATAGCATGTGAATCCCATCCAAGTCCTTGTGAATTGTCCAAGTAAAATGCTCCTCCATCTATAGCATGTGAATCTCATCCAAGTCAATGTGAATTGTCAAGTGAAATGCTCCAGCTTCTATAGCATGTGAATCTCGTCCATCTCAATGTGAATTGTCAAGTGAAATGCTCCTCCATCTATAGCATGTGAATCTCATCCCTTTCAATGTGAATTGTCAAGTGAAATGCTCCTCCATCTATAGCATGTGAATCTCATCCAAGTCAATGTGAATTGTCAAGTGAAATGCTCCTCCATCTATAGCATGTGAATCTCATCCTAGTCAATGTGAATTGTCCAAGTGAAATGCTCCTCCATCTATAGCATTTGAATCTCATCCAAGTCAATGTGAATTGTCAAGTGAAATGCTCCTCCATCTATAGCATGTGAATCTGATCCAAGTCAATGTGAATTGTCAAGTGAAATGCTCCTCCATCTATAGCATGTGAATCTCATCCAAGTCAATGTGAATTGTCCAAGTGAAATGCTCCTCCATCTATAGCATGTGAATCTCATCCAAGTCAATGTGAATTGTCCAAGTGAAATGCTCCTCCATCTATAGCATGTGAATTCCATCCAAGTCAATGTGAATTGTCAAGTGAAATGCTCCTCCATCTATAGCATGTGAATCTCATCCTAGTCAATGTGAATTGTCAAGTGAAATGCTCCTCCATCTATAGCATGTGAATCTCATCTAAGTCAATGTGAATTGTCAAGTGAAATGCTCCTCCATCTATAGCAGGTGAAAATCATCCAAGTCAATGTGAATTGTCCAAGTGAAATGCTCCTCCATCTATAGCATGTGAATCTCATCCTAGTCAACGTGAATTGTCAAGTGAGATGCTCCTCCATCTATAGCATGTGAATCTCATCCTAGTCAATGTGAATTGTGCAAGTGAAATGCTCCTCCATCTATTGCATGTGGATCTCATCCAATCAATGTGAATTGTCAAGGGAAATGCTCCTCCATCTATAGCATGTGAATCCCATCCAAGTCAATGTGAATTGACAGGTGAAATGCTCCTCCATCTATAGCATGTGGATCCCATCCAAGTCAATGTGAATTGTCAGGTGAAATGCTCCTCCATCTATAGCATGTGGATCTCATCCAATCAATGTGAATTGTCAAGTGAAATGCTCCTCCATCTATAGCATGTGAATCTCATCCTAGTCAATGTGAATTGTCCGACTGAAATGCTCCTCCATCTATAGCATGTGAATCCCATCCAAGTCAATATGAATTGTCAGGTGAAATGCTCCTTCATCTATAGCATGTGAATCTCATCCTAGTCCATGTGAATTGTCCGGCTGAAATGCTCCTCCATCTATAGCATGTGAATCTCATCCAAGTCAATATGAATTGTCAGGTGAAATGCTCCTCCATCTATAGCATGTGAATCTCATCCTAGTCAATGTGAATTGTCCGACTGAAATGCTCCTCCATCTATAGCATGTGAATCTCATCCAAGTCAATATGAATTGTCAGGTGAAATGCTCCTCCATCTATAGCATGTGAATCTCATCCTAGTCCATGTGAATTGTCCAAGTGAAATGCTCCTCCATCTATAGCATGTGAATCTCATCCAAGTCAATGTGAATTGTTCAAGTGAAATGCTCCTCCATCTATAGCATGTGAATCCCGTCCAAGTCAATGTGAATTGTCCAAGTAAAATGCTCCTCCATCTATAGCATGTGAATCTCTTCCAAGTCAATGTAAATTGTCTAGTGAATTGCTCCATCTATAGCATGTGAATCTCATCAAAGTCAATGTGAACTGTCAAGTCAAATGGTCCTCCATCTAAAGCATGTGAATCTCATCCAAGTCAATGTGAAATGTCCAACTGAAATGCTCCTCCGTCTATAGCATGTGAATCCCATCCGAGTCAATGTGAATTGTCAAGTGAAATGCTCCTCCATCTATTGCATGTGAATCTCATCCAAGTCAAAGTAAATTGTCAAGTGAAATGCTCCTCCATCTATGGCATGTGAATCCCATCCAAGTCAATGTGAATTGTCAGGTGAAATGCTCCTCCATCTATAGCATGTGGATCCCATCCAAGTCAATGTGAATTGTCAGGTGAAATGCTCCTCCATCTTTAGCATGTGGATCTCATCCAATCAATGTGAATTGTCATCCTAGTCAATGTGAATTGTCCTACTGAAATGCTCCTCCATCTATAGCAAGTGAATCCTATCCAAGATAATGTGAATTGTCAGGTGAAATGCTCCTCCATCTATAGCATGTGGATCTCATCCAATCAATGTGAATTGTCAAGTGAAATGCTCCTCCATCTATAGCATGTGAATCTAATCCTAGTCAATGTGAATTGTCAAGTGAAATGCTCCTCCATCTATAGCATGTGAATCTCATCCAAGTCAAATGTGAATTGTCCAAGTAGTATGCTCCTCCATCTATAGCATGTGAATCCCATCCAAGATAATGTGAATTGTCAGGTGAAATGCTCCTCCATCTATAGCATGTGGATCTCATCCAATCAATGTGAATTGTCAAGTGAAATGCTCCTCCATCTATAGCATGTGAATCTCATCCTAGTCAACGTGAATTGTCAAGTGAAATGCTCCTCCATCTATAGCATGTGAATCTGATCCAAGTCAATGTGAATTGTCAAGTGAAATGCTCCTCCATCTATAGCATGTGAATCTCATCCAATCAATGTGAATTGTCAAGTGAAATGCTCCTCCATCTATAGCATGTGAATCTCATCCAAGTCAAAGTAAATTGTCAAGTGAAATGCTCCTCCATCTATTGCACGTGGATCTCATCCAATCAATGTGAATTGTCAAGTGAAATGCTCCTCCATCTATAGCATGTGAATCTCATCCAATCAATGTGAATTGTCAGGTGAAATGCTCCTCCATCTATTGCACGTGGATCTCATTCAATCAATGTGAATTGTCAAGTGAAATGCTCCTCCATCTATAGCATTTGAATCTCAGACAGACATTGAAGTTTTGAAGTTTATTTACATAACGAATCATACATAATTTAGCATACCTATTTTAAAAAGCTACAAATAATACATTAATCATTATGAGGGAGACCCATCTAAGGCCAAAATTGACCGCTATCGATTGGCCATCCTAGTCAATGTGAATTGTCAAGTGAAATGCTCCTCCATCTATAGCATGTGAATCTCATCCAAGTCAATGTGAATTGTCCAAGTAGTATGCTCCTCCATCTATAGCATGTGAATCTCATCCAAGTCAATGTGAATTGTCAAGTGAAATGCTCCATCTATAGCATGTGAATTTCATCCAATCAATGTGAATTGTCAGGTGAAATGCTCCTCCAACTATAGCATTTGAATCTCATCCAAGTAAATGTGAATTGTCAAGTGAAATGCTCCTCCATCTATAGCATGTGGATCTCATTCAATCAATGTGAATTGTCAAGTGAAATGCTCCTCCATCTATAGCATGTGAATCTCATCCGAGTCAATGTGAATTGTCAAGTGAAATGCTCCTCCATCTTTAGCATGTGAATCCCATCCAATTCAATTTGAATTGTCCAAGTGAAATGCTCCTCCATCTATAGCATGTGAATCTGATCCAAGTCAATGTGAATTGTCAAGTGAAATGCTCCTCCATCTATAGCACATGAATCTCATCCAAGTCAATGTGAATTGTCCAAGTGAAATGCTCGTCCATCTATAGCATGTGAATCTCACCCAAGCCAATGTGAATTTTCAAGTGAAATGCTCCTCCATCTATAGCATGTGAATCTCATCCAATCAATGTGAATTGTCAAGTAAAATGCTCCTCCATCTATAGCATGTGTATCTCATCCAAGTCAGTGTGAATTGTCAAGTGAAATGCTCCTCCATCTATAGCATGTGAATCCCATCCAATCAATGTGAATTGTCGAGTGAAATACTCCGCCATCTATAGCAAGTGAATCCCATCCAAGTCAATGTGAATTGTCAAGTGAAATGCTCCTCCATCTATAGCATGTGAATCACACCCAAGTAACGTGAATTGTCAAGTAAAATGCTCCTTCATCTATAGCATGTGAATCTCACCCAAGCCAATGTGAATTTTCAAGTGAAATGCTCCTCCATCTATAGCATGTGAATCTCACACAAGTCAATGTGAATTTTCAAGTGAAATTCTCCTCCATCTATAGCAGGTGAAAATCATCCAAGTCAATGTGAATTGTCAAGTGAAATGCTCCTCCATCTATAGCTTGCAGATATCATCCAAGTCAATGTGAATTGTCAAGTGAAATGCTCCTCCATCTATAGCATTTGAATCTCATCCAAGTCAATGTGAATTTTCAAGTGAAATGCTCCTCCATCTATAGCAACTGAATCTCATCCAAGTAAATGTGAATAGTCAAGTGAAATGCTCCTCCATCTATAGCATGTGAATCTCATCCAAGTCAATGTGAATTGTCAAGTAAAATGCTCCTCCATCCATAGCATGCAGATATCATCCAAGTCAATGTGAATTGTCAAGTAAAATACTCCTCCATCTTTAGCATGTGAATCCCATCCAATTCAATTTGAATTGTCCAAGTGAAATGCTCCTCCATCTATAGCATGTGAATGTCATCCAAGTCAATGTGAATTTTCTAGTGAAATGTTCCTCCATCTATAGCATGTGAATCTCATCCTAGTCAATGTGAATTGTCAAGTGAAATGCTTCTCCATCTATAGCATGTGAATTTTATTTTTAAGACACTTTTGAATATGAATATGTCATGTTTTGTTAAATTCGAAACTAAATCATAGATAAGAAGATGGACCCATGCACTTGACCTTTCCTGCTGTCGGCCATTGATGTTGAGACCATCACTGCGCAGATTTTTGAAACCTCTCTCGTGCTCAATTCGCTTCTTGAATATCAGTTAAACAGATACGTTTTCTGAAATCATAACCTTTTTTTTTGTTTTTTAATTGGCTATACATGATAGACGTTTAGCTTCTCAGATTGGGGCAATTCTTTAGAGGGCAGCACAAGATGCTAAAGTGTCTGATCTGTAAATCAGACTTCACAGAATTACTCAAATGGAAGAAAAACATTTTAGCTTACCCTCATTTTTGCAAAATTGACATTATGAAAAATTGGGATTTTAACTTCAGCCTCAATAAGTTCAAGAAGCTGAATATCAATCACGTCTGGCCTTATTAAAATCTTAATGTGGTTACTCTATAAGAACAAAAGGAAGGTCAAATTTGAGTTGTAAATCCAAGATTTATTGTAACAAAAGAACAGATACATACAATGTGAACAATTCTACAGACCTTGAACTGCTCTCAGTGCCCTAGGCTGGCTGATATCAAGTCACCAAGTAGATTTTCTGGTTTAATCCCATAAGATTAATTTTTGATTTACATATATATTTACATAATTCCCTCTAAAACAAATGCTAATTGTAATAGTTAGAAAAATATTTCTAGATAAAGTATGTAACATGCTTCAGGTATTAAAGGCAATCCTACTCTTCAATTTAACACTTATTAATTTTCAATCTAAGAATAAAGTTCAATAAGTTACTTGATTTCGTAAAATTGAACAGTGCATTCTATATTACATTACATATATACTTCGGATTAAAATTTGTCGAAAAAAAGATTTTGGAGAAAAGGATAAATTTTGAATGGATTACAACATTTTCACAAATTTCTACACTGCACACTGTAGCTAAACAACAACGTTAATCAAAGTTCAAACATAGAAACTAACAATATTATCATTAAAATATCTTTCACAAATTTCTACACTGCACACTGTAGCTAAACAACAACGTTAATCAAAGTTCAAACATAGAAACTAACAATATTATCATTAAAATATCTTTCACAAATTTCTACACTGCACACTGTAGCTAAACAACAACGTTAATCAAAGTTCAAACATAGAAACTAACAATATTATCATTAAAAATACATGAAGTTACCTGTGTAAAGAAAGTAACAGGTTTCTCTGCCATGTGACTGCATAAAATATAGCGATTAAAAATTAAATACAATAGAATTAGAATCATAGTATGTACATCATATTATTACAACAATAATCATTTTGTATTGGTGTAGATAAATATTATAATTCACACATCAGAATGTATTTCACATGCACTCTTTAACGCAAACGGTTCTTGATGGTATACATAAACTGCTCACACTTAAAAACACACACCTCTTAAAAGAGGCAGATCTTGTAAACTACTCAAGATAGTTCTTTGAAACCTTCAAAATCTCCTAATTATCTTTTGGGCCAAAGAATTTCAAATTTTGAAGAAAATCTTTGGGTTTTTCTGAGTCAGACGCACTTTTGTAAGGTTGTTTGAAATTTTGGATTTGCAAAGTTGAATAAGATTGTAATGCAAAGAATACGCACCACGTCCCCTTGTTAAGGATTTCAAATTGTCAACAAAGAAGTCCAGCAAGAGTGCATTGCAAAAATTTGTCACTATGGGGTAATTATCCAAGCTTATGACACAACTTTTGTGAAGATGATGTGACAAAAAAAAATGAAATGTGGCCTGATGAAGCTGATTCTTAATGTTTTTCTCTGAAACTTTCCAGGTCCTAGGCCTGGATATTCAGCCCCAACAGTGTAAACTTTCATGGCTATACCTCAATCAGAAGTTGGTTTTTAAGCTGTAGGCCTATTTAAAGTGTGCGTTTTTAAGTGTGAGCAGTTTATAAAAACCCACGGCCGAAATTTCTTTTCAGGGTTCAACTGAATTGAAAAAGTTCAAAAGTGGTTGCGAGCTGAGTACACAAGTTCAAGTTCAAATGTTAATGTATTTTCGGCATGTTGCATACAATAAAAATTTTACTGTTCATTTTACTTTTGAACTAATCAAGGCATCAATTTTAGTGAAAAATTTGCCTCCTCACCCTTTTGTAAGGCGGCATATATGTGTTTTGATTACCACGGTTAAATATGGTTTAGTGATCTTTAATTGAAACCCGTAGAGCAAGAAAGGAGCACATTTGAAGTGCTCGAATCATTTGAAATACCCAAAGTACTCCGATTGTACTGCAAAAATGCATATATATTACCTGCAAGATTTGCATATTGGGAGTATAAATGAAGTTAATTTAAATAATTTGCAGCCAGGAAAATGTGTTTTCGCCTTTGACGACTTTAGGGACCGTTCAGAATTTATGACTGGGGGGGTTGGGAGTTTTGGCCGAGGGGGTACTAACTTTTCACACGTGATTCAAGGGGGGGTATTAATTTTTGACAACACTTGAAGGGGGGGTTAAGAAATTTTAACTAAGAAAAAATGTTATAAAACACGCATAAACTCACTTTATCTAGATTATTTTACACGCAAAAGTCCGCGAAACTGTACGCATGACCTTGTATAATAGTGCATATATGTGTGCCATATGACAATGAGCAACTGCAGAATATAGAAGATGAACTTCAGAAAAGGATTAGAAAGGACTTCAATGAAATTGGCAACCATCCAATTGTGAGTAGCAAAGACATTTCTGATATGATCCATAGACTTAAGGATGACAAAGCTGATGGTTTCAGTGGTTTGACAACTGATTGCCTTATCTTTGGTACAAAGAGACTTTTTGTGGTTCTTTCATTGCTCTTTAACGCCATTCTTGTTCATGGGGTTGTACCAAGTGAATTTCGTGTTGGAACTATGTCTCCTATACCCAAGTCCTTGGCTGGTATCAATTGCTCAGATAAGTACAGGGCAATTACTCTTAGTAGTGTCATTGGTCGCCTGTTGGATTTAATCATTTTGGAGCGGGAACAGGTTTCCCTTTCATCTAGTCACCTGCAGTTTGGTTTTAAGAAGCGATGCTCAACAACCCTATGTTCTGGATTATTGAAAGAGGTGGCGGCACATTTTACTAACTGTGGCAGTAAGGTTTATGCCCTTTTTCTGGACGCAAGTAAGGCGTTCGATCGTGTGGAGTATGGGAAACTTTTCAATGGATTACTGAATCGGGGCATGAATGCTGTCTATTTGAGATGTCTGATGAACTTGTATTCTAATCAAAAACTCCGCGTCAAATGGAATGGTATTGTTTCTGATCAATTCAAAGCCAAAAATGGTGTGAAGCAAGGAGGGATATTATCTCCAACACTCTTCAGCACTTATGTCGATGGTTTAGTAGATTCCTTGCAGAGCAGTGGAGAAGGATGTTTCATAGGGCCTTATTTCTGTGGTACGTTAGCATATGCTGATGATGTGTGCCTTTTATCTCCAACGTTAAATGGGCTGAAGGCAATGGTGCGTATTTGTGAGGATTACTCCAAGGATTATAAAGTTAAGTTTAATGGAGCAAAAAGCCAGTTGCTGGTATTCACATCAGCAAAAGATAAACTCTCTGGTCCAGTCAGTGTGCAGGTTGAAGGATGTACAGTGTTAAGTTCCCCGAGTGCAGTTCACTTAGGGCACAGACTCTTCTCTGATCCTTATCATGATGATTTAGACAACGTCATTGGTTCGTTCCAGAGGCAATTTAATCTATTTCTGCCTCAATTTGGAAATGTTGCCCCTGTTGTGAAAAATAGACTGTTTCACTCCTATTGCACCTCGTTTTATGGAGTTCAATTATGTAACCTTTACAAATTACAAAAGTTACATGTGGCTTACAGGAAAAGCGTACGTCGTCTGTGGGGTATCCCTTACAGAACACACTGTAACTTGATTCCATCATTGACTGAATCTGCATGCATTGAACACTTGATCATTAGCCGCTTCGCCAAATTTGGTTTGTGTGGGTTGGACCATGACTTTCCGGTTGTAAGGTACATTCTGAGAAATTCCCTAAACGAGAAGAGGTCACCTTTTGCCCTGAACTGTAATTATGCCAGAGGGAAATGTAACCTCGACTTTCATGACAGTTCATTATGCTCAAAGATCAAGCTCCAATGCAATGAATCATGCACTACGACAACATCGAGAGCCACAGCAAGAGCTATCATTGAACTTTTAAATTGTAAATTTGGACTGATGGAATGTGGACTTTCCAATTTTGAAATTGACTCTTTCATCCCTGTGCTATGCACAGGGTAAGTCTTTCAATATACAAAATTACTTTTCTTTCTTACAAATTGTACTCACTGTACGAATAAACATAATAATAATAATAAAAAAAAAAAAAAATTGCTTTGTATGTCGAGGGGGGGTACTAAAAATACACATGAAACCTAAGGGTGGGGTACTAAAAATTGGCATGAAACTCAAGGGGGGGTATCAATTTTTGACGGGAAGTTCCAGCAAAACTCCCACTCCCCCCCCAGTCATAAATTCTGAATGGTCCCTTAGAGCCTTATTCAGGTTATCAACACCCAAATTTATCTGAAAATGGTAGTGCATGTTCCGATGACCCTCAATTAACCAGTCTTTGACTTTAAGTAATTTCTTAATTACGAAACTCCAAAATCTCTACGGACATTGGACAATCCCCCTTTATTAGTGTTAATTGCGTGAGACACAGTGAGGAAAATAAGTATTTGACCCCCTACCATATTTTCTGGTTCAGGCACTTGTGCTTGCTGCAAAACTGTGAAATTTCTCAGGTAGAGACGGTCCAACATTAGAAGACAGGTAATGGACAAAAATTTAGTGAAAGAAGCATTATGTAGTTTATTTGCATAAGAATCCCAATAGTCTTCGTAAATAAGTATTTGACCCCTTGGTTTGCAAAGGGTTTATTGATCACCAGACTTTTGCGAAACAAACACATATGGTACAGTTTCATGCACATACAAAGTATAGGTTATGAGTTGTCAGTTGGAAACCAAGAATATAATGCTGTTATAGTTTTCTCTATTTTTTCCAATGATTCAAAAAGTGTTACACACACATCGAAAGGCTCTGCTACATTGTATAGGTGATATGTGTGGAACATTTTGTTGCTGTATATGCAATAGTGGGGAACTTTTGGCACCCATGCGTAAAAAAAAAGTATTTTAAATATTGTTTCTCAATATTACACAAAAAGTATAGACTATCTATCAGTCAGACCATGAAAAGGCACACCTAGACCATGTAAGCCATATGTGTACCAAAGTTAATCCATTTAAAGAATAATTGTTTTGGCTTTCAATATTTCAAAAAGTATATAATATTTTCCATCAGACCTTTCAAAAGGCACTACTAGACCATATAAGGCATATATGTAGCAAACTTTATCCATGTACATGCAAAAGTGAGCGAGTCTCAGCCCGAAAAAAAAGAAAGTATTTTTATACTTTTTGTATTTTTTTCAAAACGTATCGAATGTCTATCAATGAGACCATCAAAAGGCACAACTAGACCATATAGGCCACATCTGTACCAAATTTCATCCATGCACAAGCAACAGTGACTGAGCCTTGGCCCGGAATCGAACAAAAATAATTTTTAAGTTTTTTTTTATTATTTCAAAAAGTATGGAATATCTATCCATCAGACCATCAAAAGGCACAACTAGACCATACAGGCTATATGCGTACCAAATTTCATCCATGTACATTGAATAGGGGCCGAGTACTGGCCCGGAAACGATGTATCCGCCCGCCCACCCGGCGGACGGACAACATTTTGCCCTAGTGATAACAATACCTTCTGTGAACAAGTTCGCTGAAGGTAAAAAGCCCATAGTAGAGCACAGAACAGGTTCAGCATACTCCTAACTGAATGACAAAGAATCTCAAGTCAGATCATAACCATAGGCCAGCAAATGATACCTGAAACATGACTAAATTCTACAAAAATTCACAAATTTCTGACAAAAAATTGAGAGAAGAAGGGGTATTTTACCCCATCTATCGGGCCATGAAGAAACCGCTTTATTTATAAGTATCATGCTGATACTTTCTTAACATATAAAGGAGGTCATAAGCTAAAGATTGGTACCAAATACATAGATAAGCAAGCTCTCAGTCAGCCAATTAAAAAGTGTCCGACACAAGGTTGCAACCCTGAAGTGTCAGACTCAACGAAACTTAACCTATGGGGAGGTGAACAAAACAAACAACTTTTTTCACACCTTTGTTCTTGCTGTTTTTCTGGCAATTTATAGAAATTTAGCATCAATACAGAGTAAAGGGGAAAATAATGTGCAGGCACTTAAAGAGGTGCTTGTATATAGAATATCTATCTGCTTCCTATTAAATTCCGTTTAGCCTATGTTTTTTTCCTGTAAGGATGTATCTATGACATCTATGTATCTTTCCTTCCTTCATTCCTCCATTCCTTCCTTCATTTCTTCCTTCATTCCTTCTATTGAATTTGTATAAACACTGGATTTGGCTGCTGCTGTTGCTGCTGCTATCACTGACATTTGAAATCTGCGCCCAAAACGAACATTTTAGTTTAGTAAATCAAAATTTTGTGTCATGGTCTATGGAAGTGTATCAAAAGTTTGTCAAATCAAGATGGAATTATGGTGAAACTGTATGCAAAGTTTGAGTGAGATTGATGAAATAGTGCGACCTCCAGGGTGTTGACAAGCTTCACTAACTGACCTCCCACAATAGAGGTTCGCTTGCAAGCAAGCACCTCTAAAAACCAGTATTCGAAAGCATCCACCCTTCACCAGACCACCTTCCCCCGTACTGGATTGTTAATCCGGTCTGATCCACAATCCTACCAATATTTTCTAGTTATATATATAGACTCATCAAAATTAACTGTGAATAAGAACCTCACCTGCCCTTAAAAAGCATAAAATCTAGCCCGAAATTGCATTCATAATTTGTTCACATGGCGTGCTTATTGATATAGGCCAGTGTCAAAATTAAAAAATCCCAGCAGTGCATATTTAAAATCTGCCGATAAATGGGCAGAACAGCACACAACTGAAAATGAACTGCTGTACATGATTGTTCGTCCAAATTATAAAATATTTCAGAATTATAAATTAATCTATTTTGCCATTGACAGTCATTTATAGCTCTTTGCATATTTAGCGCTGTAACAGTTTCTATAAGTGAAAATTCTACTTGGCCCTATTATGTCACTGACTTAGAAGTTTTTAATGATTTGGTTTTTTTTTCAGTTACGTTTTATACTAGTTTCATCAGCGAAAACCTTTCGTCAATGAAAAAACTACATTTTTATTAGATTTGCACCTGATAAGAGGATTAGGAGATTGCAAAAGGTAACTGTCAATGACGTGGCAAAGCTAATTTGGAAGTTTAGAAGTTAAAAAGGTTAAAAGAGCAGGCCGCTAATCTGCAAAGAGATCTAATGACCCATCTGATTAAAAGGTGTTGATTTTGAATAAGGTGAAGTGCGATGCCCCGCCGTCATAACCATTCACCACTGCACCGCTGCAATGGCGAATTATGCAAAGTGATTCAATCCATGTTGCTGCATTTGCGTCTTTTGTCAGGGTGATCTCCTTCTTGCAATCGTCACGCCAAAGTGTCTTCGCCCCTGAAATTAAAAAAAAAAACAACATTCAGGCACTTTACAGCCTTCCACTTTGATATATAGACACAATGAGCCGCAGTGAAAAAATGCGTTTCTTGACTTATGATAGCTCATGATAGCTGATGAAGTGTCATCTTCTATACTTTCAACATGGGAAACATAGAGGCTGTTTGATTAGTCATGATCAATAGAAGGCCATTTGACTTGTCAAAACTGATTTCAGAGTGAAAATAAGATATGTAATCCTTTCGCTTGGCTGTCACCAACAAGCGGGATTAGTCTCCATAAATCTAATTAACATAGAAAGTATTGGGTATGATGATGACAAATTATCAGCACGATGACACACCAAGTGCCATTTTACCAGTGCAGCAGTCCACTCTTTTTTTTTAATCAAAGTGGAAGGCTGTAAGTGGTGCTTTTAAAATTTAGTAAAATTTCTCACTGATCAATGCATTCTCCACAGTATTTGGTTTGCTCATAAACGGGAGTTTAAGTATGTCAAAAACTAAGACTTTTAAGATTGTGTCTGAAAGACATAAATGTCTCATTTAAAAATTTGGTGAGCACGACTAAAATCAATGACTGGTCACTCTGCTGCACATTGTCAGAAGAATATCTCTTCAAAATTCTTCAATTAATAGATACAGAGGTTAACTATTCACTGAATTTTACTTTTGAACTAATCCAAGTATAAATCCAAGCATAAATTTTAGTGAAAAAATTGCCTCCTCACCCTTTATATTAGTAAGGCGGTACATCCATGGCTGTAAGTTTATGCTCAGTGACTGTGCTTCACTATGGGGCTATCATTGTGACCAATTGCAATATGGCAAATACTTGCTCAATCTTCACAATATTGTCAGGAATTATAACCTGTACACAGAAGCATGTGTCCTTATAGAAATTGTAGCATTAAATGACATAGCATAGTAATGGTGAGGCAAAATACTCAATTTGTTTGAATATAAGCATTAAATCAATTCTTATGCTATAACGGGAGTTTAAGTATTCATTATTGAAAGTGGAAGTGCACTTAGTTGAATAATTGGCTCTACGCCAACTCTGCAGGATGACCTTTGACCCATGAAAGTCAGCCCATTTGCTTTCGTTATTAATTTCTAGTTGGTTATGGTTTGCCGCCAAAATCTTTTCAACGCGAGGTTAAAATATTGATGAGCCTGTATGATAAGTTTGAATTAGATTGGTCAGGAGGGGCGCCCTAGCAAGTGGCCATAAGTTTTGGCAAAATTTCTGCAGGAAGAGCTTGCTCCTTGCACCGCAAAAAAGGTTGGATACGTGAGTGGACCTATGTTCTCACTATGCTTGGGTATCATCAAATTAACTGATGAAATTAATGATATTGACATTGTATTTTCATGTTTAAATATATGCACAATCTTTTGCTTTTAAGTTTTAGACATATGTTCAATCGAGAAAAAATATTCACTTGTTATCCTAGAGAAATGCATCTGATTTGTGTCTACCTTTTCTGCGGATTGAAAAATTGAAGTTCTCTATTTTGTTCACTGGACCTAAAATATGGAATTCTCTGCCAATTTGCATCAAAAACCTTGATGTAAAGAAATTCATGTTTGTTTCTACCAATGGAAAACCTTGAGTTTATTGTGCAGTTTCTTGTACCTATATAGTTTTTAACTAACAGTAACTGTTGTTGTTAAAAATCGTCATTCTTACTGTTTGATTCTCCGCTGAGTTACATGTCTATTGTGCAAGTTATTTTCTATAGGCCAACAAGCCTTTGGGGGTTTTATGCCTATTTTTTCATTAACTCCTGCATATAATCTCTGAATATAGTGAAAAAAGAAAGAAAAAAGAAATTAATTTTATTTCGTACATACCTATCTCAGGACAATGACTCAGGTGTTTGCTCCAAGGGGTCCTAGTTACTGATCTGATGTAGTCATCTGCAACAAGACACAGGTCTGAATCTGACAATCTTGGGAATTTGAGTAAAGGGTCCAAAGTAAGAGATGAAATAGTAGAAGGAGACAAACAATTTCAGAGTTTCATGATTCTCTCAGAAATTAAAACATAAAACTTAAACAACAAACTTATTTTTCTCCAACAATTCAAATAAATCTCAGAAGTCAGAAATTGCATTCAAGATAGAAGAGGAGAACCAATTTCAGAAGTTTCATGATTCTCTGAGAAATTGAAAAAAAATGAAACAATTAGCTTATTCTTCTGAAAAAGTACGAGCTCATTTAAAAGCGGAACTTAAGAGGATATTTGGACTTAAATTTCTTCATTGAAACCCTTCTCTTACAATTCAAATAATTCTTAGAAATTTCTTAGAGATAGTAGAAGAATAGTTCTAAACAATTTTAGAAATGCCATGATCCTCTCAGAAATGAAAAAGAAAAACATATATATTCATAGGCTACTCATAGTACTCAATTCAACTGAATATAAACACTAATTATGATGTTTTCAGATTGAGGCAACACAAGTTTTATATTTTTTATGCTTACTTTTTTCTGGATAGAAACTTGAACGAAACATGATCGAGTAACTTCCACTGCCATGAACTGTGAGGGTGTTGTCAGAATTGCAAATCATCAGCTGACATTCTCGTGTATTGACCTCATACGAAATTGTGTTGATGTGTGATCTTTGTTTTGCTTCAGTGACACATGAGCGTCTGTCCAAGTTCTGGAGGGTTTCTGAAGCAGGGCATTCGATTCTCAAGAGGCGCTCTGGACTTATCGCTTGCCGAAATTCTGTTTCCTCTAAAAAGAATACACAGTAGAGGAAATCAGTTAAAAGAGATCTGGCTGTTGCATGCTACAGAATGAATGAATGATTTTTTTTTATTGAAAGCTTTAACCAAAATCAAGTTACTCCCTAGTATTTGTACTACCCAGATGGAAAAATTTATCATAGTGTCAAGGGTTGCTGCTGCTGATATTGGTGTCCTTAGCTTTGCAGTGCAGTGTCAATTATATTTTTGGTGTTTCTTTGGATTACTTTCTGTAGATTTGAAAGTTACCAACTGAACTTAATTTCTTTATCATTTCTTTGGATGACCAACTTAATTTCACATCTTCTGTGTTGTTTTTTGTGTATGGGCTTACTTGATTTTGATTCCACGAGTTTCTGTTCTCTTTCCCCAAAGACAATTTATTTGATTTCATCATCAAATCTTCTGGTTCTTTCTCCCCCATCTCCCAAATGGAAATCGCAGATTTGCTGACACTCATGAGAATAAAATTATGGAACTTTTCAAGGTCAAAATGGCCCCTCTGAATCTTTTAATTAAGTGGTCAAGGTACACTGTAACTTACTTGATTTCATCATGAGGTCTTTGGCTTCTTCTCCCCCATCTCCCAAATGGAAATCGTAGATGTGCTGACATTCCAGGTCATCTGAGACGTAAGAAGCTTCACAGTTTTGATCGGCCGAGCACAAGAATGCACACGCTCTTCTCTTGCTGGATTCAGGGGCGTTCACTTCTATTGTCTTGTTTGGGTAGGTGCCGTACGATATCTTTTCTTCCATTACAGGGGTAACAATCATTTCACCTACGTATATATATAAAGTTTCGTGAAAAATTTGCACCCCTACCTGTATTAGGGGCCTACCAGACCATAGTTTTTTTGGCTCGTGAAGCGTCGACGAAAAATTCAATTGTTTTTCTATGTGAACGTGCGACAAACTTTTTATCGCAATTTTAACATTACGGTACCCCAGCTGCAGGTGGAAACAAACTTTTTTTAAAATTTTCATGTGCTGAACAAACTTTTTTTTTCTGTGTCAAGAGGAAACAAATTTTTTTTCACCAAAAAGCCATAGCCCTAGCCTCCCCGGGGCTCCCCCCTCTAGATCATCTGGTCGGCCCCTTATCTATGATCCGATCAATTCTATTTTAACTGAATTCTTACCTTTTACTGAGTAACTGAAGAACAGTGTGCTCAAAATGTAGGCAGATTCCCAGAACATTTTTTGGATGTAGGCCTATGTCAAGTCAGTGAAGTGATGCGATATCAACTCAACCTATGTATATGTATTTATGCAGTTAGCCGAGTTCAGCCACCACTCAATGTGAATTCCAACTTTAATTTTTCAATCAATATAAAAGAGACACCAAGAGAATCGACCGAAGTGAAAAGAGCAGAACGGCTGATGTTATTTTTATATACTGATTGACAGATCATCTGGATATTTTTTACGGCCACTCGCAAGCTTAATTAAATAATGATAGATGTGTAATGGTGGTTATGGAGCTGTTCATTAAAAGTTTAAAGAATTGATTTGGAACTGTTAAAAATAAATGAAGCGGGAGCTGGGAGTTTTGCCTCAGGGAGCAGTAACTTTTCGCATGCATTTTAAGGAGGGCTGGCACAGATTTTTTACGACATGTTTAGGAGGATGAATTTTCAACAAAAGAAAATTATTGATCCACGTAAACTGACAACAAATTCATCCTTGCTTAATATGCGCAGTTGTCCAAGGCATGCAATATAAAAATGTGTGTGTGTGTGAGGCTAGGAGTCCCACTGATATGAAAGCTCCTCCAGCATTGACTTAATAAATTAATATATTTCTATGGCTTTTCTTGTGGACAGGAGCAAAGCTGGATGCTTTTAAGATGATGCAAAAGTTGCTATAAATTTATCAGTCAGCTAAACTGTAAAACCGGCTGGGTTACTTTTTTTACACAAGTTATATATTGTCGAAATAACGAATCCTGCCATAAACAACGGTTTTCTACCGTAAAATGGCAATTATTTTGTATTCATTACGGTAAATGCTCTAAAAGTGACGCAGCTGGTTTTACAGTGTAGGTGAGAGAGTGGTTAAGATTCCGCGCCTGAGCTGGGGAACACTGTTCGTGCGCAGGGGGAGGGAGGAAAAAGGAGAGAAGGAAGGGAAGGGAAAGGGGGGAGAGGAGAAGGGGGAAGAAGGGGAGAGAAAGAGGAAAAAAGAAAAAAAAAAACAGGAGAAATCCCTTCTTGGCAAGCCATAAGTTCTTGTTGAGCTAATTTTTGATGTGAGCCAATTTTGAGCTTTTTTAATATATACATTCACATGATATTTGCACAATAAACAAGGATTATCTAAATGTTATAGTAAAACATATTTTATAATTATTTGTAGTAAGATTTCAGTTGTATGTCTTCGCCTGCATGGCTACCTCTAAATAGCCCACACTGGTGCTGATGCTGTGTAAAATACCAACTCACTGACTCACTCATGAACTTCGCCTGCATGGGTTAATTCGAACCCTTGTTGGGGTACCAAAAATTTTCAATGGACCTTCATGGCTAAAATCCCAGCTGGATGGCGTTTGGATGAGACATAAAATTGGCAGCCCCTTGTATCAGTGTCTGTGCTGGGCAAGTAAAAGATCTTTCACATTGGGTAAATTTGAAACATTGTTGAGGACTCCCACTGTCTCTTCCAGCAGCAGTAAATTCTATTTAAAATTGCACAATCCCTTATGGCTCGATACTTTTATCGATCAATTCTGGTCGTATTGTGTATCTACTTATAAATAATCATATTTATCATATATCTTCAGATGAAAAAGATAAGAGAGCTTTAATTTTTAACAGCCAGCAGTAAATTCTATTTAAAATTGCATAATCCCTTATGGCTTGATACTTTTATCGATCAATTCTGGTCGTATTGTGTATCTACTTATAAATAATCATATTTATCATATATCTTCAGATGAAAAAGATAAGAGAGCTTTAATTTTTAACAGCCAGCAGTAAATTCTATTTAAAATTGCATAATCCCTTATGGCTTGATACTTTTATCGATCAATTCTGGTCGTATTGTGTATCTACTTATAAATAATCATATTTATCATATATCTTCAGATGAAAAAGATAAGAGAGCTTTAATTTTTAACAGCCAGCAGTAAATTCTATTTAAAATTGCATAATCCCTTATGGCTTGATACTTTTATCGATCAATTCTGGTCGTATTGTGTATCTACTTATAAATAATCATATTTATCATATATCTTCAGATGAAAAAGATAAGAGAGCTTTAATTTTTAACAGCCAGCAGTAAATTCTATTTAAAATTGCATAATCCCTTATGGCTTGATACTTTTATCGATCAATTCTGGTCGTATTGTGTATCTACTTATAAATAATCATATTTATCATATATCTTCAGATGAAAAAGATAAGAGAGCTTTAATTTTTAACAGCCATCCATAGATTCCATACAGAACTTTTAACAACGTTCTACTAAGAATGTTTTCTATTAATTGCTGTTTCGATTTGCAAATATTATGTTATTTTTGGTGAATTTTTACGTTTCTTCTTCCTACTAAAATATTTCAAATACATGTACATGTAATAAAATGATGTCAGGAAGTCGTAGATAGGCCTAAATTAATTGTAAATAGCCTAATCATTACAGCACTCTGGGTTTTGCTGGGATGGGCAAACACCATAATTGATTTGGACATAGGACACTATTCTCACAAATAAATAATTCTAACTGAATTATATATTTAAATTCCATGGATTTACTCTGGTCCAGAACTGCCCGTTCCAGGGGTGGGGTGGTACAGTCCAGGGGGAGATGGCCCGGTGTAGTGGAACGTACTGGCTTTCAATTTATGGCCGATTTTCGTAAAAAATCATTGGAAAAGGTCAGAAAATGTGTTAGCTTCATATATACTGTGCTAAAATAAAATAGTTCAAAATTAATTTACAATATTGCACTCTCGCAATCTTTAAGGGACCCTGAGATCAATAATGAACAGGGAAATGGACACTGGGCCTTCCCGTGCCTGAGACACATGGTCCCACAACCACACATATGGAATTCACAGAAACATTGTTGCACTCCACTGAACTGAGGTTCGAAACAGGTGATTACAACAAACAGTCAATGCCAAACAATGCTAAACAAGATAATCCAGCTTGCTATTTTGTAACAGGGCCCCTTTAAACATTGTCAGACCATAAGAAAATGTGTTAGAGGCTCACAGAGCCAGGGAATTTTTGCCAAAGAAGTTCTGATTTGAGCATTTGTGCATCCATTTATCCACATTGTTCATGGACTATATTTATATTGCATGGGATATCTATATTTCGAATTGCTAACAGGACAAATTGTAGGATACAGATTCATCGAAAAGGTAAGATATAAATTCTCTTGTGGCCATGTCAACACAGAATTTTTTGCCAACTCACATTGAAACTTTGAAGGCTGTTTTAAAATCAAATATCAAATAACAATAACAATAACAATAACAAAGTTTTATTTAACGTCACAGATTAAAACAGAAAAATTAGCAAAATTGCTATTATGTGACAGAAGAGAGAAATATGTACATATTTACAGTCAAATATCAAAGATGTTTCTAGGTTACACTTTGCATAGGCTTTTTCCACAGTGACTAAATACACCAGTTCTATGTGTTTTCTACAGCTGACAGCAATTTGAATTTATATGAATTGACTTTCTCTGAAACATACATGTGCTTTCTCCAAGCCAATGTTTTGATCAAACAGGAAGTCATGTACAACATGTACAGTGCTGCCACTTTGTTGCACTATGAGACAGTTGGCTTGGCTGGGGGCCCCCAAGTTCCTAGAATGACACGAATTCCCAGGGCCTCATAATACCTAAATCCGGCCCTGGCAGTTGTCTAAGGCGTGCATATATAAAAATATGAATGTGTAATGTTTTTTGTGCTTGGAGGGAGACTGTAAGGCAAATAAATTTATTGCAATTATTGGTATTCACCAGTATTAGATTCATTAAAACTATCAAAAAAGTAATGAAAACCATTTTGCCAACCCTGTAAATAATAAATGAAGCTAATAATTTATCACAACGCCTTCTGTCTTAATTGCTCTTTAAGTGTGCTGGCATGTTTTTGTCCATAACATATTGGTCAATTGTTACATTTTATTCTGGTCCATAAGTAATGCTGCTGATTTAAGAACATTGGACAGCAATAAATTGTATTTAAAATTGTATGAATCCCTTATCACTTGAAACCTTTGTCAAACAGTTTTGGTCATATTATGTATTTACAAATTTACAACTTGTAAAAAAAAAATTTATGTGTCTCATATTTTCAAATGAAATGGAAAAGAAAATTAGCTATTGCACAATGTAATTTTTAACAACCAGTAACACAGAACGTTTAACAATGTTTTCTACTATTCATAGCTGTTTCGAATTACTTTATATGTTGTTTTTATGACAAATTTGTGAATTGTTACATTTCTTAATGACCATGAATATAACCTTGCAAGTTTACAAAACTTGTTGATCTTCATGAAATAAACAACTAATGAACTCTAGATGTGGTACTTTTTAACTACTTTATCCTTCAACTAATACTTCCTACTTACTAAAAGGAATGTTTCTTGAAGACGATAATTTTAAAATATATATTTCATTTACTTCTAAGGTCAATTTGCTTTACACTGTGTAATGAATACGTCTATTGCTTACCTGCATTAACATATTGAAATGCAGTTTCATGTGCAAATGAAGCAGTACATAACACAAAATAGTTTTTAAAAAGCAAGATGGGTCTAACTTCGACCCAATAGAAAAACCCTGCATTTCTTAGCCATTCCAATACTAGATTATATGATTTGTATATCCCAAAACTTTTTATATCTTCACAAATTGAACAACATGGGTTGTGCCTGTTAAATCTGAGAAAATAGAGGTATTTAATGTGTAAAATTGCATTACTGTATATCTATTCAATTTTCTGTTTCTTTGCTAACTGAAAATATTTTCTGTATGTATGCCTGAGGATTTGTTATTATTTTATAGAGAGTGTCGGTGAGAATCGATGTGTTATCAGCAAAGCATATACAGTTCTTAGTTATGCTTTAAAATATTGCATTTACAAATATATAGTTTTTCCTCAGAAACTTTTCAAAGTCGATGAGGTTCATAAAAAACTGTAATCCATAATTATTAAACTCGGTGATTTTTTATTGCCAGAAACTGTCAAATTAATTCAATGAGGCCTGTCAAAAACTTCACTTGTATTGATGACATCTGTTATGTATCAATAAAGTTTTCTCAAATGCAAGATCATAAGCCAATTAAGCAATTTGGAAAAGAACGTTGCTAATTCATGAAAGGCATAGATTGATTTGTCACTAATTGGTCTTATAAAACTGGTTGTTTAACACTAATTAAGGAGCATCAGGGAAGTATCGACTGTCAACATTTTACTAACTGACTAATAAAAAACACCTGAAAATATAACTCAGCAGCATTAAAATACACAAATTTTTAGACAGCTTCACAACTTACTTGTAGATATCGCCAAGGCTTTGGAGTTGGAGTCGGAGTCAGGATTCGGAGTCGTCAAGTCGGAGGTTCTTGGGTGGAGTCAGAGTCCTAGTCGAAAATGAAATAGGTGATTCCAGACTCCTGAAAATGGTTAATAAAATTTCCAAAAGCACAGTTACAAAAATGTGAAATGTATCCCAAATTTTACACACAACTTTTTACACAAGAGTTCATGTACAAAATCTTATGAAAAATTTGTATAATACATTTTTCTTTAGTTTTAATAACATAATATTTGTATGCAATAATACCGATAAGCGGAGTTCGGAGACGGAGTCGGAGTCGTAAATCAGGAAACCAAAGGAGTAGGAGTCGGAGTCGCTTTTCAGAAAGCCAAAGGAGTTGGAGTCGGTTCACTTTTTACCCGACTCCAAAGCCCTGGATATCGCCATGAACTTTGCACTGGTGTCACTTAATGTCCATTCTGAATGTCCAGAAACTTCACAAATAAAAATTGTAAATATGACTTGATCACGCCACTTTTATTGCAACTTGCATTACCACTATTAACTTTTCTGTTTCTTTGCATGCTGAACTTTTGTATTTGATTGCTTTAGCTTACAAGAAGGATCTAGGAGAAAGTCAGGTATATTGGACCACTCACTGAAATGCTGCTATAACCAGGTGAGCATTGCAGGTAGAAATACATGACCATTCCAATATGTTAAGCTGGTCATCTGGTTTCAACCACAGGGAAGGGGGTCCTGTATCTTTCACCGTTTTAAAGATATGGCCATTTGAAAAAAATTATGAAAAATGGTTCAATATACCCGCCATGGTTATTTATTGGACCACTATTGGAAGTTAAATTGGACCACCAGCCTAAGACAAGATGTACCCAGTGAATAACAAAAATAAGTTTTTCAAATTAACATTGAAAATATCTCCTAGACTATAACTAGACCTTTTAGTCATTACTGCATTGTTAACTGGTCTCTGGTCGAAGATACTGTTGCTTGAAGTCCAATTATTTTGGTTTAAAAAGGGTATATACTGGTCCTGTAGCCCTAGAACCCAAAGAGTCATTATAATTTTTGCTTCTGGTTTCTTAAATCGACAGACAGAATGAAATAAACAAATTGGTTGATTTTGGTAAAAATTTATCTACCACATACAACTTGGAAGGTTCGACAATGGAGGTGGTCCAATTTGTCTCACTGCAGGTAATTTGGACCAGCTACACAATCCAAGCCATAGGAAACCTACCATGAGACAAAATCTTGTAAAATTTTATCACAAGTTTACTCTCATTAATACCATTTTATATGATTGTTTGGTTAATGAATTGCACCAATTACAACCCCAGTACCGTCACAGGTTATACAATAATCATAGGTCAGAAATAACACCAGAACAGCTCCGAATAGTCCATAGATACAAATATTAGTATATAATTTTTCTGTTTACTCAAGTACAATGATGATATAGCACCTGAGTATGGTATTGAATATGGCATAACTGATAAGTCTATCACTAGTGTATATATTGCCAGAACCTGACAAATGCAATTTTTAGGCAATGGTCCAATATACCTGCCTGGTCCAATATACCTGACTTTCCCCTACATGATACATTTTAGTGATTGTCCCAAGTCACAAAGCCTTCAGCTAAGCATATGCAGTTTTTAGTTATAATTTAAAATATAACATTGACATTTATTGTTTTTCTTTCAGAAACTTTCAAAATCAATTTGGTCTGCCAAAAACCATAATATAATTGGCAATTATAGAACTCGGTGATATTTTACCTCCAGAAAAAAATTGTATCGAATTCAACGAGGCCTGAAAAAAACTTCACTTGGATTGATATTTGTATAAATAAATTAGTCTCAACTGCAAGATTACTAGCCAATTATGAACTTGAGAAAATAATGTTGTTAACTCATGGATGGCACGGATTGATTTTTCACTCATTAGTCTTATAAAACCGAATGCTTGGCACTAATTAAGCTTATAATTGGAGTATCGCCCGATAAAATTTTACCAAATCGCCTAAAAACGCCAGAAAAATGTAACTTAACAACATAAAAAAGGCACACATTTTTGGAGAGCTTTTTACAACCAACTTGTATTGTTGATATCGCCATAAAACTTTGCACTAGTGTCACTTAATATCCTTTCTGAGCATATAGAAATTTTCATAAAGAAAAATTGTAAAAGTGGCTCTGGACCATGTCACCCTTGTTGCGACTTGGTCAAAAACCAAAGTCACGACCAATGTAAATTGCCCCATAAGCAATATCTTATCAAGTCCATCACAGCTCTATGTCTTGAGTGTGGACTGTGGACATGATGAAGGTGGCATTGCCACTATTGTATTTTCACTGCATTATATGTGTTTCGGTTGATTTTGGTGCCACATGATATTATAACAATTTTTAAATTCCGAAACTAATGCCTAGTTCACACGGAGACGTATCAGGGCTTTCTTGCCGCGGCGATTCTTACTTTTCCAGGAAAGAAGGAGATGATTAAACTACTTTCAACAGTTTGGCGACGATAGTTTCGTCTACGGCACATCTTAAACTTCCTCACCAAAAGTTCCTAGAAGTCACGTGACAGGTTGGTGAAACAAGAACTTGCTTCACCAAAGATTCAACCTGTTGAATCTTGACGAAGCAAGAAGTCACGATGCAAAAGACCTGAAAGTGCCTCGTCGTCCTAGGATCCACCCACGACGATGTATAGCCTTTAATTGATTATATAAGGCTTCAAAAATGGCTTGAATCGCCGAAATGTGGCTTCCTGGCACCTAGACAGCTTCGCCGACACTTAAACACTGCCGTGAGAATCTAGCATAAGACACACATTTTCAAGAAATATTTTAAGGGGCCAACCAGAGGATGGTTTGGACAAACTGTTTTCGCAATTTTAACATTGTAGTCCAGAGGTGGAAACACCTTTTTTTCCTTCCATGTTCTGTACAAACTTTCTTCCAGTGTAAAGTGGGAAAGAAATTTTTTTGAACCATAAATCTATAGCCCCAAGTCAGTACTAGCTACCTAAGGTCATGACATGTTGTGGAGCCCAGATTGCTTCTGTGCTGAGAGTAAAAGACATGATGTTTTCCTGTTGGTTGAAAATTGCTGATGCTGGATGTTGCTTCATTATTATGCCCACTAGAGGAGCTAGCAACATGGGTGAATGCAAATGTTCTATATTTTTGGCTACATGTGCACCTGGCCTCAACAACATCTTTTCAGGTGTATTTTCCCTTAGCCTGTGCAGGTTGGAGGTACATTTCTTGCCGAGCTCAGCTACTGGGGGGTGGGGGGGGGAGGTTTGGTCAAGTGGTAGCATGCTAGGGCAGCTAGGCTGCCAATTGCTTGGTCCAGGGTTCGAATCCAGCTCTTGCCATACCCCTGGGCCTATGTTGGACAGCAGTTTCGTTCATTCTTAACCCCATTGCTGTGTCATCCTCCTGTCCTAATTAGCCTACCTAGACCGAGTGGATAAAAACAGGAGGTAAAGCCCCCATCGTCCATCCAAGCTCAGCTACCCATTCCTCTGTGCAAGCTATAGGCCTACTTTCCAGTCTCCACTACTCCATTTAGGACTGCCTTCATGATTGTTTGAATCCTGAATATTTTCCCTCAACAATGTCAGTTTCCTGGATTGTTTGCATTTTTTCTGCTGCTACAGCACAGCTGAGAGGCGCACTGTTTTGCTTTGCCCCTGTCTCACCCTGTGTCCACTACCTTGCTCTGCTTTATACATTGTATTTGCTTTTGCAGGTTTGGCATCATACGATTCTCCAGTGATTTACAAATGCATTGGGGTGGGAGAAAGGGGGGGGGCCATAATATGTTGTCACAACAGTATTCTAGTTTCGTCTGGTTGCCTCAAACCTTTGTTGCCTAGCTCGGGACTGGCACCCTCATGGTCATTGAGGTGAAAACTTATGTGTGTATATCAAAATATGAATAAAATTTTGGGCCTAATTAACTAATTCTTTGCAGTGGCTCTAGATCATGCTAGAATGATTGCCATGACTGTTGTAGGCCGGAGTCGCAATTTGAAATTGCCGTCTAGTTTTTCTTACTTATTTTGCCAAATTCACTGTGGCAAAACTGGACGAGGGTAACTGAGTTACCCTCGTCCCTAAATTAGCCTTAAATATTATGTAATGTTGAGTTTGAGCTTATTGCTTCTTTTAAAACTTATCAAGGTGGTGTTCAGGCATTATTAGAGGCCGAAAATATAATTCCAAAGGAAAATAACCCTGTATATGAGCTGTGTGAGTCTAAAAATGGCTTAAAGCACACCTCAAATGACGAGGGTAACTGCATCTCCAGACGAGGGTAACTGTGATCATGATATTGACATGACGAGGGTAACTGTCCTTTCTTGGCATGAAGTAGATTGACTGCAGGCTGTTCCTATACAATAATGAACATCCCAGATGTCCTAGATGTACTTACCTGCACAACTCAGGGTGATCAGTTAATATTAACACTGTCTGTGTATTATACAGGTGAAGATAAAGAGTTACTGAAGCTATTGCTTCGATACTAGATTGCCAATATTGTGTGCCAGTTGATTTTTAATATTATGTTTTTATATTATGTTTTTACAATATTTTGTTCCGCTTTTATATGATTTTACTTTTGTTTATGTGATATTATAAATGTTGTATTGATTTCTCTTCATTTTGAAGACAAGAATAAAAAAATAAAATAAAAATAAAAATAAATAAATATTATATTACCAATGCAAATTTTTGAATTCTGGAACCATATGAGCCAATGTCATTTAAAAACCTCCATTGAATGTATGTTACATCATCTTATCCAGAACTGACAAACAACAAAATAATTGTGATAACATCAAAAATTCTAACTACATGTGTGCTCGTTTCACTATTTATGAAGAGAGAGAGAGACAACCTTCTCATTGTGCACATGTTTTTAACTTGGAACCACAAAGCAGTATTAATCTTCTTAATAAAAAAAAAAGTGAAAGTGATGGTATGATAATCACACATCACCAGCAGCATGACTGCAAAGTCCTATTTTTACAGTGAGCTGTGTCCTACCTGTCCAACAAAATTTTAAATTATATCAAACACGAGGTTGCAGATATTTTGAGGAGCATAATAAACATGTCAATTTCAGAGGGAAAGTTTCCTGATTCAATGAAAACGGCTAAAATAATTCCACTATATAAAAAAGATGACAATAAAAACTTCAGTAATTATAGACCGGTTTCCATTCTTCCTAGCATGTCCAAAGTATTTGAAAAAATAATGCATAAACAAATTTTTAAGCATTTCAGCAACAACAAATTGCTTTACATGAGTCAACATGGATTTCGGAGTCATCATTCTACTGAATTTGCCGCTTTAGAATTAATAGACCAAGTATTGACAGAAATGGACAAAGACCACACTCCCTTAACAATATTTCTAGATTTATCTAAAGCTTTTGACACAATAGATCACCAAATTTTACTTCATAAATTACATTACTATGGCTTCCAAGACAATTCTCTAAAACTATTAAAAAGTTATTTGCGAAATAGACATCAGTATGTTCAGTACAAT
Source organism: Platynereis dumerilii (assembly GCA_026936325.1). Lineage (NCBI taxonomy): Eukaryota > Metazoa > Annelida > Polychaeta > Phyllodocida > Nereididae > Platynereis > Platynereis dumerilii. The sequence continues at coordinate 1,901,555 of JAPTHN010000043.1, read as the reverse complement.
GAGACATCTTCGGAATCCATGTTGATCTCTACAGGGGTCCCGCAAGGATCAATACTTGGCCCACTGCTCTTTATTATTTATATTAATGACCTAGCTGTTGTATGTGAGAAATTCAAACCTATAATCTATGCAGATGATACATCTCTTTGTGCATCTTTGAATTCTTTTGGTGTTGCAGTAGATGATAACATTAATTTTGAACTAAAACAAATAAGTAATTGGATGAAAGTCAATAAATTGTCTCTTAACTGCCAGAAAACTAAGTCCATGTTATTCCATTCACCTCAAAAGACAGTTCATTACCCAAAATTATATATTGATGATCACCAAATTGAGTTTGTCTCTCATTTTAACTTCTTGGGAATACATCTTGATTCTAATCTAAAATGGCATTATCATATCAATATTATTTCCAAGAAGATTTCCAAAGTTAATGGTATACTGAACAAATTGAAGCATTTCCTCCCGAAAAACATTCTCTTGACTTTATATAATTCACTTATACTTCCTCATCTAAATTATGGTTCACTATTATGGGAGAAAAAATGTCAGAAACTGTTCACACTTCAAAAGAAGACTATACGAATTATTACATGTAGCAGATATAATGCCCATACAAGTCCTTTATTTAAAAAATTAAATATACTAAAATGTCATGACATATGTGCACTGCATGCTTTTAAGTTTTGCTTCAAGCTGGAGAACGGAATGCTGCCTGGATACTTTCATTCAGGTATATTTATAAAAACACAGAATATTCATGATCATTATGTCAGAAATCAAAATAGTTTTCATTTACCTACAATTAGTCATGAATTTGCAAAACAATCCATCAGATACAAAATTTCACAATTCTTTAACAATATTTCAGATCGTTCTATTAAAGACAAAATATATACTCATTCACTTGATGGTTTCAAGAATTATACCAAAAATAAGATAATAAGTAATTATTCATGTGACTGTGATATTCGAGACTGCTATATTTGCAACAGAACATAAGAAGTGCACCTTTATACCTCCTAGGAACATATCTGTACTGAGTTAGTATTCAATACTATTCCATATAAAAATCTTATTCCGTTCAAAAACTTGAATTACTTTCTTTTTTTAACTAATTAAACCTGAAGGGCAATGTTGGATCTGGATGCCTCACGACTCACATGGACGCGCTTGGTAGAAGTATAAAATAATTATGATGTATAGGTGGCCCTCCAGTAGCGGCACATAGTGCTTTGGGAGGGTCTCCTCTCTCTTTATATATTTGTTTGTTTTTAATCTAATGTTGTATAATGTTGAAATAAATTAAGTCTGAGTCTGAGTCTGAGTCCTTCCCAATGATATGGATGTACTCTACAAGATACTAAGAAATCTAAGTTTTGAAAATATTGAATGTGTTAAATATGTGGCATCGCAAACATAACTAATGATTGGTCCATAAATCTTTGTCAGACCTGACCCAATGATAGCTAGATACATCGGCGACCATACTACAAATTCGTTTAGATATATTGTTTATAGATATGATATGTGATTGATGTATTTGTTTTCAAAAGTTTCTTATAGTCACTCATTGAAATCCTTGACTTGCAAGGCCAAGCAGAATGTCTTTTTATTCAGATCAATAAAAATTGTGTGTATTTATCATTTTATGCTAATTTCCTATCAAAAAGCTCACACTCTTTTTTCATATAATGGCTCGGGCATAATTGACCTATTTCACATGATACGTACTTGTTTCTCAACCACAATATATAAGATTCAGTTTCATTTAGGGATACTTATGGAATTCTAGACGTAGGCCTAACAGTAGGGGGGGACTTAATCCTACTTTCATATGTATACCGGCTCAAAATGTGCCATTAGGTGAGTTATGAACATTAAAAAAAATTTTTTGAAAATCGGAGCACCGCTACCCCCCTTGACATAGGCCTTGAAGTTTTCAGGATATATTACGTTTCCTTAAAGTCGCGGTTTGCGATATCTTCGGCCCTATCACAGATATAAGAATGGGGATAACATATTTGGATTCTCTGAAAAATTTCCTTTAAAATGAATACCAGGAAGCTATATATCCGATAAACTAAAGGCGATGCCATTCCAACAATTTTTAATGTCAAACACTTTGGGCATTCATATTTCATAAGCAAACGTTACCAATCAGCCCATGTACATTTTTTTGCCAGACTGGACTCTTGCCAAGGCTCTTGGTCTTCAAAAATAAATTTCACATATTTTGTGATTAGTATCCATTTAGGAACGGAAATAATAATTTACTTGGTATTTCTATTTTACTGTGAATGGTATGGTTCGCGTGCCATAAAGCGTTTGATTGGCACTGAAAAAAAGACAGTTAAGAAAGACATCAATTGTTATTAATAAGCTTCCTATGTGTGGTTGAAGGGTCATGACTTATTTATCTAAAGCCTGGCCCTTCTGACTCACAAGAAAACTGGTCTAAGACTCCCAAGTACATAACTATTTGATAAATTAATGATATTCCACAAATCATTGAAATACTTGTATCTATCGTTAGTTGCATTGTGCCTTTCATAAAGTTTAATTGTTATGAGGCCAAATGCTTCCAGGCAAAGAATAATCTCACATGGACTATGTACAATTATAAAATAATGCTAATGTATATACTGCACCAAATAGATGCCATGAATAATTATTAATATGTAAGGTAATCATGTGAAATTAGGTCAAAATTTCATCTTCATGGGTAGAAGGAATTACACAAATCATATATGTTATATTATATACATGAAACTGTATGCTTGGTATACTTCCAGGAGATTCCATGATAATTAATTTATTACTGAGGTTTCAGCATCAACTGCCCAGTCATGAAAGATAAGTAACACAACTTTGACTAAGTAATTCCATCCATTAATATTTAACTATTTAGTTGATTTTGGATGATCGATTTGAAGCATTAGTTCAGAGATTTCTGACTCTATTGATTATAATTTTGCAAAATGTACAGCCTAATTAGATTACTTGTCATAATTTCCTAATTTCTGGGCAAGGAATGTCTGATCTGACTGCTGACACAACAAGCATCAATGTTTTTCAGACATCCAAATTACCTGTTTATTGAATATTGACATTTATTGTATCCACATTATAAGAGCCTCATTGCCTGGTCTACCCTGTCAGAATGTAAGTCTCAATCAGGTGGGCAATAATATCTTGCTCATTCATGGTTGGCTTGATCTTGAAATAGCTATGCTGTCATTCACAATGTATTATTCTAACAATATGTTTTTGAACATACCGTTTCTCGTAACTTTAATATTCCTGAACCGATTGCCTGACATTGCGGTGTATTCTAATTTTATTATACTTCCAGATTATTAAATTAATTGCAGGATAATACTTTTCAAAATTGTGTTGGGCTATTTTCTGTTAGCCTACCTCAAAGAATTCATTTCTGTGAATTGTATGAATTCATTATGAGTGTAAGTGAATGAATCAATATTGTGTTGTGCCAATAAAAGCAATACTATTTCTGAATAAAACAATGACAAGTTTGCAAATGGTTAACCCATAAAATGTGTTCAGATGCCACATTGAGATTCAAAAACAGTTTTGCTTGGTATTATGTATTTCACTAAAACATTTGGACTTTCTAATTTATCAAAATAGCAGGAACTTCATCAAGTTAAGTTGAAGGTGCTACTCGCTGCAATTTACAGTAAAATTTCTAATAACTATGACAAGAAATATCATAGTAGACCCATCATGTGGGTACTCATTTTAAAGCTCTTGAAAAGAGGAATCCAATGGCACTATTTGTTTTACCATATGTCTAATAGTCACTCAACGCGGTAGACGTAAATGTTCTCGCGAGCGTTTTGAATCACCAAAACTTCAAGGCATATGTCAAGGGGGGTAGCACTTTTCAGATTTTCAAAAAAATGGGTTTTTTGTTAATGGGGGACCCAATGGCACAAATTGGGCTGGTATACATATTAAATTTCCCAAAAAAGCAAATTAAGTCCCCCCCCTACAGTAACAGTGTTTCACACACCTCAACTATTGTGGGATAGCTTTTTCAAAAAGGAATAAAATCTTCTTTTTTTCTAAAATGATAGTTTCTGCATGTGAAATAGGCCAACAGTATTAAATTTTCCAGACAAATCCGGAATAATTTTTATGCAAATCTTCGCTGACTCGACAGCATCAATTCTGACTAAAAACAAGTCTGGTTCTTAAAATACGACACCCCATTTAAACTGCCCTTATAAATTTATCCTACAAAGAATAGAAGTTAAGATTTGAGGAAAAAACTATAAAGAACTACATTAGATACTTTAAGTACAACGTGGTAAAGGTACTATGGGCCTATGTTTATTTATAAAACAGTTCAACAAAAATAAGTCCCCCCCCAAAATAAACTTGAATATCTTAAAAATTCCTTCTCTGATTTTTATTACAGTTAGCTGAATTAAAGGCCTGTGTATCGACCCTAGACATGTGGAATTGTGCTTCAGTAGCATTATTCCTAGCAGCCTGCGAATGGGCCTACCCTTGTTTGCAAAAATCTGTGGCTTTTCCAATGGATATGAACAATTCCACCATGCGGGGGAGCGGATAAACGTCGTCAAAATACTGGAGAAAAATTGCTTCTCAATCCTATTTGGTGGATAACTGCAGACTTTTTTGGTACCATTTTTACTCCTTGGGTTCCGTGGGTGGTATTTGAAATCATTTGAGTGCACTTGGAGCACCTTTTTGTAAATATTTTTTGACAAACCTAAAATCAAAACTTTTGAACAGAGGGATATTATGTGCATCCGAGGTCCACTGGCTCAGACAAAAATGAAGCAATCAAGCTTCAAATTCACACGCACTGTGTCAATATGCAGGCCTACAAACTGCTTCACTTTCTTAAGGATCGGAGAGGAGGACTTTGAAATATTTCAGTTTTCGTAAAGGGGACTTGTGTTTGTTGAACCATAAGAATGACCTAAACTTTTGCAGGTGACTTATATGTAATTATGTATATACCTACTTTAATATTAGATAGATTTTAAAGAGTTAAGAAATTTGGAAAAATCCTGACACCTTACGAGAATATTTACCCTTCTAGATGACTGTGGAATTAATACACGACTCTGTGCATTCTGAAAGTGCATGCTTGGCTTCCTGTTGCTGCAGGGGTACCGAGTTTGATTCCATCCATGGCTCACTTAAACCTGTGTGGCATGGCAGTTTCAATCATCCATGGCCTTATTGCTGTTTCATTTTCCTATCTCAGTTACTGTTCCATTGCAGCGCATGGGCAGTAAAGACAGAATTAGTCATCCTTCCATTGTCTTTCTCCACGGCCTTTTCCTCTTTACCTGTCCCTTTCATCTCCCAGTTTGTATAATGTTCTCCTGCCCCCACCCATCAAACACTTCCTTTTCTTCCCATTATGTAGTAATATAATGTGTCTTTTCATATTTATCTTTTTCTCCCGACCTGGGATTTCAATTATATGACATTTTTCAAGATATAACGATCTACCTATGAATCTCCATCCTGCCTGAGAAATTTCTACCACATCTATACATGCTTTAATGCACAGTTTACAAGCAGTTACCCTCGTCATCAACTACAGTTACCTTCGTCATCCCAAAACTAGAAAGGCAGTTACCCTCGTCATCATTTAACATGGGATCCAATGGGATGACCTAGTTTTTTCACTAAATTTTCACAAATTGAGACGAGGGTAACTCAGTTACCCTCGTCCAGTTTTGCCACAGTGAAATTGATCACTACAGAGTCACCGATTTGTTCTGATTGTTACTCAACCATGACAGCACAAATTTGTTGTCAATCAAAATAATGATATTGCATCTGATGAGGTGACCCTGAGTCTCCTAACACCTGGGCCAGCTCATTGGGCGCATGCTTTGAGCACTGCTAATATCAGGGACCTGGGTTAAATTTTCAGTCTGGTCAACTCATGTTAGATGTTTCACTTGGTGGTCTGGTCAAGCATTGATGATGCAAAGACAATGGACATAAAGTCAAGCATTGGTGGTGCAAAAATTCTGGCTATGAAGCCTTAACACTCGCCAGCCTCTCCCTTCTGTCAAAAAGAGCCATTTTTTTCTATTATCATCATCATACTATTAATTCACGGACCCCTTACGCTACTCCAACCAAACTACTGATTTCCCAGCCATGAAACTTTGCAAGCATCTTCTCACAACTGCCTACAATGTCCTTAGCCAGGTTTGGTGCTTCAATCTTATCAAAATCATAATACTCTCCTGAAAACAGCCCCCCCCCACCAACTTCATGGCCTGGCTAAGGCTGGCTTCACGGGTAAAATGCTTACTATTAATTTACGGACCCCTTACGCTACTCCAACCAAACTCCTGATTGCCCACATTTGAAAACTTGCAAGCAGCTTTTCTGTATTCTCTACAACGTCCTTAGCCGGGTCTGGTTTTCAAATTCCAGTCACAAATGTTGATGTCATGTTTTCCCATAATCAAACCACACGCCATTAGAAGACACCATGTATTTTCCTCTCTTGCCTCACATCCATGCATGCTTTCACGGGTCTGATGCTAGTATATATAAATAGACATACTCCTTAATTCAATATTTTGTGTCTTTATATAATTTCTGTTGCTAATAAATAAAATGTTTTATTTGACCAAATAAAAGTATACACAATTATTTTGATTATGTCATATATATATATACATCAGATTGTGGTCAAGGAGGCAGCATCTAAGTCACTTAAGTGACGCTGTTGGTACTGCTCCCTTTTGGTTATTAAATTCTGTCATCATGCAGGCATGTATGAGACTGGTCACTTCACTATATTAAGGATGTTATAGCAGATGGAGTAAAACACAAATAGAGAAACTGAGAAGAATTAATATATATACAAGTAGCAGATGGATGAGTGAATCAGAGAATGAGGGCAAGTATGGAATATGGAATGAAGATGTGAACACATGAAAAAAGCAAAAATATCTAACATTATATTCGGGATATTTGTGGATGACCCTAGGAATAACATATATATGCAGAATTGCGAGTATGATGGGAATGAGTCGGGTGATTCAGGTATGTATTGTTGAGAAAATAGTATGGCAATGTATTATTTGAGTATCTATAAAAAAATTGTAGAGCTTTCTTGTGACAATATCTGTAACTTTCAAAATGTTGAGTTTCTTGAATATAGGATCAGTATGTGAATTATATTTAGTGTTAGCTATTATTTGGACAGCTTTTTTTTTGCAATTTAACTAGCCTGTTCAGTTTGAAGCCCCAACAAAATATTCCATAATCAAGATAAGAATTTATCAGGCTATCATATATTGTTTTAAGAGTATACATGGGGAGAAAATTTTCAGTTTATTCAGAATGCCGACTGTCTTTGATATCTTCTTACCAATAGTTTCCGAATGCACTTTTAAGTTTAACTGACTATCCATGATTATGCCTAGAAAGTTAAAATTTTCAACATATTCAATCATTTGATTGTCTATCAGAATTTTAGGAGGCCGTATAGTTTTATTGTAAGTTCGATACACCATACATTTAGTCTTATCTGCATTTAGAGATAATTTATTTAGGTTTAACCATTCTATTATTTTGGTGATTTCAGAATTTAGTTTATTTTCTTGGCTGACATCATCACAATTGTGTTGATAAACAGAGTCTAATGTAACAAATAATGTGGAGTCATCTGCATAGGTGATGAATTTAAAAGTGTTGGAAGACGAGCTAATATCATTTATACAAATTATAAAAAGTAGTGGACATAAGATAGATCCTTGATTGGCTCCCTGACTAAATTTCCTGCTGTTGCATTGTTCTATCTGTCTGGCAAAAATGAACATGTTACTCTAATTTCATTTTGTAATATAATTGTTATACATGAAAGGCAAGTCTAAAATAGATTTCATTTCACAGCATTTTGATTATTTTAGGATGTATAAATTGAATTAGTGTATTATTTATCTATATATTATTTTTGGTGGCCGGGTGGCCTCTGTGGTATCAACTATTTACTAGCCTTAACTTGGGTCTCCTGACGTCTATACCTATTGTGTTTTTGAGTTTACTGTATGTGCACAGCACAAAAAGAAGTATAAAAGCAGAACAGCCTCTCAGTGAGGAAGTACAAAATCAGTACAAAAGCAATATGTGAACCCACACTGCAAATGTACTCCTTTATACTGATTTTGTGATTCTATGCAAATTGCATGCTGATTTTATACTTCTAGTGAAACAATTTGAATAATCATGTACTGCATATGTGCTCCTCTAATTGTGTACTGAATTTATACTTCTATGACTTAGGCTGCTTAGATTTAGTCACATGTTGGTAATTTTTACTTCCAGGACAGGAAAATGTGCAAGTGTGTCCATGTTTTGAATTACAATATACATTGAATTACTGGCATAATTTCCATAGTATTAGATACAAATGTTTAACTACTAAGATTGGCAAAAAGTACAAATCTGATAAAAAAAATATTCCAGCCTTCTTTTTTTCTCTAGGCTTAAGTAATTATGTGGAGTTATTTTAAATACATTGATTTCACTGAGGAACTTATATTATATATGTGACCTATAAAATTAATGAAGCATAGATTTTTAGATACTTCAAATGTACTCCGAGTGCACTACAAAAATGCTTCCTGTTGGCATGCACTGCTAGTATGCTCTCTTTATACTTCCTCCAAGGAAGTATTTTTGGAGCGCATACATGGATTTGCATATCGGGAGTATAAATGGAGCATAATTTAAATAATTCGAGCACTTCAAATGTGCTTCATTTTGTACCGTAAATGTGCTGCATAAGTACTGCATTTGTACTTCAAATGTACTGCATTTGTACATCCATGTGCAAATTTTTTGTGAAAAAGTCTCTCAACCATGCAAATCGTCATTGCACAATGTACTTCTTTTGTGCTGCTAATGTACTCCAATGCCATATGTGGGATATGCTGATTTTGTACTATTTTTGTGCTGCAAAATGTACTCTTTTTTCCTCTGGGTGATCTCGCACTTATAGTCGAATAAAGTTGTCTATCTGTCTGTCTGTCTATAATGATGGCAGTAAGGGGGTGATCATTTATTATCAAATGATCAATTTTAAAACGGATAATTTCTGGCTCAGTTTTGGTAAAATAAATAAATTCCTTTTCGGGCAGTCTTGAAATAAATAATTTCTGACAGGGGTATTTCTTAATAAGGCAACGCTTGATTAAGGAATGAATGTTCAGGACTTCGCGCTTGAAATAAATAATAAATACTCCTGCCTTTACCGTGAAATAAATAACTTCCACCCGAGGAGAACTCCAAGACCCCCTTGAAATTAAATGATCACCCCCTAAGTTGCAGATACTTTCATCATACATAATGATCACAGCCATATGCAAAAATACCATAATAAGGTATTAATACCAGATAAGACAATGATTGATTGATTGCTTGACTTTTATTTTATTGTGACAGGTACAATTTAAAACATATACAGACATAATCACACGAAAATATGGGTGGTACTCAACCCCTCAGGGGTTTATCTGCCACTTTTAATCTCACTCAATAAACGTCACCAGGTGGCTATATAAGTTTATAACATAAAAATACAGTATTACCAGTTATATAGAATATTATATTGAATATGTGTCCTAATTTCCCATGCTTTCTCTATAATATACAGACAAAGTTTTCCAATGTTTCTCAAACAAATTAATGAATTTTTCTTCCATCTGAAGACATATCGTTAAAATCAGGAAACAAAAGATTAACCTAATTAAAAACTCATTCCTAATTTCTTCGTATGCTCTACAATTACAAAAAAATTGTTGTTCTTCATCTAACGCATCAATAGTAAAAATTTTGCAAACTCTTAGATTTATATGCATATTTGGGAAACATGCAGTTTCAATATATAAAGGTAATACACCCATACAAAGATAAATGTACAATAAATGTACAAGGGTATACAACTCAAATTTGAAAATTGAAGAAGCATGGACATTTCGCAAATAACATACGTACATGGTGCACATGCAATAGTTGATCTTGTATACATCTTACTTATTTTGATAATGTTGTGGCATGCAACTAATTTTCCCTTTTTCCCGTTTTTCCATATTTTGAAGAAGTACATGTCTTGTGGGGGCCTGTCCTAAAATCACATGACATATTCTAATTAACATACATCAATAGCAGTGATCACAAAATGTTATACATTGTTTTATCACCTTATGTGATTTCAGCATTTAGACATAAAATGAAAATAGAAAAGTATCTTCATCTTTTAGAACAAACAACACCCAACAATAACTGTAAATTTTGAGAAAATGTTTGTTCATAATCAACTGTCAAATTTTACAGAATCTGTGACAAATATATTAATGCTCACATGTCTAGAAAATTTCTTTTATTTGTCATAATTATGTATCAGTTATCATGGTCCCACAACCACACATATGAAATTCACAGTTGATTTTGTGCACTCCACTGAACTGAGGTTCGAAACAGGTGATTACAACAAACAGTCAATGCCAAGCAATGCTAAACAAGATAATCCAGCTTGCTATTTTGTAACAGGGCCCCTCAAAACACTGTCAGAGCATAAGAATATATGACTGAGCCAGGGAATTTTTGCCAAAGAAAAGATAATAGAAACATTTGAGCATCCATTTATCTGTATGGAATTGTTCATGGACTATATTTATATTGCATGGGATATCTATTATTTGGAATGGCTAACAGGACAAATCCTAGGATACTTATTGACAAGAAAGGTAAGAGAAAATTCTCCTGTGACCATGTCAACACAGAATTTTTTGCCTACTCACATTGAAAGTTTGGAGGCTGTTAGTTGAATATCAAAGATGTTCCAAGGTTACACTTCAAATAGTTTAGGTCCACAGTGAATAAATACACAGTTATAAGTGGTTTTCTATAGCTGACAGTAATTTTATTTTATATGAATTGACTTTTTCTGAAACATGTGCTTTCTCCAAGCCAATGTTTTGATCAAACAGGAAGTCATGTCCAGCATGTACAGTGCTGCCACATTGTTGCACCATGAGTTATGAATTATTTACGCTGCCAGACTGCCAATTAGAGTCACCCACCGATTCATCTAATCCGGTAGTTTAAAATGTGTTGATTTTGAAGAGGGTGTAGAATGTTGCTTTACTGTTATAACCAGTCACCACTTTGTCAGGACAATGGCGAATTACGCAGCCGTTTCCTCTGATACTCGCTGCGTTTGCGCCTTCAGTCAGGGCAAGCTCTTTCCTGCAATCATTCACATTAAGCGTTTTTCTCTCTGAAATTGGAACAAGAAAACCTTTTTCAAAAAAAGATGAGGTGGCTTTGGGAGATGTAAGTAAATTGTGCAATGAAGTGGAAGTGATAAAATGATAGGAGTGTGTTTAATGTTGATATGGTGCCCTTGGTGTAAGAAGAGGTTAAATGATGGGTAAAAAAGCTACTGCAAACAGCTATCATTAACAGCCATGTTTTGCAGAATCAACCATCATTTCCAAGCCAGAGTATGTTCAAATATAGGCCTATTACGTAGCATACTAACTGAGATGAGCCACAGGCCAGAAGTTCGAAGAAGGTATTGTTATCACTTTGGTCAAAAGTTGTCCGTCCGCCGGGCGGGCGTCCGGGCAGTCGGGCGGTCGGGCGGCGGGCGGATAGATAGTTTCCGGGCCAGTACTCAGCCCCTATTGAATGTACATGGATGAAATTTGGTACACATGTAGCCTGTGTGGTCTAGTTGTGCCTTTTGATGGTCTGATTGATGGAACTTTTTTCATTTTTGAAATATTGAGAAAAATATAAAAATATAATTTTTTTGTTTCCGGGCTAGGACTCAGCCCCTATTGCATGCACACGGATGAAATTTGGTACACATGTAGCCTGTATGGTCTAGTTGTGCCTTTTGATGGTTTCATGGATATATATTTTGTACTTTTTGAAATATTGACAAAAATAAAAAAAATAATATTATTTTCATTTCCGGCTAGGACTCAGCCCCTGTTAAATGTACATGGATGAATTTTTTACACATGTAGCCTATATCGTCTAGTTGTGCCTTTTTATGGTCTGATTGATTGATATTCTATACTTTTTGAAATATTGAGGAAAATTTATTAAAATTATTTTTTTCATTTCGGGCCAAAACTTGGCCACAATTGCATGTAGATGGATGAAATTTGTTACAATTGTCACCTATATGATAATTTTGTGTGGGTGAATTCATGGATATTCTACACATCTTGAAATATTGACAAAAAAATATTAAAATTATTATATTAAATTTTGTTTCCAGACCAAAACTTGGCCATCATTGAGTGTCCATAGAGGAAAGTTTATATACATTCCCTATATAACATTTTAGTGCCTTTTGTTGGTCTGCTTGATAGTTACTCTTAATGTTTTTTGAAATATTCTGACCCATACCTCACAACTTATTCCTTGTTTATGTATGAAACTGGTCCATATTATGTGTATACTGGTCTAGTAAGGTCTTTCCATCGCTCAACATACCCTGGCATGCAGGCGGGCACATATGGCGGACCATATAGGTCATTTCAGACCAAGATCGGGCCACTATTGCAAATACTACATGCATCCTGTTCACATCAGTTTCATGGTGTAATGGTGTCCTTTTAAAATGTTGTTTTTTCGCTGAAGGTTTGCTGCTACGCAGCCTATGTTTAAATTTTCCTTGTGATGCAATGGCCTGTGTTGAATGCATCTTGGGCCTGTCCTAGCCCTGGACACCTGGGACAGGGGTCATGAATCATCCCATTGGAAAATCATGAGATTAGAAGAGCAGGGCGTGGGAGAAATACATTTTAGCCCTTTATCCATGTGTTTTATTATAATTTTTTAACATATTCTGAAAATTCACATTTTTTGCTACTGACTGCACCTTATTGCAACTTTGATAGTGACAGTGATAAGCCTGAAATCTTCCTCTAAACCTCAGAAAGTGATTTTTATTCTTATACATTGAGAAAATTGCCACTCCTGATTGGTCCAAAGAGAGTGATGTCATAACAAACACTTACGATGTCATAGGTGCTTTTTGTGACGTCACAATGGTAACATCTCACATCAAAATGAGGCTGATGGCTGTCTCTCACAATTTTTTGAAATTTTCTTTGTTTAACATCAACTTTTACCAAGCCAATATTTGTCTGAATGCTTTGAAAAGTGGTGCCGTCAGCAGTAAAATATTTAGGCTACCCAAACCAAAATTTCGTCAAATTTGGATAAGAATTGTTTAATCTAGACCAATTCTCCCGATACCATGTCAAAATCTCAAGATTTTGAATGGGACGACCCATGACCCATGCTACGCATGGGTCCCAGGGCTAGGCCTGTCCATGATGTGCTAAAATGAAGCACATGCTTGTGACAATGTCTCTCCTGCCATTGTGTCTAATATCAAAATGTGCCTTTTCAAAAGACTTTGGATATTCCAAATAGCGCTATGAGGATATTTGAAAAGGTCAAATATCCCCCAAGACGCTATTTGGATATTTCATCAGACCCTATTTCATCAGATGATATTCCATCTTAAGCTTTGGCTGACCGCATGGAGCTTTGGCAGACTGTATGGAGCTTTGGCAGCTGCCAATTATTCTCCGGGTCCTATTTTTGATTCCAAAATTTCCAGCAGAGGGGGCTTCAACTTCAGAGGCCCTGGATACATGCTGCACTTCATTTACATTGTAGTGCCCTCTTGTGTTGTAGAAGAGATGGCAGTGCATGACAGCCCAAAGTTCTAACAAATAGTGTCCAAATAGTTCCTAACCATGAGACACTATTTGGTCCCTATTTGATGTAGAAGAGATGGCTGTCAAATATATTGTGACAAAGTTTCTAACATAGCACGTTAGAACTTTTGGAAAAGTTCAGTAGAAAATGTGGCTTGGTTGCACTTTTTGGATATTTCGTGAGGGATATTGGCAAATCATGGTGAGGGGAGTAGATATTGTGACAAAGACCTATTTTAGTGTCTGGCATGCAAAAAGCAGCCCGATTTGCGAATCGGGCATGTAGATCTTTCGGCTGTAACAGCACACTAGATTTGGTGGATATCCTCTTGAGAGATCTAAAAATATTTTTGGGATTATAACCAACATTCATTAAATAACTTTATGAGATGGATCACACAAATATAAATCAAAAGCAACTAAAAAAAAGTTAACATAATATTTTAAGTAATTTCAGCTTGAATAAATAAGTCAACAAAACTCAATATTTTGAGTTGTCTTGGAAAGTTTAAGTGAACATAGCACAGGGTTTTGAGCTATCTCGGCTCAGTATTTTGAGTTATCTCCGCTTACGGTATTTATCTAAACTGAACCAAATAAAAAACGCAAAACTATTTCCAGGGTTGTATTTTTCAGCATATACTTTAGATGGGATGTTAAGTGTACGCATTTGTGTGATCAGGTGTCAAAGGACTCAGGTGCAAAAATCACTTAAGTATGACAATTGTTTGCAAGTCTGTGGCTGAGTTTATCACATTGGGGTATGGCCAGTGAACTGGGACATTAGACACCCTATAGGGCAAAACTGATGATTTCATGTTAAAGCTTGAAGAAAATGATGCAAAAGTCCACACAATTCATTTCCGTTGGTTCCACCCAACTTTTTAAAAATTAGTTTTTTTTAGAAGTGAGGTCAGTGTTTGTCACACACAATGTTATTCCAATTCAACAATGAGACTATGAAAACAAGACATCAAACAGACTATGCAATAGCTGGGGAATGAAAAAGGCTTAGGTTCTGTCAAAAAGACCTCAAATAACATGTGTAACAGCTACAGAGGTTAACATCAGTATTTTTTGTGCCTTCCTTGTGCTATTCTTTCAACCACACATCTGCCCCCATACGAAAAGTATGAGGATTGCACATAATGTACTGCTGTTTGTCCCATGACTGTTATACAGGTTGTGTGAGGTCTTTTAAAGACCCTGAACCTTTTTCACTTTATTGCATTTGTACAGGTGGCTTGGGACCTGTTTCCATAGCTGCATTGCTTCACTGGAATATCATTGTGTGTGATAAACTCTGACCTGACTTCTATAAAAACTTAATTTTAACAAGTTAATTAGAAGAAGAAGAAGAAGAATCAGAAGAAATAGTATGATAAATAGTCTCGAAAATAATATAGAGAATTTACAGGGAAATATTAATGAAAATTATGAAGCTATTGAAGAGTCAAAAAGAAACTTAAAAGAACTTTTAGAATATCGCGCAGAAAGAGCAAGGGTGAGATCCAGAGTTAATTGGCATGAAGACGGTGAAAATTCAAGTCGGTATTTCTTTAATTTAGAAAAACGAAACGCCAAAGAAAAGGCTTGGGAAAATATATTAGATGCAGAAGGAAATATTATAAATGGGACACAAAATATTTTGGAAACTCAAGTAAAATTTTATTCAGATTTATATACAGCTGAAAAAATAGAACCGGATAACATATTTTTGAGCTCAGTAGATGCTGAATTAAGGGGAGCGTGGAGTCTTGCATTGTGGCCCCCTCTGTCTGTTTGAACGTTCACTAATGACATTGTGACGTCATCGCACCAGTCGCCGCACTACTTTCGATGACGTCATGAATGAAAGATCAGAAAGGTCACTGACCTCATTGCGTCATGGCTCATAACGTCATAGCAGAGAATCATGCTGCAGGCTGCTTGCAGCACACTGAGCACAGTTGAACCATAAACACATACACTGCATGGTACTGCATGCATGCTTTTCACGAGTGCAATAGAGATTACAAATAGTTTGCAAATAAACATGCCTCCTTTCTCGGTTGAGGCAGGCATACAGGGACAGTTTAGCTGTCCCTGGTTCAAGAAGTTGCAGAAGCCATTCAATAGCTTGAATTGAAAATTGAATGGTTCAGTACATCATTCTTTCTGACCTTCCAGTTTGGTCTAAAATATAATCTGAGGGCTCAGGGCATCAATGGATGCCTATAGCTGCTCTAAGTTGCCTGTCACCAGTCACCAACAGGCTTAGGCCTAATGTCCTCCAAAAATAATCTTTGAATAATTAATTATTTCACCTGAGCTTTTCTTGTCTTGTATGATTGCAAAAGTTACATTAGGCCTGATTAATATTAAGCAAAATATTCATCGAAATAAATACATATTAAATTGTGTTCATTATATATACTTTGTCACATGGACAGCATAATGTCTGATCTCTTCAGCATCTCAAAAACCGGGGAGACTTGGGTGAGATGGGCCATTTTTATTTTGTCTCTATTTGTGGTGTGCATGCCACTGGTTCTGGAGTGCTCAATATTTATAAAAAGTTAATTTATGAATCTGACATTTTAAATAAACACATGATATTCAAGTTATTCATTTTGTAAAAATGTGAGGCATTCCAAATTTACAAATATAAAATCTATCAATTTTATTCAGAAACAATAAAATACTGACATTTTTTAAAGAAGGAGAGCCTGAAAGGTGGATGGAATCCTATGGATGATTTGGCCTTTACTTCCTGTATTTATGCACTTGATAGACTAATTAGGACAGGAAGAAGACACAGCAATGAGGTGAAGGAGGATGTCCACATCTGCACTGGATTTCATGCACACTTTCCCAGGGTATAGGCGTGTTTGAGTGAATTTACGTTGCGATTGAAACCAAAAGGAACTGATGATGCCAGGTTGCTCGCTCCAGACATCTCGAGCTATAGATTCTTGATTTTAAGCCCACTTCACAACTATCAAATGGATTAGACGGCAAATGTTGCACATTTCTCTGTAGTTCTGATCACAAAACCATCGCCTTTTGTGTCGTGAATCAATTTTTAAGCAAAATTTGCCAGCAAAGGTGAGATTCCCCTGACAAAATCACATATCTCCCAGACTAATCAGTGGCGTAACTGGGCGGTCTCGAGCGGGGGGGCACCTGGGGGGGCACGCGATTCTCTGGGGGGGGCACCCTCAATACTAACTATATTTTGGCCAGAGTTGGAAAGTTCATATGGGGGGGCACCTGGGGGGGCACAGGTCCAATATGGGGGGGTACGTGCCCCCCCGTGCCCCACCATAGGGACGCCACTGAGACTAATTTCAAAGCTGTCTTTCCCCTGAACTTGAATTACCCCGATTTTTCCCTGACCAGTGGCAAACCTGTTTATTCACCCCTGCGAGAGCATGAGCCAAATATTGGAAGTAATGCACCTCCTGATTTGCATGCTTATAGATCGAAAAAATTTATTTTATACTATGAAACCTTTCTTATAGGACAAGGTCTAAGATGTTTACAAATATCCAAATGAGGTGTTAATTCCTTACGTTTATTCAGTGGCGTCCCTATAGTGTGTGCCCCCAGAGAATCGCGTGCCCCCCCCTATGTGGCCCCCCGCTCGAGACAGTGGCGTCATTTTCAAAATAAAGTGGTGGGGCACTGACAACTCTTTAAAACTTTTTGCATAGGCACGGCAGAGTTTTCGGAAGCTCTGATTTTTTTTCACCCTTTTTTTGGCAAAAAAGTGGTGCGCCATCTGCCCCACCAGCCCCGTAGGAACTGACGCCACTGGCTTGAGACCCCCCAGTTACGCTAATCCGTTAATTTTTATCCCAGTTGAATATTCTGAATGAAATATTGTGCTTTCTGAAGATTGTCATTCCCGACAAAACAGGAAAATCAAAATCTACTGCAAACAACAACTGACTGAGAAAAACACTCTTCATAACCATTGGAACGAGTGTGTGAAAAAAAAAAGATTTAAGTTGATTGATAAGCTTTGGAATAGCCTTCCTGAACATGTGAGAATCACCACAACCCTGGAAAACATTAAAAAAGAGACTGAAAACATGCATAGGCCTACATTTTTTGGAAGATTCAGTTATTTATTATATAACTATTATCCCTATAAACATTTAGACAAAATATCATTCTATATATGTACATCCATATTTTTTATTGATTCACTATCGAGTGACATATATATATGACATTTGATCATTAATATGAAAAAATTTGAACAGAAAAGCATACTTTTTGTTGTCAGAGCCATTCCATTTAAAACTCTGGGGAAGGGCTATCAGGTTAAATATTTTGACCCCTCAAATGGTCTCCATACGTGAAATAATAATAATAATAATACCTATAGCTCTGGGGAAAAAATCAAATAATAAAAAAACATTGACTTTTGCGCATTTCTCTGTTTATATAATAGTGACAAGCATTTTGCCTGAGAACTAGTCTGCAATTTGACGGGGACGAGACTAATAGTTCCCAGAGGTTTTCATCTGAATCTATTTAAATTAGATGAAAGTTGCTCTCTCTCCTGGAAAAAAGTTCAAAATACTAAATTGTCCTGGCGGAAACTTAGCATATAATATTGTACACTCAGATTTCTTCATTGTTTTTGCACGAAGAATTGCTGCCAAGGCAAACGATGAAGTTCCCTTCTCAGAAAAATTTAATTGACATCAGTCACTTTCTTCTTCCTCTGGGATCTGAGCACTTTTTCGGGATTTCCACCCTGAAAAATAAACATTTTGAATTGTGAAGTACAAGACAACAAGTGTACTGCTGATAGGCAAAGATACACAACCTAGGCTATTTCTATCACAAAATTTGCAGGGTGACAGAGGCGGGGGGTGACAGTGCGATGCCACAATTGACAAAAGACACTTTGGATTCTATCCCTCTGATAAGTTTTTTTTTTTTTTTTTTTAATGCGCAAAGCCAGTGCAAACTTTTTTTTTCACATTTAAAGGAATGACAAGCTCGTTTTTGGCATATATTACAATTTTAACAACGTAACATTACACAGTAGGCTACACCAGTTAAAATTTATTGACGGGCTGATTGCGCCGCTGAATGAAGTCTTTGTGCAGTGAAAATGTGCCAAACAATTTTTTTTCTCACCAAAAATCCATTCCCAGGCATACCCAGCCCGGCATCAGGGCAAATCCTGACCAATATCAAGGCAAATCCACCGCCCTGGCCACATCTGTACCATGTTAAAATTTCAGCCTGCCAGCAGAATTGCCAGAAATTCAGGGCGAAATAGCGACAGCAGCAGCTCTCCATGAAACATCCATTCCATACACCTGAAGTTGAACTTCTGTATCAGGTCGATCACATAAAATTAGGGGGCAACCATTTGATATCAAGGGGAGGGGGCTTGGAGTTTTTTTTTTAAATAAATAATTTCTTGCTCAGTTTTGGTGAAATAAATAAATTCTTTTTGGCCAGTCTTGAAATAAATAATTTCTGGCAGGGTTATTTCTTAACAAGGTGATGCTTGATTCAGGAATGGATATTTGGTGACCTAGCGTGCTCAAAATTAATAATAATAAAATTCATAATCACTGCTGCCGTAACCTTGAAATAAATAATTAGGGGCCGACCAGATGATCTTTGGGGGGGCTATGGATATTTAATGAAAAAAAAAGATTGAACATTTTCCAATTGACACTGAAAAAAAAAGTTTGTTCAGCACATGGAAATTTAAAAAAAAGTTTGTTTCCACCTGTAGCTAGGGTACCGTAATGTTAAAATTCCAATAAAAAAGTTTGTTGCGAGTGCGCATGCAAAAAAAAGTTCGTCCTGGGGGTAAAGTCCATAGCCCCCCCCCCAACTATCGTCTGGTCGGCCCCTTTATTATAGGCTACCTGCCGAGAAAAACTCCAAGCCTGGAAAACAAATGGATGCCCCCCTAATGATATTAATATTATCTACATAGCTAGGCAAAAAATAATTCACTTACCTTTAATAACAAAATTATGCATTAATCTGTAGTGCAGTCTATCAGTAGGGATTCGTGGATCATGCCAATCAGTTTTTTGGACCAGGTCAAGGAGTGACAGCTCTGCCTGAGCTGTCAAACTCAAAGTGTCATTGACCTTCAGAAAGAGTTCAGTGTTTCACTTCCACATGTCCACTCACAGACTGTCCCCTGGTCTGCAGTCAAATTAGCTTGATTTCTTCTGCTTGTGACTTCACTCCATGCAGCACTGCTCCACTACCAACGTGCAGAGGATTGCAGCAAGAAATGTCCAGTGAAAAGTGAATGAAGTTGATTTACAAGCAAGCACATGTTGCTGCTTTGATGGCGCCGCATGAACTGCCAAAGTCTGATGACGTCACGAATCTACTGATAACAGCGCTGTAAAGCTGTGTCATTGTCCTAAACAAAGTAGTTCTTTGTTCAGTGTCAGAAATGATATCGAAAATACCGAGTTAGTATCTGTTGAACTATCTTGATGCATTTTATAGTATTATTGTAAGACACTGAAAGAAAAGAAGCTGGTATTGTTCCTCTGTGTAGGTTTTCTTAAAATAGGCCCACTAATACTGACGTCACAGTTAGTGTGAAGAGGTCAGAGAAGAACAAAAACAACAGAAATGGAGAATGACATGATTTCGTAGGCTGCAGATTCAGAAGAATTGACAGCAGGGTAATTATTTCCAGTTATTACAGATTAATTTTGACTAAATTTTGTGCAACTTGGTGTAAGGATTTTTTATTTTTTGGCCTCAGGTGGAAGATCTAATCGCTTGAAGTTGAACTTCTGCAAAATTGATCAAAATTCATTTCTTGACTACTGAAATTCAACTTGACATTCAGATTCAAAGTCTGTTTATTTGAATTGTAGGCAATTAAAAAGAAAATCCCTACACTAAGTTGCTTTAAATTTAGTTTTCTACCATTTGGTTTAGGTCTCAGGCACTGAGATGGCTGGTAACTTCTCAATTTTGCAGCCTACGAAACAGTGTTGAATTGGAAAAATGGCTGTTTTGAGGGTCATTTTTGCTGATTTTTCATCCAACTTTTTTCCAATTTTGCATGAAAAACGTTTCACATGCATACAATTCTGTATTACCAGTGATGAGTTTAGGCATTTTGTAACCTGAAATTGTAACTGTCACTTGTATATGTGGGCTATCCAAATTAATGTGCTGGAGCAAAATGGTCAAGGACAGATTTTGTCTGTCAAAAATAGTTCCCAGTTTGGCCACAGGTGGCAGTGCAATGCAAGACTCCACGCTGAAATGGAAGGATTAGATGAAATGGAAGGATTAGACAGAAACATAACTTGTGAAGAATTAGCAAAGGCTCTAGAATTAATGAAAAATAACAAATCTCCTGGACCTGATGGCATAGTAACAGAATTTTACAAGTTTTATTGGAAAGACATAGGGCGTGACTTATTTGAAGTCTTCCAATACAGCTTAAGTGAAAATCACTTACCACAATCCCAGTATTTGGCAGTCATCAGGCTATTATTTAAAAATGGACAACGGGAAAATCTTAAGAATTGGCGCCAAATTTCTTTACTTAATACTGACTATAAGATTTTAACTAAGCTATTAGCTGAACGTCTTATTAAGATTTTACCAAGTATTGTTCATAAGGATCAAAAAGGCTGTGTTAAAGGACGGCAAATAGAAGAGAATATTACATTGATTAGGGATCTGGTAGAATGTTGTGAGGATAACGAGACCGTAATTTTAGTGGATCAGCAGAAGGCTTTTGACTGCGTTGATTTTAGTTGGTTATTCAAAGTATTTAAGTTTGGGAAAAAATACATTACGTGGTTAAAGATATTATACAAAGAAATGAAAAGTTGTATTTTGACAAATGGATACCTATCAAGTACATTTCTAGTAACAAGGGGTATAAGGCAAGGAGATTCTCTTTCTGCTCTACTATACATTTTACAATTGGAACCCTTATCGGCTTATTTTAGAAAAACACAAAGAATTAGGGGAATAGATATGCATGGTTTTGATTCGAAATATGAAATCAGAAATAAGCAATATGTAGATGATACTATTGTGTGTTTGAAACATATTAATATGACAGACGAATGCTTAAAAATCATTGAAGAATTTGGAAAAGTCTCTGGGGCTAAGCTAAATAGAGAGAAGACAGTAGGACTGGTAATGAATGACAGAGTAATCTATGATAACAATGTAACCAGTGAAGTTTACTTTAGGACCAGCAAAGATGTTAGGAGTGCCACTAGGAAAGAAACAAGATGAACATTTTTGGGACAAAGTTATAGAAAAAATACGTAAAAAATTGGCTGCATGGCAAAATAGACATTTGTCTTTAATTGGAAAGGTTCTAATTATCAAAAGCCTAGGAATGTCTCAGCTGCTATTCTCAAGTAACTTCATTGTCATAGAAGAAAAGATAATCAAGCAAATTGAAAAATTATTTTTTGATTTTTTGTGGGAGGGGAAAAAGAATAGGGAAGAAAGAAATTTGTTATTTACCGCGAAAGGTGGGGGGTCTCGGAATGATTGACCTTAGAACTTCACTTAAAGTGCAGAGAATAAATTGGGTAAAGAAAGTCTTACAAGCAGAAGAAAGTGATGAATGGGCTGTGATACCTTTATGGAATTTTAGGTGTCTCGATAAAAAATTTAACACTGATTTTTTCGCATTGAGAGTGAGCGATACAAAAGAGACAATGAAGTTACTGAAAATACCACAATTTTATTGCCAATGCATAGAAACATTTCAAGAACTGTCTAATATTGATAAGCAGGTTTCCGAAAATGATATTATTTGGTGTAACAAAAACATTTGTTGTAAAGGCAAACCTTTGGAATTTTCACATTGGGCAAAAAGCGGTTTATTATACATTAAAGATATATTAAATAATGATGTTATTGATGAACAGCTCATCTTCAATTCACTGTTGAAAAAGGCAAGTTTTTATTTTGACATTTATAAACTGAAAATCAGCTTACCTCCTGCCAGTATCAGACAATTAGAACTTGCAAATGAAGTGAACATATTTGAGACTGTTCAGTGTAAAAGGAAATTTTTGTTAAATATGCTTATTGGAAATTCAAGTGAAAAAATATCACTCCAGAAAACTACAAGCAAAGATATATATCAAATTCTTCTGAAAAATAAGGTATCAGACCTGAAAATCAAATCAAAAGGATACTGGCAGGAAAAGCTTCCAGGTTATCAAATTGATTTTGAATTATGGTATTTGGTTAATTTCTTAAATTATCTTACACCCCGCAAATGTAAAGATTTTAATTGGAAATACTTCTATGGAAAGGTAAATGTAGAAAGTAGACTGTGTAAGATGAATATGTCAAATGGAATATGCAAACTTTGCAATTCTTCGCTTGAGAACTTAGAACATTTATTATATGATTGTGAAAAGGTTCAATGTATTTGGAAGAGAATTTTTAATGAAATGGTGATTCTTCGATGCTTGGAACTTAATAAGGTTATAATTTTGACTGGTTTACTTACAAACAGTAATGATTCCATGGTTATAAATACGGTGTTTTCAATATGTCGATGGATAATTTGGAAAACAAGGAACACTTTCAGATTTGAAAGTAAATATATCGATGGTGAAAAAACTCTAAATTGTATATATACTGAAATAAGTTACCATTGTAAAATACTGTTAAAATGTGAATTTATAAAAGGTGACAAAAAGTACTCGAGTAAATTAAAAAGTGTTATAACAAATTTGTCATTGTACTCTGCACAATAATAATCAATTGTATTTCTTGGTGTGTAAATGTTCAAAGTTGACTAATTACTCTCTTTTATATCATACTTTTTCATTTGGGATAGTTGCTATTTCATAATTGGGCTAAGGGGCACTAGGTTATTGTGTTGTATATGAATTTTGTCACTTGGGATTATTACTATTCCGTGGTTGGACTTATGCGGTGTTAGACAATGGTACTGTATATACAAGGATTTAAATATTTCTTATAATAATGATAACTGGATAAATATGGCACTGTACATTCACAAGGACTTTCATAATAATGTGATGATTAATGTTATGTTTTAGTTTTTGGGTTTATACAATATACATTTGGGAGAGATAGTTATGGTGACTAATTTTGATTTGCAATTATGTACTTTATTTCTGTTTGTTATCTGTTTGAATTTATCTTTATTCAACTGGAATTATTTAATGATTTTAATTAAAAAAAACAAAAAAAAAAACAAGTTAATTATCACCAACAGAAGTGAATTGCGTGGCCTCTTTCATCATTTTCTTCAAGCCTTCTCATGGAATCATTAGATTTGCTCTTCGGGGTGCCGAATACCACTACCCATACCCCAATGTTATAAACATGGATGTAGATGTGCAAAAAATGTCAGAATTCAGTTATTTTTTTGAAATGAGTCCTTTGGCACCTGGTTATACATGTGCATAAACATACCAGCCAATCTTAATCATACACAGAAAAATAAAGCCCTTGAAATGGTTTTGCGTTTTTTATTTGGTTCTTGTGCAACCATCTCACTCAATCAATTGAGCTGAATCAGAGCCTTCAATTTTACAGTGGCAGGTAGCAAAAGCATTGTTGACCAGTGAATTGTGGGATTCTTTGTCTATCCTTATGGGGCTCTGATTTAGAGATGCCTTGTGGGATTCCCTGTCTGTCTCTGTAGAGTTTTCTGCCAGTTTTATCATAACAGGAGTTGTGTGTGCGATGTGGGCTGACATACAGATACATTGTGGGATTAAATGGGTCAAAATTTGAAAACCTTGAAATTTCAGCTGAAAAATTTTTTTTTAGTTTAGAAATGCCGTTTTAAGTTGGCATTGGGTAGGTCAAACAATCAGCTATCACTGCACTGTCATGTCCAAGGGTCCCAAATGCTCTGCTGATCTGTAATGAGGTGATATTTACAGCTGTGATGTTTTTTGACTGTCATTAAAATCACACTTATAACTGAAAAATCCTGACCACTTAGGGTTAAATAATCTATTACCAATGATTAGGCAGGTAGCTTGCATATTTTAGGCCAAGTTCCAGGTCTCTAGCACCAATTATTTTTGAGATAATGCATTTCGGTCAATTAAATTTCGAATATATGTGTCATTAGCATCATGCCTATAACTTGAAATCCGCACCACTTAGAGCTGAAGAATGCATTACCAACGTATGGGAAAGTGGCTATTCTGCAAACATTTAGCTATATCTCAGGTCTCTATGACCAATACTTAATAAGATAGAAGATTTTCTTGAACTAGAAATTTACAAACAGAAACAAAAATACTCTTTTAACCAATAGTTTGGATTCTGAATAACAAAGATGATCTCCACTACCCCTCCAGTGCCCAATGTCTTTGCTGAACCATATTTCAGGTGCTAGACAATGGTAAAATCTCACTGACACCCCATATTTGATTAGTAATCTCAGAGAACCGTCAAATTCATACTAGGCATGTCAGATGCAATGAAAATGCAAAAATTCTGTGTAATATTTTGTTAAAACATCAATTGATAATATATATTGAACACAATTTCAACTCCTGTCACCTGCAACTGAATTTAAGTGAGGTAAACGAAAGAAACCATTTTTTGTTGTGATGCTAATGACAGCGTGATGCTAATGATAATTAAGATAAAAATCTTTGTAGGGACCAGTGCAAAACTGGCAATCTGGCAATTTGTGCATGAAATGATCTTATGAACACCAAAAGCATGTTCGTATTGATTCTGGTCCAGAAATATGCAGTCAAAATAGAGCAGCAAGGCGTTTGCTAATGACAAATTACGATAGGACAACCGACATACCAACAGAAATACTCAAATATTTTGGTTTATATAAATGAAACAGAGCTACAGATAGCGCAGTTATTTTTTTGGGTTCTCAGACAACATTAGACACAAGGTTTTCTCACAAAATGTGCGTCCCTTTCATTTTTATTAAGAAACCAAACTGGTGTGATGCTAATGACGCAAAATTGGAGACATGGACACAACAACCTCCTGCTCTTATACAGGATATTATTTCAGAAATTTGAAACTATATTTTAGAAGAGTGATAGTCAAGTCTCCATATATGGAAGAGTTTAATTGAATCAGGATCCTGTACATTTTTTTGTGATGCAATCTTTCAAAGAAAATGTTGGTGGAGACAGGCCATTTTCAGGCAGGTTGGCCACTTCAATGCTATTTTTGGATGGGATAAAAATAACCTTCCTCATATTTTTTGTGTCAGAAGTTTTGCTAATATCCTTGTCTATGACAAATGACATCAAGAGGTCCTGCATGTGCCTTTCTGTCATCATGAATTATTGTTAAACACCGGAGACAAGAATTTCAGACTTACCAAATTTTGACCCAAATGGTCACCCCCTAAAAATATCGAGATTTCAATTTTCTTAATGTTAAAATCCACAGGCCCAGGGTGGGGGGGGGGTTGAACCACCTAGCCCCTTCCCCTCTCGTGTATCCGCTACAATGACAATGACAATGACAAAAACTTAATAAATCCCTATTCAGGAAACTCATTTTGACGATATCTATCTATACAAAGGCACTATTCTGGATGCTTCGGTCCCTCTTACTAGGCGTCTGGGCAACCCACAACTGCCAAATTTGCAGTTTACTAATATGATGTCCTATAAAAGTGGGCAACTTTAAAAAAAAAAATTTTTTTTAGAAATTTTTATCATTTTCACCAATTTTTTTTTTCTCAAAAAAATAGGAAATAAAAGAGAGGAAATCGGCCTACTTTTTTCAGTCTCTGCTATGAGGTGTCTGTTTTAACCATGACCACCAACTTTGCAGAAGGTCAACATTTTGGTTGGGCTACTTTTTTGCCAGAGTGCACTTACATCAAAATTTTGTTGTCCTGAGGGGACTGGGCTACTGCTTTTTCCAATTTCAGTAATTTTTAAAAAAATCTTTTCTCCACACTTTTTTCCAAAATCTTTTCCCTGCTTGCATTGCATCACCATGGCAACTACATTGCCTCATTTAAAGAGAATTTGGTAGCTGTAACTACACACCCGTTTTTAAATACTCTATTGTGCCACAATGGGCTTTTCTAGTTATACATATACATACTGATCTGAGGGCAATGGCTCAAATCTCTGCTGGCAGGGGTCTGGGTTACTGTTCTGATGTCGTCACCTAGAACAAAACAGAGGTCTGTTATTAGTGTTGGTTTACCTGATTATCAATGCACTTGTAAAATTAGAAACTACCTTAGAGCAGACAAAAACGAGTGCAGAAAAGATGTTAGTGGTTATCAATGACCTCACAACAAGCTCTATCAAAAACATTGAAATAAGCTGTCAACATGTCATTGAGCAACTTGTGACCTCATTGATACTCAGTTGGTCACTCATTTTGATAGCAGTGCAAGTATAGGCTATCCCACTAATATTTGAGTTAAACCTCGGTCACATGACCAGCCCAGTTGCCAGCTATAAACGCCTCCCACAGACATGTTACTCACCCAAACTATCCATCTATCCTTCTTTTTTGCTCTCATACTTCAGATGCCAGTCCACAATGGTCTAACTCCTCTCTCATTAACGTTTTCATACTCCACTACTCATCCGCCTCCAGGAGTGCATGAAACTGTGTCTCTCTCATATTTTACTCCTCAGAGGGAGCCGCTTCGCAAAACCATTTTCCCACATCTGGCAGCATGTGTCTTCTGTTTTTACCTGGAGACACTGCCCAAACACAACAGCCACATTTTCCCTATATGTTATCTGTCATCCGATTGGCTGCTAACTTGACAGTATCTGCTTTTCTGATCACCTGCCTATTTTGACAATGGGTTTGTCCTAGTGACTTCATAAGTCGCTTATCACTCACAGAGAATAACATGGCATGGGTATGGCTATGACCTCACAAGGAGCAGTTCAGTCCAAGTCTGTCAGCACTAATTTTTGCGTCTACTGCAACGGTGAAAAATATTGAAACGATAGAGTTCAAATTATTTGATTTCTTTAGCAAACCAAAGAGTCCAATGGTGGCTGTTGCTTTAACAAATTATTTCAGCCATATAATTGATATAAGGAGACATATTTTTCTCCCATACTGGTAGACCATATTTTAGAAAAAGAACGGTTGACTAATAATTACTAAGAATAACTTGAAATATAAGATACATTCTTTCATTTCATCTTGTTCAAATATAAATTTAGTTTTATAATTTGGCTCCCAGATTATCTTTGCTGAAGTGAAATTTTGGTGCTTTTGTGTTAATTTTCCTTTTTTTCAAGCTTCAATTGTACTTGTGAAGTCAAGGTCCAGTCAGTCGGTGGTCAAACGAGAAGATGACAGATAGGCAGAAGTTGCTTCCCCCTTCCCCCATCACTGCATCACTCCCTCCAGCAACAAAAGAGTTCCAAAAACCGAAAGAAATTGAACTGACTGAACAAGTTTCTGTTGAAAGCTTGAAGTTCCGTGGTACTGGAAATTCTTTCAGTAACTTCTATCAATCTAGCTTGTCAATTTGGAACATTACGTTTAAATCAAATGAACATGCCTATCAGTACCGCAAGGCAGTGGAGATGGGTCAACATGTGACAGCAGAAAAAATCAGAAAAGCTCACACCCCAAGGCAAGCCCAGCTGATAGCAGAAACGATCCAGACAAACAGCCATTGGAGTGACATGAAACAGAGTGTCATGTACCTCCTACTCAAAGAGAAATCTCGCCAATGTCCCATATTTCGCCAGCAGCTCCAAGCATCTCATGGCAAGATGCTAATTGAAGACACATCCCACGAATACTGGGGTAGAGGAGTATCAGGAAACGGCCTGAACATGTTGGGTCGGCTTCTGATGACTCTCAGGGACAATCTGCATGACTCTCCACAGCCTAACCAAGTGTCGCATTCCAAACAAAACTTTCGTTCCTTTTCCAGTAATCATTACCCGAGACGAAGTGATCAACAGCCTAGGTGCTACAATTGCGGAGAAAAGTCGCACAATGTGAACACTTGCCCTCATTCATCTCCACTCAGGTGTTACTGTTGTAACGCCCCTGGTCACAAAGAAAAGTTTTGCACAAAGACAAACTTTAACAATGTTGTACACTAGGTTGGCGGCCAAGAGGAGACGGCCGAGTGTGTTTTACATGTTTTAAATGATAAACTATTGAATGTGCTAATCAATGACTGTGCTATATCCGAGCCACCTGTTCTAAACCATGCTTCTGATTATGTGTTTTCTGATTCCAATATACGTAAAATCAATCTATGTGATCACTCTTATGAATGTTTGGGTACTGAAAATACTGAATTAACCAATCATCTGCCAAATGTTAGAAAATTCTATTAACACAGGTAAAAATCATGAACATTCTGATGATGTCAATGATGTCAACTTTTGTGATTTTGAAAATGTATATGGACATCAGACGCTTCATGTAACCTCAACAGACTCATCTTCAGTTGACGAGCAGACACCCTTTCCAGAGTTGAGTAATTTCAGAGCCTCACATGTAAAAAACTTTATATTTGGCCATTTAAATGTAAATGGGCTCTCCTCGAAGTTCACTGAAATTCATGAAATTCTGAGATCCAAGTACATGGATTTTCTTGCCATAAGTGAAAGTAAGCTTTATCCTGAACTGCAGATGAGTTTTAAAGTTCAAAATTATACCTTCTACAGAAGGGACAGGTTGATTGTAGTTCAAAGGAATGTAGGTGGAGGCCTAGCTGCTTATGTTTCTTCTGTAATTCCCCACAGACTTCGTAAGGATATCTCATTTCATCGGGATGGAATTGAAGATATGGTGTTTGAGGTTGCAATGAAAAAACAAAAATGGTTTTTTGTGATGATATATAGACCTCCATCTGTAAGTGTAAATGCTCTCAGACAAGCAATCAAATATTTGTATAGTCGATGGGAAAATGAGAGTCATTATAGGGGAGAGCGGGGCACAGTGAGACACTTTTTTTATTTTCAAGTGTTGCAAAATGTTGGCAGTAACGAGTTAAATGAGATCAGGTCCACATTATAGATAATGACGTTGGGTATATTGTCCAGTAGTTTCAGGTTCCTACCTTTTACAGGTTTGGAGAAATTTTGAGTTATGTCCATGCTCGTTAAGTGTCTCACTGTGCCCCGTGGGCGGGGCACAGTGAGACAGCAGGCGGGGCACAGTGAGACAGGGCATCCGCTGCCATAACTGCCAATCCTCAGGACCTGCGGAATTGTTCTATCAATTGTTGCTACAGAAACTACTGTACTTTTATGAAAGCAACTGACTAGGTGATTTTTTAGGTCCTTTTTTTAGCTTGTTTCGAAACTTCATCGCACAGGACACATGCACGACTTATTTAACCTGCCGCACCTGTTAATACCAATCACAATTCTTTCTGACGCTTCCCTTTGGATTTGAATCACTAAAATCAGTAGTTTATAGCAGGCATTTTGTTTTTAATAGTGAATTGTGAGCTGTGCATAATATTTAGGTAGTTTCTAGTGTATTTTGTGACGTCTCACTGTGCCCCATCTGAAACTGTCTCACTGTGCCCCACAGAGCTCTCTTTATAAAATGTTTGAATCCTGCAGACCGGATGCCTGTGTTGTAGTTCGTCATCTTACTAAACTAAGACAAATAATCAAGGTTTGAATCCCTGGCAATTGATTTGCATTATAAAATTTTTCTTGGGAATTATAACAAAAAGTCGTTTAGCAAAATTATTTACTTTTACTGGCTAAAAACAAAAATATTGAAATTCCACTCTCGATATGCTGTGTAGGCTTTCAGGATATAGGACAGTCTCTCACTTACCTACTTTTTGTACTATACAAAAGAGGGTTGATCTATAAACAGTACCAGCTAGACGCTACGGGCTTTGTCTCACTGTGCCTGCCGTCTCACTGTGCCCCGCTCTCCCCTACTGTTATTTTAGGAGATCTCAATGTAAATTTTTCTGATGAAAATAATCCTTTGAAAGATGATCTTGATGTTTATGCTTTGAAAAACGTTGTCAAAGGTCCGACATGCTTTAAGAGTCAGACAAATCCGTCCGCAGTAGATGTAATTTTGACTAGTAACACACGTAGGATAGTTTCCAGTTTAAATGTTGATATTGGAGTAAGTGACCACCATACTATTGTACTTGCAGCTACAAAAATGTATGCACCGAAAGCAGACAAAAAGGTCATATACTATAACTCGTATAAGAATTTTATTGAACAGGACTATTTGACTGACTTAGCATGTGCTCCTTTTCAAACTGGCCTGATATTTGATGACTTGGATGACCATGTGTGGTATCACAACACCTTGTTGAATTATGTGATAAGTGCTCATGCACCAAAGAAAAAACGAATTATTAAATCTAGGCAACTTGTATATATGAACGGTGAATTACGCAGAGCCATAAATGTTAAGGCAATGCTAAAAAGGAAAATGAACAAAATAGCTTGTAAAGAAAATGTTGAGAAATATCGTTCTCAAAGAAATTATGTCACTCATTTAAAACGTAAGTCTCTAAAATCATACTTTGATAAGAAATGTACTAAAGATACGATGCATCACAATTCCGGCCAATTTTGGAAAACAATTAAGCCTTTTCTTGGGGACGATTGTAAAGGAACGAGTGACATAAATCTTTGTGAAAATGGTGACATTATCAGTGATACTTCTGAGGTGTGTAACATTCTCAATGATTATTACATCACTATGACTGATAGTTTTAGTAAAAATGAAGTAGTCAATTCAGAGAGTTCCTTGGATGAAATTGTAGATGCCTATAAGGATCATCCAAGCATAGTTAAGATTAAAGAGCAGGTGAATATTGATGATGATTTCAATTTCAGAGAAATAACATATGATGAATTACATGGCAAACTTAAATCTATTAAGAGTAATAAGGCTACTGGATTTGATGGAGTACCTCCCAAGCTGGTCAAGGCTGGAGCATCAGTGTTAGCTCAATCATTTCTCCCAGTAATAAATAATAATATTTCAAATTGTTTATTTCCAAATAGTCTAAAATGTGCAGACATTACTCCAATTTTTAAAAAGGATGATCCTTTAAACAAAGAAAAATATAGACCAGTGAGCGTACTTCCATCACTATCCAAACCTTATGAAAATGTTATGTTTGACCAGCTGATGGAATTTTTCAATCATATTTTGTCTCCTTTCCTGTCAGCTTATCGTAAAGGCTATAGTACCCAGCATGTGTTAGTAAAAGCCTTGGAGGATACCAAGAAAAGTTTAGATGAAAGCAAGCATGTTGGTTGGGTATTAATGGACTTAAGTAAGGCATTCGATGCCTTACCACATGGGTTACTTATTGCAAAACTAAGAGCGTATGGGCTTTCAGAATCTGCCTGCAAACTAGTATGTAGTTATCTGTCCTCTCGTAAGCAGAGAGTCAAAATTGGCAGTATTAAAAGTAATTGGCAAGTGTTAAAACGGGGAGTCCCTCAGGGATCAGTAATGGGACCTCTGCTGTTCAACATTTTCAAGAATGACATTTTCTATTTCCTTGAAAGTCACTG
This sequence comes from Platynereis dumerilii, assembly GCA_026936325.1. NCBI lineage: Eukaryota > Metazoa > Annelida > Polychaeta > Phyllodocida > Nereididae > Platynereis > Platynereis dumerilii. The sequence continues at coordinate 1,869,262 of JAPTHN010000043.1, read as the reverse complement.
CAAACTTTACAACTATGCAGATGATGATACCATCAGCCAGAGTGATCATGATATCTCTGAGCTCGAGAGAAAATTAAGTATTGCCTCCGTAAAAGCAGTGGGCTGGTTTAAACAAAACGGCATGCAAGCAAACGCTCCAAAATTTCAAGTAGCTCTGTTCAAAAAATCAAAGATAGTAGAGTCTTTGAAGGTCAAGATTGACCGAGTGGTCTTAGAAAGTCAGCCATCCGTAAAGTTATTGGGAATTACAGTTGATGAAAAACTAACTTTTGCTGATCACATCTCAAGTATCTGTAAAAAAGCTGCTGTACAAGTTTATGGGTTGAAGAGATTATCAGTATATTTGTCGAGAGAAAGCATGTTTAACATTTATGTTTCATTTGTGGTATCTAATTTTCTGTATTGCCCTCTGACATGGCATTTCTGCTCGAAAAAAGATACGAGAAAGGTAGAAAAGATGCAAGAGCGAACTTTAAGGATTCTCTTGAAAGATGTTGAAAGTGATTATAAAATGTTATTGCAGAAGTCTAAAAGGAACTCTTTGTATATAACTAGAATCAAGCTTATTATTACTGAAATGTATAAAATTGTGAATGGTAATGCTCCAAGATTTGTTCAAGAACTCTTTGACAAAAAAGACCATATTTATTCTCTCAGAGACAATGATGTATTTGTGCTTCCTTCCTACAATACAGTAGCATATGGTAAAAACAATCTATCTTATTATGGTCCGTTTTTCTGGAATTCACTTGAAGCTAAGTATAAGAATGCAAATAGTTTAAATGAATTTAAGGAAATGCTCAGAGGCTGGTTGGGACCAACATGTAATTGTGGCTTTTGCTTAGTATGTCTACTAAGATAGTGTCCTTTTGACCAAGTATGTTTTAATGGTGTTTTATGATATGACTTGTTTTTAATGATGCTCTTATGAATCTCGTTTCATCTTTTCATCTCTCATTTGTATATATTTCATACTTTTAACTGTGTTTTATCATGGATAAAAAGCACCTGTGCTTCTGTTTTTTGTTGTTGTATGAATCCATGTAAAATAAAGATTACTTTACTTTACTTTACTTTACTTTACTACAATTACGAGTCCTGTATCCAGTACTTGAAAAAATCTGCTTGAGTACACAAGTATGCATGTAGGGGAGAACGGAGTACAGTGAGACACTTTTTTTATTTTCAAGTCTACCAAAATGTTGACATTAACGAGTTAAATAAGATCAGGTCCACATTATAGATAATGACGTTGGGTATATTGCCACATAGTTTCAGGTTCCTACCTTTTACAGGTTTGGAGAAACTTTGAGTTATGTCCATGCTTGTTAAGGTGGCTCGATACTCATGAACTTTCCAAGATAGGATTTCTTAAAAATAGTTTAGAATGATCCAAAATATAGTTTATAGCAAGGATATGTAAAAAAAAAGTGGTCGCAACCAGCCTTTTTTTCAAAATATTTGAGGTTATGTACAAGAAAGTCAGTCCACGTAAACCTGAAGAACTCAATTTTTTTTCTTAACATTTTTACTGTGAAGTTTGCCCTGCCATTCAGTTGTCATGCATCCTACATTATGCAATGAAGCACGAAATTAAAGAAGACACTTTAATGGAAAAGCTGATTATAATACCAAAGAGATAAATTTAGTTTAAAGGGCTGTCCAAGGGGTTCGGAATAAAAATATTGATTTTGACAATTTTAAACTTTTTTCATAAACCATGGTGCAAAAAAAAATTGGCTAGATAGGATTTCTCATTTCTTTGCCAAACGAAGCAGCTGAATCTCAAAATTCTCAGTGTTAAAAAAGCTGCTGAAAAAGTGTCAGCAGAGCTCAGCGGCTGTGGTGACGTTACGATAGATAGGGCCTGCCTGGGTGAGCGTGAATGTGCGCTTACTACCATTTCACATGAGTAGCGAGCCACCTTAAGTGTCTCACCGTGCCCTGTGGGTGGGGCACAGTGAGACAGCAGGCGAGGCACAGTGAGACAGGGCATCTGCTGCCATAACCGCCAATCATCAGAACCTGCGGAATTGTTCTATCAATTGTTGCATCAGAAACTACTGTACTCTAATAAAAGCAGCTGGCTAGGTGATTTTGTAGGTCCTTTTTTGAGCATTTTTTGAAACTTCATCGCATGGGACACATATATATGCATGACTTGTTTTTAAAACCTGCCGCAGCTGTTACATTCTAATCAAAATTCTTCTTAGACGCTTCCCTGTGGATATTACTCTCTAAAATCAGTAGTTTATAGCAGATATTTTGTTTTTAATAGTGAATTGCGATCCATGCAATACATTCAGGTTTTTCAATGTATTTTGTGATGTCTCACTGTGCCCCGCTTCAAACTGTCTCATTGTGCTCCACGCAGTTCTGTTTATAAAATTTTTGAATCCTGGGAACTGGATGCCTGCTTTGTGGTTTGTCATAGATCTCGCTAAACTAAGACAAGCAACCAAGGTTTGAATCCCTGGCAATTGATTTGCATTATACTATATTTTTCTTGGGAATTATAACAAGAAGTCATTTAGCAAAATTGTTTACTTTTACAGGCTCATAACAAAAATATTGAAATTCAACTCTAGATATGCTGCGTAAGCATTCAAGATATAGGACAGTCTCTCACTTACTTAAATTTTGTACTATACAAAAGAGGGTTTATCTGTAAACATTACCAGGTAGATGCTACGGGCTTTGTCTCACTGTGCCTGCCGTCTCACTTAGCCCTGCTCTCCCCTACTGGTGCCCAACCCTGATGTTTATTCAAATTAGTTGAGAATCACCTTGCAATCAATATTTTTAAAACACACTTATCTTTCAAAAATTTCTTGTTTTTTTTTAGGAAATTCGCAGGCCTGCCCACCATTTCTCACTTTGCAAATGCTATCTGATCAGAACAAGAAGATGGAGGAATATTGTAATGCTAACCCAGTTTCATTAGGTTTACCTTTTTTGGGATAGAAACTTGAACGAAACATGATGGAGAAAGAACTAGTGGTCTTATGAACTTTGAAGGTGTTGTCTGAGTTGCAAATCATCAGCAGACATTCTCCAGAATTGACCTCGCACGAAATTGTGTTGATGTGTAGTTTTTGTTTTGCATCATTGACACATGAGCGTCTGTCCATGTTCTGGAGGATTTCGTAGATTGGGCAGTCGATTCTCAAAAGACGCTCTGGATTTATCGCTTGCCGAAATCCTGTCTCCTCTGAAAAAAGATAAAATCATAAAAAAGAGACTTAAAGTATAGATTGATGCAGAGTGGATGTTTGAATGAATGACTGAAGTTTGTTGTTGAAGGCGCTTGAAAACCAAAAAAAAACATTAGTATAGATTTAAATAAATATCCAACACTTCGTAGTCCTTCACTACTCGTGGGTTCCTCCGCCAGCCAAAAAAACTCACTCAATTTGTGAAAAAGACTCAATTGTGTTTTAAAATTGGAAGTGTGTAATATCCACAAAATGTATCACTTCATGATTTTTATCTGCATGTTGAATCTTAAAACAGAATCAGCGGATCTAATACCTTTGAGAAAAGAAACTTCATCGCATGGGACACATGCATGACTTGTTTAACCTGCCGCACCTGTTACATTCTAATCAAAATTCTTCTTTGACGCTTCCCTGTGGATATTACTCACTAAAATCACTAGTTTATAGCAGATATTTTGTTTTTAATAGTGAATTGCGATCCATGCAATACATTCAGGTTGTTCAATGTATTTTGTGATGTCTCACTGTGCCCCGCTTCAATCTGTCTCATTGTGCCCCACGCAGCTCTGTTTATAAAATTTTTGAATCCTGGGAACTGGATGCCTGCATTGTCGTTCGTCATCTCGCTAAACTAAGACAAACAACCAAGGTTTGAATCCCTGGCAATTGCTTTGCATTATACCATTTTTCTTGGGAATTATAACAAGAAGTCCTTTAGCAAAATTATTTACCTTTACAGGCTCATAACAAAAATATTGAAATTCCACTCTCGATATGCTGCGTAAGCATTCAAGATATAGGACAGTCTCTCACTTACTTCATTTTTGTACTATACAAAAAAGGGTTGATCTGTAAACAGTACCAGGTAGATGCTACGGGCTTTGTCTCACTGTGCCTGCCGTCTCACTTAGCCCCGCTCTCCCCTACTGGTGCCCAACCCTGATGTTTATTAAAATTAGTTGAGAATCACCTTGCAATCAATATTTTTGAAATACACTTATCTTTGAAACATTTTATGTTTCTTTTTAAAGTAATTTGCAGGCCTGCCCAGTGCCCACCATTTCTATTAACCAGGAAAATGCAAACTGATCAGAACAAGAAGATGGTGGAATATTGTAATGTTTACCCAGTTTCATTAGGTTTACCTTTTTTGGGATAGAAACTTGAACGAAACATGATGGAGAAAGAACTTCCGGTCTTATGAACTTTGAAGGTGTCTGAGTTGCAAATCATCAGCTGACATTCTCCAGAATTGACCTCATACGAAATTGTGTTGATGTGTAGTTTTTGTTTTGCATCATTGACACATGAGCATCTGTCAATGTCCTGGAGGATTTCTTCAACTGGGCAGTCGATTTTCAAAAGACGCTCTGGATTTATCGCTTGCCGAAATCCCGTCTCCTCTGAAAAAAGATAAAATCATAAAAAAGAGACTTAGATTGCTTCAGAGTGACTGTTTGAATGAATGACTAAAGTTTGTTGTTGAAGGCTTTTAAAAACCAAACCACAAAAAACTAGTATAGATTTGAATAAATATCCCACACTTCGTAGTCCTTCACTACTCGTGTGTTCCTCCGCCAGCCATGGGTCGATCAAACTCACTCAATTTGTGAAAAAGACCCAATTGTGTTGATTGGAAGTGTATAATATCCACAGAATGTATCACTTTATGATTTTTATCTGCATGTTGAATCTTTAAAACAGAATCGGCGGATCTAATCGCTCAAAGAAAAGAAAAAAGTGATAAAATAAGGTAAGGTTCAGTGTAGATCAACAGATCACAATGACGCAGCACTCCCCAGCCAGACCATGAGTGGGGCTTGGTGGAGTGATCTATCAGCCTAAGTGGGTTTTATTTTTATGATACTTTGTCCAGACTTATATCGGATTGTAGAAAATAAAATTTTCGTACATATGAAAAGTTGCTGCTCCTGATATAATAGGAGCTCGGGAGTGCTGCGTAACAAAATGAAGTGACCAAGTGACCCGCGAAATTGACTCAAGCCTATATATATGCTGGCCGAGTCGTAGATGTTCTGACACTCATGGCCAAATAATTCATGGAACTTTTCAAGTTCAAAATGGCCCCTCTGAATGTTTTAATTAAGTGGTCAAGGTAGGCCTACACTGTAACTTACTTGATTTCACTTGTTTCGTTTTATTTAGACACTTACTTGATTTCATCATGAGGTCTTTGGGTTCTTCTCCCCCATCTCCCAAATGGAAATCGTAGATGTGCTGACATTCCAGGTCATCTGAGACATAAGAAGCTTCACAGTTTTGATCGGCCGAGCACAAGAATGCACATGCTCTTCTCTTGCTGGATTCAGGGGCGTTCACTTCAACTGTCTTGTTTGGGTATGTGCCGAAAGATGTTTTGACTTCCATCAGATGGCTAACTGTCATTTCACCTATGTATATATATAAAGTTTCGTGAAAAATTTGCACCCCCACCTGTATTAGGGGCCAACCAGACAATAGTTGGGGGCTATGGCTTTTACCCCCGAGATGAACATATTTTTTTGATTTTTCGCTCGCGAGGCTTCGATGAACAATTTTTTTCATATGTGAACGAACATCAAACTTTTTATTGCAATTTTAACATTACGGTACCCCAGCTGCAGGTGGAAACAAACTTTTAAAAAATGTTCTTGTGCTGAACAAACTTTTTTTTTCTGTGTCAAGAGGAAACAATTTTTTTTTTCACCAAAAAGCCATTGCCTCCCCCTCTAGATCATCTGGTCGGCCCCTTATCTATGATCCGATCAATTCTATTTTAACTGAATTCTTACCTTTTACTGAGTAACTGAAGAACAGTGTGCTCAAAATGTAGGCAGATTCCCAGAACATTTTTTGGATGTAGGCCTATGTCAAGTCAGTGAAGTGATGCGATATCAACTCAACCTATGTATATGTATTTATGCAGTTAGCCGAGTTCAGCCACCACTCAATGTGAATTCCAACTTTAATTTTTCAATCGATATAAAAGAGACACCAAGAGAATCGACCGAAGTGAAAAGAGCAGAACGGCTGATGTTATTTTTATATACTGATTGACAGATCATCTGGATATTTTTTACGGCCACTCGCAAGCTTAATTAAATAATGATAGATGTGTAATGGTGGTTATGGAGCTGTTCATTAAAGGTTTAAAGATTGATTTGGAACTGTTAGAAATAAATGAAGCGGGAGCATTTGCCTCAGGGGGCAGTAACTTTTTGCATGCATTTTAAGGAGGGCAGGCACAATTTTTTTACGACATGTTTAGGAGGATGAATTTTAAATTTCAACAAAAGAAAAACATCGATCCACGTAAACTGACAACAAATTCATCCTTGCCTAATGAGCGCATTGTCCAAGGCGTGCAATATAAAAATGTGTGTGTGTGTGAGGCAAGGAGTCCCACTGATATGAAAGCTCCTCCAGCATTGACTTAAAAAAATTGATATATTTCTATGGCTTTTCTTGTGGACAGGAGCAAAGCTGCATGCTTTTAAGATGACGTCAAAAGTTGCTTTAAATTTATCAGTCAGCTAAACTGTAAAACCGACTGGGTTACTTTTTTACATAAGTTATATATTGTCAAAATAACGAATCCTGCCATAAAACAACGGTTTTCTACCGTAAAGTGGCAATTATTTTGTATTCATTACGGTAAATGCTCTAAAAGTGACGCAGCTGGTTTTACAGTGTAGGTGAGACAGTTGTTAAGATTCCGCGCCTGAGCTGGGGAACACTGTTCGTGCGCAGGGGGAGGGACGAAAAAGGAGAGAAGGAAGGGAAGGGAAAGGGGGGAGAGGAGAAGGGGGAAGAAGGGGGAGAGAAAGCGGAAAAAAAAAAAAAACAGGAGAAATCCCTTCTTGGCAAGCCATGGGTTCTTGTTGAGCTAATTTTTGATGTGAGCCAATTTTGAGCTTTTTTTAATATATACATTCACATGATATTTGCACAATAAACAGGGATTATCTAAATTTTATAGTAAAACATATTTTATAATCATTTGTAGTAAGATTTCAGTTGTAGGTCTTCGCCTGCATGCTACCTCTAAATAGCCCACATGCACTGGTGCTGATGGTGTGTAAAATACCAACTCACTGACTCACTCATGAACTTTGCCTGCATGGGTTAATTCGAACCCTTGTTGGGGTACCAAAAATTTTCAATGGACCTTCATGGCTAAAATCCCATCCGGATGTCATTTGGATGAGACATAAAATTGGCAGCCCCTTGTATCAGTGTCTGTGCTGGGCAAGTAAAAGATCCTTCACATGGCGCGTAAATGTGAAACATTGTTGAGGTCCTGCTTTCTCTCACATCTCATCAATCAACCAATATAAGTGATGCTGCTGTTCTGAGAACATCGAGCAGTAGTAAATTGTATTTAAAATTGCATAATCCCTTATGACTTGAAACTTTTGTCGATCAATTCTGGTCGTATTGTGTATCTACTTATAAATAATCATATTTGTCATATATCTTCAGATGTAAAAGATAAGAGAGCTATAATTTTTAACAGCCATCCATCGATTCCATACAGAACTTTTAACAACGTTCTACTAAGCTGTTTCGATTAGTAAATATTATGTTATTTTTGGTGAATTGTTACGTTTCTTCTTTGCTACTAAAATATTTCATATGCATGTAATAAAATGATGTCAGGAAGTCGTAGATAGGCCTTAATTAATTGCAAATAGCCTAATCATTACAGCACTCTGGGTTTTGCTGGGATGGGCAAACACCATAATTGATTTGGACATAGGACACTATTCTCACAAATAAATAATTCTAACTGAATTAAATATTTAAATTCCATGGATTTACTCCGGTCCAGAACCAAAATTAATTTACAATATTGCACTCTCGCAATCTTTAAGGGACCCGAGACAGGTGGCTTGGTTGGGGGCCCGAAGTCACGGGAATTCTCATCAATGATCCATCCTTCTGTTTACATATGGAACAGGGATTGTAGCTCCTGACAACCTCTAACTAAATGCCAAAAATTTGCAATGATAGTTGACTGATAAAAAAGATGCACTAATGAATAATTTAGTTAACAACTTACCTCAACTGTGAGAAGTGTCAAAACTATATTCTGGGGTTTTTCTGTGGAGATATCAAGCGAAATAACTGATCAGGAAATCTGGACAAGTCGTGTCTGACAGAGCCTAGAGGAAGTGGTTGGCCAATGTCAAGGTACACGGCCGCCTGTAAGTAAGTGAAACGCATGATATTGTGCCATTGCATCAATGTTAAACATCCTTAATCAAAATGCTTCTGGAAGGACGAATTCTCATCCGATGAGAGGAAAACATTTTGGGTCATAAAGGCCAATATGTGAGGCATGCGGGATAAAAATAGCAGCCAATTTTCTTTGCTGTAGTTGGAGTTAGGTATGGGTCAAAGTCTTTGATAAGTAAGTGAAACGCAGGCCCAATGTTAAAAGATAGGGAAGGGTGGTTCACTTACTTATCAAAGACTTTGACCCATACCTAACTCCGACTACAGCAAAGAAAATGGGCTGCTATTTTTATCCCACTTGCCTCACACATCGGCCTTTATGACCCACTTTGTTTCCCTTTCATCCGATGAAAATTCATGCCTCCACAAGCAGTTAGGCTGATGATGTTTAGCATTGATGCAATGGCACAATGTCATGCGTTTCACATACTTACAGGCGGCACTGTAATCCTTTGACCCATGTACTGTCTAAATTATAAATTGTCACCTCAAGAGGACTAGATCACTTCAACCTGAGGATTTAGTGAAGCTGTGAATAACATGCTCAACAGTTTGGTGATCAATGTGCATGACAACCAACTGTGTTCCAAACATTCTAACTGACTGAGTGGAATAAAACTGTGACTAACTCATTGAAATAAAATAACCTTCTCAGAACAATATTGCTCTGTCCAAAAAAAATAAATATATATATATATGTCATACACTTAACTGTTGGACTATCAGAAGTATTCGTAGGCCAAAAGTAGAATTAAATAATTAGATAGGAAAAAAGGTTATCAATGGTTTGATAATGGGAATGTGATATCAAAGAAGCTGCCATGAGTAGGGTCACCAGGAGGTGGTGCCACCTACTTTAGGATAGTTGAATCATTACAAGTACTCAACAATGCAATATAAGCTATAATAAAATGTAAGGACAGGCCATACATTTCTATCAATTTTTTTGTGTCTCAATATCACAACATGTAAAGGTGTAAAAGAAGGACCTGGATATTCTCCTCTTAAACATGATATGAAATATTAATAAAATACGCAGTACATCAATATCACATGTTATCGAATTTGCAGATAAGATTGATGGAAAAGTGATTTCAGGCAAGTGGGTAAATAGTTCAACAAATATTGAATGCATTAATTGGGATTTTTTCCTTAAATTGTAGTTAGAAAGCCTGTATATATTAATTTTAAAAGAAATATATTCTGTGACCTGACTCTCTATCAGATCAGAATTACTGCGATAATTGAATAGTTTTTAATTGTTTGATAGTTGTTTGTGGCTGTTTCTGTTTTGCACAGCCAACAATCACAATAGGATCAGCAAATGTCTCATCAGTGATACCAACTGAATGCTTTGTCAAAGCAGTCAGTGGAGCATGACATCCACAGTAATATGGACAATGTTTTCATGATATTTGACCCAGTAAGGGCTCAATCTTTTATGAAATAATCAGTTGGAAATAAGTAGTTAGCCAGGATTATTGGAGCAAATCTTCAAATCCCCCAGGATTCAAATACACAAATGGACCAGATGAAGCTGAAACTGGATTTTTTTTGGCAGATATTGAATATATCTAGTTTTCTGTGCCTGAGAATTTTCTGTAGGCCACTTCTGATCTTGCAAGTCTGTTCTTAACGGACACCCAAGCAATAGATTCAACATTGACTTGAAGTATTTATGACCATTACAGACAAGAGGCAGGCCTGCAAGTCACACAACTAACCAAAGGTGAGGTAAACTTTATTCAGAACAAAAATTGACAGAATTTATTGAGGCTAAGTGTATTATTTTGACTCTTTCTTAGCCATGGTCAATGAAGCATGGCATTCTAGCTTCATTCCCCTGGTATTATATGAGTAAGTCCTCAGCTGCCCTGATCATCAGAATGCTGGGAAGCCCTTGCCCGAAGTACCTAAAATGAAGCTAATGCCCAGGGTCTCATAATACCTAAATCCGGCCCTGGCAGTTGTCTAAGGCGTGCATATATAAAAATATGAATGTGTAATGCTTTTTGTGCTTGGAGGGAGACTGTAAGGCAAATAAATTTATTGCAATTATTGGTATTCACCAGTATTAGATTCATTAAAACTATCAAAAAAGTAATGAAAACCATTTTGCCAACCCTGTAAATAATAAATGAAGCTAATAATTTATCACAACTCTTTCTGTCTTGATTGCTCTTTAAGTGTGCTGGCATGTTTTTGTCCATAACATATTGGTCAATTGTTACATTTTATTCTGGTCCATAAGTAATGCTGCTGATTTAAGAACATTGGACAGCAATAAATTGTATTTAAAATTGTATGAATCCCTTATCACTTGAAACCTTTGTCAAACAGTTTTGGTCATATTATGTATTTACAAATTTTACAACTACAGGTAATGATTTTGTGTATCACATATTTTCAAATGAAATGGAAAAGAAAATTAGCTATTGCACAATGTAATTTTTAACAACCATTAACAGAACGTTTAACGATGTTTTCTACTATTCATAGCTGTTTCGAGTAACTTTATATGTTGTTTTTATGACAAATTTATGAATTGTTACATTTCTTATTGTGAGTAAAATATATATCTACACATTATATTATTTAGGTCCAAACATGTAATACAAAACTTGAAATTGTAATACAAAACTTAAAATTGGTAATATATACAGGTTGCCAAGAGAAACTCACGCTGACCACCAAACTTTTTTGAGTGAATTCTCCCAACTGGTTTCTATGTTTGAACATCATAGATATGAGGCAATATTTGTGGGTGATTTCAACATTGATATTTCAAAAATAGACACAAAATCGATTTCTTCTCAATTGTTTGACTTAATGAGCTCACACGGCTACATTCCTAAGCTAACACTCCCTACAAGATTCTCTGCCAATTGTGCAAGCCACATAACATAGATAATTTATTTTGTAAACTGTCTCAGTCTTTTACCCCAACCACTGCAGGCATCCTTCTTCGAAATTTATCAGCTCACCAACCTTATTTTATATGTCTTGATTATCTTACTGCAAAAATAACTCAAATGAATATATAGAAATAAATAAATTTAACATGGAAACTCCAGCCAAATTCAGACAAAAACTACTATCAAGTGATATCACATATAAACTCGACCTGACAGAATCAGCGGCTTTGACTAATCGGCGCTGTGCAGTGGAGCCGCGCATTGGCAAGGCGCGGCGCATTGGCAAGGCCCGGCGCATTGGCAAGGCCCGGCGCATTGGCAAGGCCCGGCGCATTGGCAAAGCCCGGCGCATTGGCAAAGCCCGGCGCATTTGCAAGGCCCGGCGCATTGGCAAAGCCCGGCGCATTGGCAAGGCCCGGCGCATTGGCAAAGCCCAGCGCATTGGCAAAGCCCAGCAAGTGTCATCCAGAAATGCAATTAGCCTTTCACACATCTGAAGTTACAAATTAAAAGAACAATTATGTTTCATCCCATGCAAAACATTTAGTTGTTCCCTGTTACAGGTAATACATACAGTTCCCGAATGTTTAATGATGATTTATGCCATTGTTAGTCTGTTACATGTATGCATAGACTATTGAACCAAGAGAAGAACTTCAATGATCAGAGAATGCATGCATAGGTCTGCCAATCCTCCATCCGTAATCTAACTATCTATCTATCCGTCTCTTTGTCTATATGCCTATCAATTGATTTAACTGACCTTTTACTTGAAAATTTATTTGTGTGTCTACCAGGGGCATGTCTGGAAATGAGCTTAGGGGACATGATGTGTGGTATATGCAGCAATCCGCTGTTGTGCCTGTATACATTTATCTCTCCCATGTTATTTTCAAGTTAGAAGGCTTCGTGGCCGAATGCCTCCTCCGTCCTTTTACTCCAGGGGAACAAGAAGTGCAACGAAATGACCAAGTGGTTTGTTACTCAAGTGGTCTTGTGACTAGCAATTTTTCAATGCCCCAGTGAACACTGAGTGTAAATATCTCCAAAGTTGAAGACCTTAATCCATAAGTGTTTGGAGCAACACCTTTTTGTGTAGATAATGGATGGATTTATACAAGTTGGCTAACATAAGAATTCCCTGGGGAGGGGGGCTTGGAGGTTTCTGTTATAAATAATTTCATGCCAAGTTTTGGTGAAATAAATATTTTTATTCTTTCTGGGTAGTCTTGAAATAAACCATTTATTGTGGGGTATTCTTCATTATAACTTGAAAGAATATGTTTTCGAAATACAATTTAATTACTTATTCCTCTTGCCTAGTAAAAACAGTATGAATACAGTGGCGTCACTGGGGTGTCTCGAGCAGGGGGGCACCTGGGGGGGCACACGATTCTCTGGGGGCACCCTCTATACTAACTGTATATTTTAGCCAGAGTTGGAAAGTTCATATGGGGGGGCACCTGGGGGGGCACAGGTCCAGTATTGGGGGGCCTGTGCCCCCCGTGCCCCCCATAGGGATGCCACTGTATGAATAGGTGGTGACCTCAGTTGATAGTGCCCTGTGCTTCCAAGCGATGGGTCCCAGGTTTGATCCCAGCTCTGGGCAAGTCAACCACAGGTGTTAGCCTTCACAGTTACTGTTTGGCTTTGCAACAGGAGATTATACCTAAACATACCTAAATACATGACAAGGTGTAGCAGTAGCTAAAAACTAATTGTTCTCTATGATCTTATCAGAAGCCCAAGGTCACCTTTGACCCTGAAAGCCCTGAAGGGATTTTCTTGGATTTAATTATAAGAGCATGTCGTTTTCTGTTTCAAGTTTTGTTGGCTCCAGCTTGTTGTAATCTTTTTGTGTGTAATAGCAATTGCTTAATCCTGTGTTTTTTTTTATTACCACAGTTGTGTGAGTGACCACAGTGTGTAAACCTCAAATTCTGAGATTTGCTGGAGCTTGTTTTGGATGAATGCATACTAATACCCTTAACTGCAAACATAAACACCAAAACAGCCCCTTAATCATGTTAATACAAAAACATTGTCATTATGGTGCAACCCTTTGAGGCCATTATCTCAACCTTCTCAGCGAATCACAGACGCTCAGAGAATTGGGTCAGGTCAGATTGAGGTTATGCTGGGCTCCTGGAAAACTCAGCCAAGTGAGGAGTGAGCAACCTTGTTTCATTTTACTATCAAAGGTATATAGCGGCTATGGCCTATGATTAGAAGATGTTGTCTCAAATTCATAGGAGTACTCTTGATGTGTTATACACAGAATTTGTTCAGCCAATTCACAATTACATAATTTGACAAAACTAATATGACATGGTTGGCGAACCAGATTGGTGTACTTGCCATTACCAGTGAATGAAACACAGTATTGCAAGAATTATTATTAAAAGTCTACATAATCCCATGACAAAATTATATTCTAGAATTTTACAGCTTATCATTAAAATTAAGTGAATCCTAAGTTGATGGATTAATACTCGAAAGATTTAGATTTTAGAAAAGAAGAACAGTGACCAGAAAAGCACAAAACATATTAAAAAATACTATTAATTTTAAGTAGCCTACTATTGTAATTGCCTACTTTTGTAATTGGTTATGTGATGAACATATAGTTTAAAGTGACGACACAATGAGTTACTTCATCATGTAAAGCGTGATAATGAATGATAATGTGATATTAACAAATGACCGTGAATACAACCTTGATGTGAAGTTTACAAAACTTGATCTTCATGAAATAAACAACTATGAATGAACTCCAGGTGTGGTACTTTATCCTTCAACTAATACTTCCTACCTAATTAAAAGAATGTTACTTGAAGACGATAACTTTAAAATATATTTCATTTACTTATAAGGTCATGCTTTCTCTGCATTAACATATTGAAATACAGTTTCATGTGCAAAAGAAGCAGTGCATAACACAAAATATTTTTAAAAAGCAAGATGGGTCTACCCACCAAACAGCTAACATTTCCGTAACATCACCAGTTTCTGAGCAGGGTGTTACAAGGTAATATGACACTGATAACATTCTTATAATGTTATATTAACCTGACCAGGATCTTAAGGAAGTGTTAGAAATAAGATGATTTGTCCAATATTCTGGTAATATTAACATAACATTATCAGTGCTAAGTGACGATAATATTAGTGGCTAATCATTAGTATAACCTTTTCCAGGAAACTTCTTGCTATATTTCACAATGCTACCATATAACATAACATCATAATGAGGAGGTAAGATTAGGATAATGTTATAACATAACATTAGCAGATAATGTTAGCATAACGTTTCTGCGGAAACTTCCCATTTCCTTGTCAGAATATTAGCATATTAATGTTACTGTATAATTAAGAGGTGAGGTTGAGATACACTGTAAAATTGGAGGCACTGATTCAGCTCAATTGATTGAGAGAGATGGTTGCACAAGTTGATTGAGCTAACATAGATTAATGTTTTGAGTTGAGATAACTGAAAATATTGAGCTGTTTTGATTTATTTTAAGTCGCTTTTAGTTTTTATTTGTGATATCCTTCTTATAAAGTTACTATGAATGTGGGTAATAATCCCAAAATATTGCTGTGATCTTTTAAGGGGATCCACCTGATCCAGTGTGCTTCATTTTAGCACATCCCAGACAGGCCCAAGATGCATTCGAATGAAGAGTGAAGTCGCAGATCTTTGAGATCCACGGACGATCAACAGCCAGGCGGCTTTTCCACATCCTTACATTCAACACAGGCCATTGCATCACAAGGAAAATTTAGAAATTAATTTCTTGTGAAGAAATCCCAATAGCCTGAGGCTCATCTGTAACAGCTGAAACTTTCGTGTTTTCACAGCTTAATGTTATGACTCGTTTGGACAACTTATAGCAGTGAGCCATCGCAGCCGGAAAATTGTGAGCATTCTGAGACAGCTCAAAATATTGCTGCAACAAAGTTTTCAAATTTCACAGTGTACCAGTTGATATGGAGTCGTCATTGTCTTAAAGTGTCAATTTATAGATGGAGCCACATGGCCTGCGCTCAGCACTTGCTCCATGCTCAGACCAAATGTTTACCACAATCGAGTGTAAAATGTATGATTAGTTAAAATATAGCAAATTTACTGAATTTTTTATTGTATCATTGCCGACGGACTGGTAAATATGTCAATTGATATTGATGTCAATTGCTTGAAGTGTGTAAAAAAGCATGTATGGCAGCCTGAAGCTAAGAGAGACATGTTCTACCTTGAACCACAAAGATTGATCCTGGAAATGCACGACACCCTCCAAGGTGAGTGTATTAGCATCACCAGAGAGACTTGGGCTGTTCTGTAAAAAGAACAAGCTGATAATTTTGGTGACCTGGCAAATTGCTAGGCCTGGTCTCTCACTTTTTGTTTTCGTTTCACTTTTATTACTAACTCACTAATCCTTTATTTAATCTGTATTTTTATCTGTTTGTCTGTGACTTATTCTTAAAACTTTCTACCGTTTCAATTCCAGGATTCCGCATCTTCATTTGCCCTGGCTGCAGTTACCGTGGACAGTGAAAGGCAGAAACCCCTGGCCAGTTCCAAGCATTATATTGGTTGGACATAGAAGTCCATGCTTGGAGGACCTCTGGAAGCAGCACAATTACAATGGGCTGCAGAGAAGCCCATCCAGCTCATTCTGGCTCCTTGGAAAGTTCCTCACTTGAAGCCAACTGATTGTCTGATATAACTGCTATTTCTCTCTGCATGTGCTGTATAGATATTTTTTAAGTGCGCCAATCTGTGTCTCATCTGTAATATTTCTGTGATGTCAGGGACATATGAACAGAACATTGCATGTGAACTGTTATGATTATGACAATATCAGCTGAATATTACCTGTGCAGTGTATGTCATCCAGTAACACCAGGCAATCATCTTAAAAGCAATTACCACTCCATATCAAGCAGTATCTCATCCTTACACCTTTATTATCAAGTAAATTGAAGTAATATTACATGGTAATATTCTGAGAAGGAAATGGGAAGTTTCCTCAGAAACGTTATGCTAACATTACATGCTAATGTTATGTTATAACATTATCCTAACCTTACCTCCTGATTATGAGGTAATGTCATATGCTAACATTGTGACATAAATTGGGAAGTTTCCTGGAAAAGGTGATCCTAAGATTGGCAACTAATATTATCGTAACTTAGCGGCTAATATTGGCATAACCTTATAGTCACATAAAATTGTTCAGTGGGTAACTTCGACCCAATAGAAAAACGCTGCATTTCTTAGCCATTCCAATACTAGATTATATGATTTGTATATCCCAAAACTTTTTATATCTTCACAAGTTGAACAACATGGATTGTGCTTGTTAAATCTGAGAAAATAGAGGCATTTTATATGTAAAATTGCATTACTGTACATCTATTCAATTTTCTGTTTCTTTGCTAACTGAACATATTTTCTATATGTATGCCTAAGGATTTGATATAATTTTCTAGAGAGTGTCGGTGAGAATCGATGTGTTATCAGCAAAGCATATACAGTTCTTAGTTACGCTTTAAAATATTGCATTTACATAATAGTTTTTCCTCAGAAACTTTTCATAGTCGACGAGGTTCATAAAAAACTGTAATCCATATAGCAATTATTAAACTCGATGATTTTTTATTGCCAGAACCTGTCAAATTAATTCAATGAGGCCTGTCAAAAACGTCACTTGTATTGATGACATCTGTTATGTATCAATAAAGTTTTCTCAAATTTAAGATCATTTATTAGCCAATTAAGCAATTTGGAAAAGAACATTGCTAACTCATGAAAGGCATAGATTGATTTGTCACTAATTGGTCTTATAAAACTGGTTGTTTAACACTAATTTAGGAGTATCAGGGAAGTATCGACTGTCAAAATTTTACTAACTGACTAATAAAAAACACCTGAAAATATAACTCAGCATGCAGCATTAAAATACACAAACTTTTAGACAGCTTGACAACTTACTTGTAGATATTGCCAAGGCTTTGGAGTCAGAGTCGGAGTCAGGATTTGGAGTCGTCGAGTCGGAGGTTTTTGGGTGCAGTCAGAGTCCTAGTCGAAAATGAAATAGGTGATTTCAGACTCCTAAAAATGGTTAATATAATTTCCAAAAGCACAGTTACAAAAATGTGAAATGTATCCCAAATTTTACACACAACTTCCTACACAAGAGTTCATGTACAAAATCCTATGAAAAATTTGTATAATACATTTTTCTTTACTATTAATAACATAATATTTGTGTGCAATAATGCCGATAAGCGGAGTTGGGAGTCGGAGTCGGAGTCGGAGTCGTAATTCAGGAGACCAAAGGAGTCGGAGTCGGAGTCGCTTTTCAGAAAGCCAAAGGAGTCAGGAGTAGGTATTGGTTCACTTGTTACCCGACTCCAAAGCCCTGGATATCACCATGAACTTTGCACTGGTGTAACTTAATGTCCATTCTGAATGTCCAGAAACTAAACAAATAAAAATAGTAAATGTGACTGGATCACGCCACTTTTATTGCAACTTGCATTGCCACTATTAACTTTTCTGTTTCTTTGCAAGCTGAACTTTTTTATTTAATTGTTGAAGCTTACGAGAAGGATCTAGGTACATGATACATTTTAGTGATTGTCCCAAGTCACAAAGCCTTCAGCTAAGCATATGCAGTTCTTAGTTATAATTTAAAATATAACATTGACATTTATTGTTTTTCTTTCAGAAACTTTCAAAATCAATTTGGTCTGCCAAAAACTATAATATAATTGGCAATTATTGAACTCGGTGATATTTTACCTCCAGAAAAAATTTGAATCGAATTCAATAAGGCCTGAAAAAAACTTCACTTGGATTGATATTTGTATAAATAAAGTAGTCTCAACTGCAAGATGACTAGCCAATAATGAACTTAAGAAATGAATGTTGTTAACTCATGGATGGCATGGATTGATTTTTCACTCATTAGTCTTATAAAACCGAATGCTTGGCACTAATTAAGCTTTATAATTGGAGTATTGTCTGATAAAATTTTACCAAATCGCTTAAAAACGCCAGAAAAATGTAACTCAACAACATAAAAAAGGCACACATTTTTAGAGAGCTTTTTACAACCAACTTATATTGTTGATATCGCCATAAAACTTTGCACAAGTGTCACTTAATATCCTTTCTGAGCATACAGAAACTTTCATAAAGAAAAATTGTAAAATTGGCTCTGGACCATGTCACTCTTGTTGCGACTTGGTCAAAAACCAAAGTCACGACCAATGTAAATTGCCCTATAAGCAATATCTTATCAAGTCCATCACAGCTATATGTCTTGAGTGTGGACTGTGGACATGATGAAGGTGGTCACCATTGCCACTATTGTATTTTCACTGCATTATATGTGTTTCGGTTGATTTTGGTGCCACATGATATTAGGCTATAACAATTTTCAAATTCCGAAGCTAAGACACACATTTTCAAGAAATATTTTTAGGGGCCAACCAGACGATGGTTGGGACAAACTATTTTCGCAATTTTAACATTGTAGTACCCCAGCCAGAGGCGGAAACACCTTTTTTTCCTTCCATGTTCTGAACAAACTTTTCTTCCAGTGTCAAGTGGGAAAGAAATTTTTTTAAACCATAAATCCATAGCCCCAAGTCAGTACTAGCTACCTAAGGTCATGAAATGTTGTGAAGCCCAGATTGCTCCTGTGCTGAGAGTAAAAGACATGATGTTTTCCTGTTGGTTGAAAATGGCTGATGCTGGATGTTGCTTCATGGGTGAATGCAAATGTCCTATATTATATACATGTGCACCTGGCCTCAACAACACCTTTTCAGGTGTATTTTCCCTTAGCCTATGCAGGTTGGAGCTACATTTCTTGCCAAGCTCAGCTACTTGGGGGTGGGGGGGGGAGGTTTGGTCAAGTGGTAGCATGCTAGGCTGCCAATTGCTGGGTCCAGGGTTCGAATCCAGCTCTTGCCATGTCCCTGGGCCTATGTTGGACAGCAGTTTCATTCATTCTTAACCTGATGAGGTGAAGTTAGATAATTCAGATTTGCCCTATCGGGTATTCTCTGCAATACAAGCATTGTTAAGTAATTTAGACCTCATTTATTCATTTGGTAACAATTACTTTCATGTATCAACAATATTTCATTTGATTTCAACCCTTAAAAATTTGGAATATTTGTAATTTTTTCATTGTTTCAGTTACTGACCCCAATTTTTAAGATTTCATCCAAATTCATAAAATTTCACTTTGTGATGCTAAGTGGACCAAAATCTATCAAAATAAATTGTTAGAAGTCCGTGGCGGCTCCCATCATGGAATGATGTTACCAAATGTTGACTCATCTTTTGACATCTACCTTTATTCCATACTAGAATTACCCAGTGATAAATGAATAAAGGAGGAGGGATGCAATTGTAATATATTTTTGTTTGGGGGGGGGGGAATGCGGTAGTGTGGGTGGGACACAGAGTGATATGAGCATGCAGTGACATGAGTGCAGTCTGGCGTTGAAGGCAGGGATGAACATTGCATTGTTAAATTTATAGTGTGCTGTTGCAGATCTATGCATATGAGGAAAAGTGTTTGTCCAGCAGTGCAACCCATTACGAAAGTGAAGGCATAGGCCTGTAAGTTGTGGGGAGGGGCATTTTCTGTAATTTCACTGAGGTTGAAAAATTTGAGGGGGAGTGTGGGTATTTCGACCCAAGTGCCAGCAAATGGCGGCCCTGTAAGAGATAGAGTGGGCAAAAATGTGATGTCTGTCTGTGTATGTCTGGCTATTGATATATCTTGCATAGGCCCTGAGTAGATGGGCTTGTGGTAGCTGCCACCCTGCCACATAGGCCAGGCCAGTCCACCCCTGTATGTACGTATCTATCTATGTATGGGGCCTCCATCTAGTTTTCTACCTATGTGTGCTACCCCATATGTATTCATTTATATATATGTTATGTATCCCTATGTGATATTCTTGTGTCAGTAAAACAATATGCGTGTACATACATTCAACTTTGAATGATATATTTGAAGCCATCTATGAAAAATAGATACATATAGATAGATGGATATCTATCTATCTATCTATCTATCTATGGGGGTTCCATCTATTTGTTTTATGTATTCAATTATTTATATGTATCAACAGATTCAGCATTCATATAATGTACATGTAAAGTGCTATATATATAATGTAGCAATAGATAGTGAAGGTCAAAGGGATGATTAATTGTGATTGAGCTGTGGCTTGAATTGAGTATTGACAGGTGTGAAGGTGAATTGCACTTGACAGAGTGACACATTAAGTGGCATTCAATAAGAAGCCCTTAATTGGGGTAAGACACACAAACAGACAGAGAATGACAATGGTTTGTTGTAGTTATATAGTTGCCGTGAATTAAAACACGTGAAATGGCGCGAAAATGCTGGATCCTCCTGGATCACAACAAAGCAGACGAAACGGAAGTGAGTTGACGAATGGATGGAATCAGCAGCAAGAGGAAAAATAACGTGCAAGCACTTTAAGCGGCGTCAAAGCTGGGAGGTGTTTGGTCCATGGGCAAAGGTTCATGACTTACAAGCTCTTACATGTACATGTATGGTGTGCAATTCGGTAGCTTGGAGGCCATTTCAAGGTTTCACTGTCGTCTGTCAGTTTACCAGTTTACAGGTACCTCTATCTCAGATTCACAATAGCTGTCAACAAAAAAACCAGTTTAATGGTTTCTTATTTTTCTTATGTGCATTCCACTGAAAAAGCATGTGCATGGGCGGTGCTGCACTGTTAAGAGTGCTTGTTGAATGTTGATTCTGCATTTCAAAGTGTGTGAATTCACTCTTAAATCGCACTTGAAAAAGTAGAAAGCAGTTCAGTGCAGTGGCAACTTGGCAAGGTAATTAGCAAGCTGAGGTGTGAAGGTAAATTACGATTGAAATGTGAAGAGTGATTAATTTGGAATGACTCTGGCTTTTGATAGCAGTGATTGCTTGGAAACATCATTGAAACAAGACGTGTTAAGCCACAAGTGAAAGTACAATCAATTGACCCTTGAAATGGCGAAGACCTGGCCAGTGCATTCACTTCACAGCAATTAACAAAATTGATAGGAATTGAGTATGCACAATGAAAGATAAAGTGTTCAATCAACACCCTGTAATTTCCAGTGGCGTAACTGGGGGTTCTTGAGCGGGGGGGGGGGCACCTGGGGGGGCACGCGATTCTCTGGGGGTGGGGTGGGGGCACCCACTATACTAATTGTATATTTAGCCAGAGTTGGAAAGTTCATATGGGGGGGCACCTGGGGGGGCACAGGTCCAATATGGGGGGGCCTGTGCCCCCTGTGCCCCCCCATAGGGACGCCACTGATAATTTCACATCAGTACACAACTGTGCATTTAAACATTTATAACATACATTTTTAAGATGTGTTGCTTCCTTCAATGGTAACCCATGAGTTCTTGTTTTCATGCAACTGTAGATCCAAGGCCCATGTGTGTTTTGCAGCAATATATCGTACATAAATTGGAATGTGAAGTTTGTCAATTTGTTGGCTTATACAAGATATAGAGAGCTTATTTATGATAGGCCTATATGTGTAACTGCCTGTGATACCAAATAAAAGAAGACCAACAGATGGTCAGAGGTGTGAAGTGAATTACTCATAATGGTAAAAGATATCATGTCCACCCAGGGTACAATTGTTAAAAATATGATGGGCATAGGTAAGAGGAGTCACCATTCCAATTTAATGCAGGCTCTTGGCATAGAAAAGGTGAATAGTGTTGTCAAAAGGAACACTTTAAATTTTTATAACAGGCTGTTTAGAGTATCAAGTCCACTGCTGAGCCTCCAGTGCAAGTTCTTGTCACATTATATGAGTACAGGTGAACTTATTAAGGGTTTCATTTTACATAAAATTGTTAGCTTTGGGGTTTCGCCTCTCGATGTGATTTCAAAGGAAGGTAAATTCTATAATTCTAGTCAAAATCAGGAGGATAATGGCATTGTAAGTAGCCTTAGACATCTAATTTTTAACGATAATTATGTAAAGCCATGGTCAGATGAATATTTCCTTACTAAATTGTTGACCAGGGCATTTTAGCCTGATATGGTACTTTGTTTTTAATGCTGTCTGTGATAAGCACTGTTTTTAATCTTATTAATGTTTTTATGTTAATGTACTTTTGTACCGTGTAAATAGTGTATATATGTAATGTTCTCCACTCGTTGGGGGTTGAAATAAATAAATAAATAAATAAATAAATAAATAAAGGTGAATAGCAATTCAGTGCATTTGAATGTAGTGCTCTTTGTTAAGCTTTGATTAGCAATTAAAAGTGATTGGAATGAAGAACACATAATGGTAAAAGATAGTTGAAGTAGCACCATGAGTAAATGCAATCCACTGCCAGTTCTCTGGCTCAACCATGCAAGTGTGGTATCAAGCGCTCACCACTTAAGACATAGGTCTGTCCAGTTCACTGTCCATATCAACTCTGCCCTTCATTCCTGTTGGCGGGAAGCTGTCACTAGGACGACACCTAGTGGACAGTCACGATACCACACAAGCGTAAGTGCCACGCCCACTTTTAGCTTGACCTTTGACCCGTGAAATTCGGTCCATTTAGTTTCTTTATTAATTTGTTTTTTGCTACTGAGGACCACCAAAATCGACTGGGCTCAAGCAAATATTCCATTGAGGCTGTATCTTTAGTTTGAATGAGATTGGTGAGAGAGGACGATCACCAGAGTGCTAACAAGACTTGGTCAAAATGCTTAGTGCAAGAGCTGGCTGACGCCGCTAAAAATCGGAAATAATGCTGAATCGAGGAGGAAGGGGAAGCAGGATTTATGCACATGTGTTCATCAGAAGGGTATGTAAAAAAAAGGAACAAATGAGGATAATTGATGGGGGAAGGGTTGGCAAGACTGTTGAAAGTGTTGGACAACGAAGGTGAGTTGTGCCACTGGCCCTACAGCTTTATTTAAGTAGATTTAAGTAGATTTAAGTAGATTTAAGTAGATTTATGAGCAAGAGTGAACAAGGAATTACTACAATTATAGGTTCTTGGTAGTTAAACTAGTTTAAGATTCATTTTGTTGCTATATTTTTGATGATCTCATTTGAAAGACAGCTGGCCTGCCTGGCCTATACTTGTCCAGTCTGTCAAAGAAAATCCTCAGTCATCCGACATGATTGATCTATCTTGGTTATTTGCGAGTTCACTCGCATTTGTGAGCAAACTGGGTTAAATAAGGGTAGTCAGAAATTTTGGATCGTTTGTGAGAGACAAGGGAGCACTTTTTAAAGTTTCTTTTTCATGAAATGAATGAAGAATTGGCTAACTTGAGGCGCCTTGCTCAACACAGTGGACACTGAATGAAATCAGTGAAGCATGTGGGGTCATATCACAGATGGACCGGTCAACTTTGCAATGGGGGGAGGGTTGTGAGAGGATTTATGGGGGGGAGGGTTGTGAGAGGATTTATCCCAAAGATATTCTGGGGATTTATTTTGTGTTGTAAACTTGTTAATTTATGATCCATTAGGCCCATTTCAGTGGAGGCCACTGAGCAGAGCTGGAATTTCAAGCAGGACATGAAGTATTTTCCCCAAGTTGTATGTTGTGCACCTGCCCTACCCACCTCACTGACTTTTTGGGTCAGAGTCACATGGCTTGGGCTATTTTTAGAACTTTCCTGGAATGATTTTGCTGGAGGAGGGGCTTCTCCAAAGCAGCATCTGATCTTACTTGGTTGTCCATGAAGACTAAAGACCTGCTACTTTCTTGGCCAACTCTGGCCGGGACTGTATCAAACTTGATTGAGTGTGTCATTTGACCTGGCATCACTGGTCACATGGTAGTCTTAACCAATCAGAGAACACGATGTGGGCCACTCCCCTTCCAATGAAGTCCCCCAATCATTGCCAAATATGTGGTGTGTGAAAGCAAATTTATCTTTCTGTGTGTTTTCTTTTGCCGAAAAGACGCTCAACTATGCCATGAAATGCAATAAGATTATAAATGAAATTTATCAGATTAATTAGTTAATTTTTATAACTGCTTAATTATTGAATTAATGAATTTCATCAAAAGCCATGGTTGTGCACACTGCCCAACTTGCATAGTGCAATATTGCCAATCAAATTGTTACATTATGATTTATTTTAGCATGCTTGAGATCATTTGTTTGAAAGAGGGGATAGTTGTGAAATAGATGCCATAAAAAATTCATTTATAACAAGAATCCATGGGTTGCAAAAATTTTTGAAATTCTGTAAAGGTATGACATGTTAATCAGAAGAATGCATCAAGCATAATCATGATTTTCTGGTAAGAACAAATATAAGCTAAGAACTTAGTGGGCTTTTTCAGCTGTTTGAGCTTGCTCAGTTGGTTAAGTCACGTGACAGGAGTCACAGTCATCGTCGACTCATGTGACCAGCTGAGACAGCTGAAAAAGCCCGCTAAGTTCTCTCGGGCAGCTGAAGAGGAAGCCCATGGAAGATGGGAGAAAGCTCCTGGTGAGTCATTAAAATGTGCATTTGCAATATGAGCAGTTAGTCCATTTTAGGCCTACATCTTCATTGCTCTGTTTTCAGGGAAATGGTGGTCACGTTGTACTCAATCATCTTTCCTTGCTGTCTGCTCAGTCTGAGAAAGTACAGTAACTTGAAGAAATTTGAATTTATTGCCTCTTTCTTCAGCTAATCACAACTGAAATCTTACACTGACCAAGGCAATTATGTAGCATGAATTTTGGCAAAATTACAGGAAGATTTAATGTTATATATGACTTCCTCCTTTGTTTTTGCATTTAAGATAGATGCTGCAATACTTCTCTTGAAAGTAAATTGCTACAATACTACTATTGAAAGTAACTTGCACAAAGTAATACAAATTAATGTAGGCAATCAATGCTGGCAGTCTATGGTGGCAGTCAATGTGGACACTCAATTATGGCAATGAATGATGGCAGTTAATGTCACTTTTGTAAATAGACTAATTTCATAGAAAGTTCTGTTAGTTAACACTAAGGGAAAAGTGGTGCTTGGTGTCTGAATACTTAATTTCCTTTGGCAGATAGATTTCCCGGCCTTGCCTCTCATTGGTCCAACCAAGTGACACCAATCTTGAGTAGGCCTATTTACAGTGCATTTTAATGCAACTTTAAGGCTTCAAAACTTAGTCATTCTTTTAGATTACATTTTGAAAGCTGTGTTTTTGGAATTAAAGGGCATACATTACATCTACTCTATGTGGAAAGCAAATTAAGAATCAGTGAATTACAAAAAAGTTATTTGGGGCCAATGTTCAGGCCACTCAGTGAAATGGGTCAATTAATTTGAAATACTTCTACCTCAAATATTCACTTCACTCCAAGAACTTTTCTGACATATGCGTATGTGAAAAAATATTTATATCTAATGTAGTGAAAGTTGTTTCTTCAACCACAATCTGGAATTGCTACCTCATTGGTAAAGTATAGTATTGACACTTTAAATGCCATTTTAGGCCAACAACTATACTGCCAATTTTCAACATCCTTCGGCTTTGCAACCCTTGGGTTCTTGTTTATGGAGATATCTTTATTCATTGCCGAGAATTCGTTGAAAAAAAATTAAAAAATATGCACAGTGTTGATGCAGGTGTGAATCTTTATAGGCTCATTTCAGCCGCTTAGAATCATCAGATTTTCACCAAATTTTCACACAACGCAGTTTAGAACCTCCCTGAAGAAACAAAACCATCATTTCCTGTCCGACTATTCATTAAAACCCCTTATTTTCGCTCGTACGATAGCGTCTTTTTACCGCAAATCACTTCCTTCTTTTATCAAAATTTCAGATTTTTCACTCTCAACTTCTCTTCAACTTTTAAACCACTTGTAATCATCGTAGAAATCTCTAAGTAGGCTCATTGTCTTCGCAATTTAATTCTCTACAAGCTGGTGTTTTTTATTTTTCAAAACAATCCATAATAACTTCTATAAAACGTCCGTTTCACAACGTTGTTTCACCGCTACACTTAGTGTAGTATAGGCCTACATTCCAACAACCAATCAGATCTCTCAATTTCTAATTCCCCTTTACTCATCAACCTATTCCTCTCACGACCTCATCTATCCCCTCATAACATCCCTCTATCCTTCCTCTCTTCCCCAGTTCTTCCCTTTCTTCCTAGAATTACTATATACTTCAATTTTTCACTTCCTTCTCATACTGTCAGCCCATTGGCTGTCAATATAAACAGTGTATCCCATTTTCATAATCTAGCTCTTTGTAAACATTGTATCTCATTTTCACCATTCAGCATCACATCTTCATTTGTAAACATTGTATGCCATTTTCACCATCTAGGACCCAAACGTAAACATTGTATATGGTTTTCACTATCTAGAACCAAACTCTATTTTGTAAACAGTGTATAGCATTTTCACCATCTACATCACAACTCCATTTTTCGTATAAATCCCTCACTTCCATTTCTCTCTCATCACCCCTTTCCCCTCACTTACCCCTCCCTTCCTATACATAACCCCACCCATCTCTACTTTACCCCCTCCTACCCCCACTTACCCCCACCTTCACTTTCACCCAAAACTTCACTTTTTCACTTTTCTCCCTATACTTAAATTACTTCATTCACCCTCACTTACCCCCACTTACCCCCATTTACCCTCACCACCTTTACTCTCTCAACCTCTCTCTCTTTCTCCCCTTACATCCCATACTTAAATTTCTCATTTACCCTCATTTTACCCTCACTTACCCCCACTTACCCCCACCACTTTTTCCACCCAAATCCTACTCTTTCTCCCTCTACACCTCCAACACTTAAATCACTCCACTTACCCTCACTTAGCCCCACTTACCCCCATTTACCCCCACCACTTTTTCCACCCAAAACTCCTTTTTTCTTCTCTACTCACTTCCTCTACTTAAACTACCTCAATTACCCCCACTTACCCCCATTTACCCCCCATTTACCCCCACCACCTTTTTCACTCTAAACTTCTTTTTTCTTACCTACACACTTCCCTTACCTAAATTACCTCAATTACCCCCACTTACCCCCATTTACCCCCACCACCTTTTTCAATCTAAACTTCTCTCTTCTTACCTACTCACTTCCTTTGTAAACCTAAATTACCTCAATTACCCCACTTAACCCCACTTACCCCATTTACCCCCACCACCTTTTTCACTCTTAATTTCTCTCTTCTTACCTACTCACTTCCTTTACCTAAATTACCTCACTTACCCCCATTTACCCCCACTTACCCCCATCACCTTCCCCACATAACATATATCTTTCATCATTTCTCACCTCATCATCACTAGTTCTCAATATGAGCACCGACCCCAAAAAGTCTAATGTTTCCACACGATCGCGTAGCCGCTCCGAAACTCGAAAAGAATCAGGGTGTGCAGATTACTCTTTTTATGACGCTGTCAATGGTCCTTTTTAGGTTTTCGCGTTCCTTCTTCGTAGTGGTTACTGCTTCCCATGCATATGTGGCAATTGGTATTATGCAGGCTATTACCACCTGCCACACCATTCTCATCTTAATACCTTTAAGGTCTGGGCTTCTTGCTATAGCCATAATTGTGTTGTAAGCCGCTTGTACTTTCTTCTTTACTTCATTAAGTTGTTTATTCCATTTTTCCACTTTTTGCAACCATCAGTATCTGAAGTTCGGGGGGAACGGGCACTGCCCCCCCCCCCCCCTGGTCATACCACTGCTAAGTTTATCGTCTGTTATATTTCTCCGATCATGTATGGAAATCTAGGCCCCAAATTCGACACCATTTGCCCAAGAATCACATCAAAGCAAAACAACATAAGCATGGTGAACTCGCATGTGTTCCGCTTGCGACACAAATTCTAGTTTGGTTAACTGCTTTGCTGAAAAAGACTTTCAAAGTTGTAGTCAAGAACAAATATTGAGCACAAACTGGCATTATTTTTGGAGAAACAAGACCTCAAAAAGCAAAGCATTCACACACTGGGCGTACAGCACCAGAGGATGAAATGTCTATCACTCATTACAAATTTCAGAAACAATGAAACGTAAATTTTACATTAATTTGCAGTTGTCATATGGTATTGTTTTTAGTTCCATTCTACTGTAGATCTGCTTCATTTAAAAAAATTGCAACAGTAGTTTAGTGTTTGGGGCCAGTGCTATTTACAAGCGACAACCATTAGATTCCATGCGGTTGCGAGAGGCTTTATTACGCATGCGCACCAAAGCGCCCACATACAATTCGGCGCGTAAACGAAAGCGGCCGTAATAGAAATGTACCTAAACGTACATATATTACATTCTCCCTTACTAACTTTTAAGTTAAGCAGTAAAATCATCTATACAGTAATTGTAATGCTGTAATTGTATTTACTGTGATTGTTGACATCACAAGTGTAAATTTTGACACTCACTGTTATGCTATTAAATATTTTAAACAATAGTTGTTGTTTATCTTACTTAGGCAACCACATTGAACTGTTAAAGAACAATAACTTGAAAATTCTTAACATGTGCATCAAAGGAATTTTTAAGTAACACACCAAAACAAACCTACTTATATAGATGAGGCACAGACTTGTACAAAACGACTAGGCTCTGAGTATTTTATGTAATACTGACTATAGACTAGGCTCGAACGTGAACAATAACAACTACTCAATTTTGCCAAAAGAGTGATATATAACAAATTTGTTCTAAATATTTAGAGTAACTACAATTCTAATCTAATAAGTACAGTTAACATACACTGCACACTGCAGTTACCATAGCAAACAATTCAAGTCGATTTTCATTTCAAGTCCATAGGCAGAATGTTGCACAAACAATAATTTAGCATCCGAAATTACAAATTACAAAATAATGATTTACCACTTATAACTCTAACCAAATATCATTTACAAATAATCCCAGAAATTCACATGTATATTTTGATCACATTGATAAGATGCTAATTGTCACATAATAATATTCACATTGATAGTCATTTTGATAGTCAATTCACATCTCAATTAGTCTTTTTCTGGGTGCCTTATTACGAGTTGGATTTCTTAGTGGCATTTCAGGTGTTCCATTGGGACAAGCAACGGGAGTCGGGGGCACATTCGGACATTTGGGAGTTTTGGGCACTACCGAGCTCTGGAACAGTTTTCTGTGGACTCCGTGGTGCAGGTGAACTGAGCATAGGGGAAGTAGGGGATTGATAGACAATCGGGGCATACTCAGACTGACTGGGCAGACTGGGCTCAGATACCTGACTCGAGTTGATTAACTCAACTACATCATTTAACTCAATTTCACCAGTTCGTCGAATGTGTTCGACATGCACTTTACGACTGCGAACTCACTCCTTGACCTTGTAATGGTAATCTCTGAGCTTCTCGATCACTTCACCTTTCACATATTTTGGGAAAGAATGCGGGAAAGAGGGAAGTTTTTAATCCTTACAATCTCTCCCTTACAAAATTCATTGGACTTCCTTGCATGTTTGTCATGATGAATTTTCTGTGCTTGTTGTTTTTCATGAACGACCGAGTTAAGCTGAGGTTTTAACAGTGTAAATCTTGTGCATGGTTTCCTTTTTAGGAAAATTTCAGATGGAGCTTGGCCTGTCGTCGTGTGAGGCGTATTCTTATACGCAAATTGGAAGCTTTGCAGACTTAGTACATGTAGCCTATACTATAGGACTTTTTTTTTTGGGCGTTTTTGACAGTTTGTACAGTTGTCTCAGCAGCTCCATTCATGACTGGGTGGTACGTGCACTGGTGAGATGTTTAATCCCATTAGACGTGACTCACATGAGAAAGGCTTCAAACTCATTACTCACAAATTGTGGACCATAGCAGGCGTTAGTGGAACTCTCCTTTTTCCAGCTCTCCTGTGTTGACGAGCAGAATAAAACTATTTCCGGAAACATCAGCCTGGGAATTCACAATGGAGCCCGGGTTTCTAAGGTTCGTAACAAAGTCTAATCAGCCTGACAGTACTGGAATATGGTGGCAATCCATGCTAAACATTCCATGTAAGACTCCGCAATGCAAAACCCTAATGTTTTCAATGGATTAAAAGTGCCCTAGGGCCTGGAATGCGAGCTCCACTGACTCAGCGATGGTACAAAATGGCAGCTTGTTCCCGGAAATAGTTTTATTCTGCTCGTCAACACAGGAGAGCTGGAAAAAGGAGAGTTCCACTATCACGGCCTATTATCAGACACAAGATACTCAGGAAGTCTGAACATTGCAAATAGAGTTCTTTAATGGTCTGTGTGGACGTAGTCGTGTTAATTTCAATAGCATCTATCCACTTAGAGTGGGCGTCGACTGCAATCAAATAGTACTGCTTGTGGTACTCAGCAAAGTCAATGTGGATACGTTGCCATACATTGGCTGGAAATGTCCAAGGCACAAGTGGGACAGGCGGCAAGTGTTTCTGCGGACTCTGGCAAATGCTACAGCTACTAACCAATGTCTCAATGTCAACGTCAATTCCTGGGAACCAGAAGTAACTACGAGCACGAGACTTCATTCGTACTATACCAAGTTGCTGAATTTTGTTAAAGAAATTTAGCTGCGCTGGGTGCACTGACTTTCTGTATCCATGGTAATAGAAAAGTAACTTAAACACTTCTAACTGTTTTTATTCTTTTCAAAAAAGATAGTATAATACCTTAAGTTAATTCTGTGAATATTTCATTCAGCTACTTAACATAGAAAGGTCTGCCAAAAAAATTGGTCAGAACTTTTGGGACGCCCGTCGTAATACACCTACTCACTCAAAGTGCAGGGACATGCAAAAAACAGGTACATGTGTGACTTTAGGGGAGTAAAAAATAGTAAAAAAAAAATTTAATGAATGAAAAAATTAACACTAAACATTTTTGTTTAGGTCCTGCTTGCGATCACTAACTAACAAAAAGTGATAAAGAACAATTAGTTATTGATTAAATAACATTGGTAGTCCAGGGACAGGAATAGGACAATTTCTGTAGAATGACCCAAGAGTGAGCTATTAATCTACATACAGGTCATGTTATTGTTTTTGTTATCACTTTTATGTAATATCAACAATAAACAATCTAGCATAGACTTAAATTTGGCAGCTTTCATTGTTGTCTACCTTTTTACTATTTAGCTGATTATCTATGATTATCTATTAATTCTATTTATCCTTAATCCTATTTATTTGCAATCTATCTATCTATCTATCTATCTATCTATCTATCTATCTATCTATCTATCTATCTATCTATCTATCTATCTATCTATCTATCTATCTATCTGTCTATATGTCTATATTCAATTTTGATCTATTTTATCTTTCTAAGGGTTGTTTTTCAATCGGGGTACGCTCTTGAAAGTCACACGATATCCAAAATACCAGAAATACCATGTATATATGTGGAAAAAAAAGTTACACAGAAAGATTAAACATACTGAGACGGACCGGACCTACAGTAGCAAAAAAATTATTCAAATCGGTTGATAACTGCCCGAAAAAAATTTATTTGTGTCATTTTGACCAAAATTGACTGTCTCATTTGCAAATTAGGCAAATATCGCTTCAGATTTTTCAGTCCTGACTTGACAGTAAGTTTTAACCGATGTGACAATGCTTTCAACATGGTCCCAAGAGTTCAACACTAGAATTACATGCAACAACTATGATTAGTCTCTTCAGAATCCAGCATTGAGCACATGAAGGTCATTTCCGTCAAATATTGTACTCTCCGAAATAGGGTTAGCAAAACAGCAATAACTTTAAATTAAGAGGATTCTTATTTTATAGAAATACTCCTTCAATAGATTAGACAAAGTTTTGGTAAGTGTTTCACTTCAGTTGTACGAACTGCACAATGCTCGTAGCGGAAAACACCAAAAACAGCTTCGTCAAATAAACTGTCCTCTCCGTCCTCTCCGAAAATATCTATTTTCCTTGACACGCACAAAAGTGCTTGGCCAAAATTAAGCAAGTAAGATGATTTTCAATTGTCAGACATATATATCTATCCACTCAGCACAAGCCCAAACAACTGGGTGTTCTATACATCCAGTAATAGAGGGATGAGCAGAATATTGACTTTGCTGAAATTATCAAAAAGCCAAATTAAAAAAAATTCAGAATACTTGTAGCCCTAAAATTTTCAGAAATCCACGGCACGGTATATAGCAACAGAAAAAAGTCAATTTGGCCAGAATACAAAGACCTTTATTTTTTACCCCCTATGTACCCCGATTGAAAAACAACCCCTGATAGTGTCTGGTATAAATTTCTCTCTATTTTTCTGTATGTCTGTCTTTCAATTTCTTGGAAACAGTAACATAACTGCCTTTCATACATTGAATATGAAATAAATTTAATGAAAGTTATGGTAAAACCATAAGTCCTAAAAAAAAACTTTTTAAGTGCTGCGCGAATTCCATGGCTGGGGCATTTACATATTATGGTATTAATACCAGATAAGACAATGATTGATTGACTTTTATTTTATAGTGACAGGTACAATTGACATATACAGACATAATCACACGAAAATATAGGTGGTACCCAACCCCTCAGTGGTTTATCTGCCACTTTAAATCACATAACATAAAAAATACAGTATTACCAGTTGTATAGAATATTATATAGAATATGTTTCCTAATTTCCCATGCTTTCTCTATAATATACAGACAAAGTTTTCCATTGTTTCTCAAACAAATGAATGAATTTTTCTTCCATCTGAAGATATATCGTTAAAATCAGGAAACAAAAGATTAACCGAATTAAAAACTCATTCCTAATTTCTTCGTTTGCTCTACAATTACAAAAAAAATTTTGTTCTTCATCTAACGCATCAATAGTAAAAATTTTGCAAATTCTTAGATTTATATGCATATTTGGGAAATGCGCAGTTTCAATATATAGAGGTAATACACCCATACAAAGATAAATGTACAATAAATGTACAAGGGTATACAGCTCAAATTTGAAAATTAAAG
Source organism: Platynereis dumerilii (assembly GCA_026936325.1). NCBI lineage: Eukaryota > Metazoa > Annelida > Polychaeta > Phyllodocida > Nereididae > Platynereis > Platynereis dumerilii. The sequence goes on along the minus strand of JAPTHN010000043.1, from coordinate 1,835,865 downwards.
AAGCATGGGCATTTCGCAAATAACATTATTACATGATGTGCATGCAATAGTTGACCTTGTACGTACAACTTACTTATTTTGATAATGTTGTGGCATGCAGCTAATTTTCCCTTTTTCCCATTATATTTTCAACTGTATTTTGAAAAAATAAATTAAAAGTGGGAGTCTGCTCCAAAATCACATGACAGATTCTAATTAACATACATCAATTAGCAGTTTTCACAAACTGTTATACATTGTTTTATCATCTTATGTGATTTCAGAATTTGGACAAAAAATGATAGTAGAAAAGAATCTTCATCTTTTAGAACAAACAACACCCAACAATAACCGTAATTTCTTAGAAAATGTTTGTTCATAATCAACTGTCAAGTTTTTCTGGGGTACCTCACGACAGTGTGTTATAATAATTATAATGCCCATATCAGTGTAAGCTCCTCGTTGCATATCTTTTGTGACACTTAGATTCATTTTTTATGCAACTGGGAGAAAATATCTGTTATGCTGCCAGCTGGGTTGCCAGCCAGCCCAAGCGTCATTCAGCACCTCCCAGCCAGCTGATATAAATCTTTTTTTTTCCCAGCCAGCCACCTCAACTGCTTTTTCATTACCTGACTGCAAATTTCATCGGTTGGGCGCCAAAAATTGGATCCCAGCTGACAACTTTGCCAGCTGGGAACATCCTAGCTGACAGTCTACCAGCCAGCTGGGCACCTGCTGCATAACAGATAATTGGTATAACAGATCATGGGGTGCCCCTGGTTTTATAGAATCTGTGACAAATATATTAACGCTCACATGTCTATATAGTATTTCTTTTATTTGTCCCATTTATCGGTTATGAACTATTTACGCTGCCTCACTGCCAATTAGAGTCACCCACCGATTCATCTAATCCGGTAGTTTAAAATGTGTTGATTTTGAAGAGGGTGTAGAATGTTGCTTTACTGTTATAACCAGTCACCACTTTATCAGGACAATGGCGAATTAAGCAGTCGTTTCCTCTGATACTTGCTGCATTTGCGCCTTCAGTCAGGGTAAGTTCTTTCCTGCAATCATTCACATAAAGCGCTTTTCTCTCTGAAATTGGAACAAGAAAACCTTTTTCAAAAAAAGATGAGGTGGCTTTGGGAGATGTAAGTAAATTGTGCAATGAAGTGGAAGTGATAAAATGATAGGAGTGTGTTTAATGTTGATATGGTGCCCTTGGTGTAAGAAGAGGTTAAATGATGGGTAAAAAAGCTACTGCAAACAGCTATCATTAACAGCCATGTTTTGCAGAATCAACCATCATTTCCAAGCCAGAGTATGTTCAAATATAGGCCTATTACGTAGCATACTAACCGAGATGAGCCACAGGCCATTGGGATTTCTTCACAAGAAATTAATTTTTAAATTTTCCTTGTGATGCAATGGCCTGTGTTGAATGCATCTTGGGCCTGTCCATGATGTGCTAAAATGAAGCACACTAGATTTGGTGGATATCCTCTTGAGAGATCTAAAAATATTTTTGGGATTATAACCAACATTCATTAAATAACTTTATGAGATGGATCACACAAATATAAATCAAAAGCAACTAAAAAAAAGTTAACATAATATTTTAAGTAATTTCAGCTTGAATAAATAAGTCAACAAAACTCAATTTTTTGGGTTGTCTTGGAAAATATAAGTCAACATAGCACAGTGTTTTGAACTATCTCAGCTCAGTATTTTGAGTTATCTCCTCTTACGGTATTTATCTAAACTGAACCAAATAAAAAACACAAAACTATTTCCAGGTTTGAATTTGTTTTTTCAGCATATACTTAAAATGGGATGTTAAGTGTATGCATTTGTGTGATCAGGTGTCAAAGGACTCAGGTGCATAAAATCACTTAAGTGTGTCTGTGGCTGAGTTTATCACATTGGGGTATGGCCAGTGAACTGGGACATTAGACACCCTATAGGGCAAAACTGATGATTTCATGTTAAAGCTTGAAGAAAATGATGCAAAAGTCCACACAATTCATTTCCGTTGGTTCCACCCAACTTTTTAAAAATTAGTTTTTTTTAGAAGTGAGGTCAGTGTTTGTCACACACAATGTTATTCCAATTCAACAATGAGACTATGAAAACAAGACATCAAACAGACTATGCAATAGCTGGGGAATGAAAAAGGCTTAGGTTCTGTCAAAAAGACCTCAAATAACATGTGTAACAGCTACAGAGGTTAACATCAGTATTTTTGGTGCCTTCCTTGTGCTATTCTTTCAACCACACATCTGCCCCCATACGAAAAGTATGAGGATTGCACATAATGTACTGCTGTTCGTCCCATGACTGTTATACAGGTTGTGTGAGGTCTTTTAAAGACCCTGAACCTTTTTCACTTTATTGCATTTGTACAGGTGGCTTGGGACCTGTTTCCATAGCTGCATTGCTTCACTGGAATATCATTGTGTGTGATAAACTCTGACCTGACTTCTATAAAAACTTAATTTTAACAAGTTAATTAGCACCAACAGAAGTGAATTGCGTGGCCTCTTTCATCATTTTCTTCAAGCCTTCTCATGGAATCATTAGATTTGCTCTTTGGGGTGCCGAATACCCTGGTCCACTACCCATACCCCAATGTTATAAACATGGATGTAGATGTGCAAAAAATGTCAGAATTCAGTTATTTTTTCGAAATGAGTCCTTTGACACCTGGTTATACATGTGCATAAACATACCAGCCAATCTCAATCATACACAGAAAAATAAAGCCCTTGAAATAGTTTTGCGTTTTTTATTTTGTTCTTGTGCAACCATCTCACTCAATCAATTGAGCTGAATCAGAACCTTCAATTTTACAGTGGCAGGTAGCAAAATCATTGTTGACCAGTGAATTGTGGGATTCTTTGTCCATCCTTGTGGGGCTCTGATTTAGAGATGCCTTGTGGGATTCCCTGTCTGTCTCTGTAGCAGTTTTATCATAACAGGAGTTGTCTGTGCAGTGTGGGCTGCTAATCAACTGATGTCGCTGCTTCTCCAGCCCTCCAAATTCCTTTTGTTAGATGGCACCATTCATCTCGATTTTGTGCTAGTCTTCTTAAAACTTCTAGGTCTTGCTTCTTGCTAAATTTAAGTTTACGGCAATAATTATGATCTCTTGAAATGAAATTGCTGTGGTAATATTTGTTCAAGTCATTTTTCAACACTTGCGGTAAATCAGTTCTTGGTTTTCCTTTAAATTCTTTTTCTTTTCTTGGTGTGAAGTACAGTTCCATTGCTTCATAAGCTGGTAATTCTTGGTCTCTTCTAAGTATGTGTCCAAATAGTTCCCATGGGCAGTTTAACAGTATTTGCACTCAAAGTGTCTCATGGGGGGTCAAAATAAAGTTTTTTAGATGAGAATTTCCTTTGTGCTATCATGAAATGAACATATTACTGGTTCGTAAATCAACAAGAACATAAGTGATTCGTTTGTTTATCCCCAAATCACCACACTTTAAAGTATGCAAGGTTGGAATTTTTGAAAAAAAAAAATTTAGGAAAAAAAGCATCCACACAAATACAATTTGAACCATTTTTTAATGGAAATAGAACCATCTGATTGTATTGAACCATCAAAACCAATAAAACAACTAATTTTTTTACTAAATGTGGCAAAAATATTTTTTTCACAATTTTTATAACGAAAATAAAGAAATTTCACTTGTCATACCCTGAAAGTTTCTATTTTACACTGTTTAGTGAGGTTTTAGTCTCAATGGACATATCATTGCCGAGGTATATAATCCCTAGGTTTCCTACAAACCCTGTATCAAGTTTTGTTGCTGTACGATTGAAACTCATTGGGTTTGCCTTGTGTCAAAGATAACGTTCCAGAGAGAAAAATCTCAGAAAATCACCCAAAATCACCAGCTCAGAAAAAAATTAACTTTAATTGCTCCATAAACAAAATATTTATATATCTTGTAAAGTCATTCAGTTATTTCCAAGAAACTGCAGTTATAGTGATATATTACATAAAATAACTAACTTATACAGTCTCAAGTTTGGTTTTCTCATAATAGTGCAATTTGATGATGGAAAAACATATATAGAAATTTTCAATATATATAAATACCCTTTTTATACATCCAGAATCAGGCTTGGGGTCAAGTACTGTACTTGGACTCAGTACTTGGACTCGTAACTTCTAAAAATGAAGTACTTGTACTTGGACCAGAATAAATCATTTTGTAAAGCCGTGGCCTTTTCCTTGACGAAACCATTGTTAAAAGACTTGAATCATACCACAAATTCTGATGGGCTGGAGAGGACATTTTTTTGACATTGAGGATTTTGATTTCTAAGAAAATCTATGTACATTGCCCGGATATTTTCTTAACTTGTATTTGTCACATTGATGTAGAGGCACATAACTGAGCACCGAAAACACAAATTGTTTGAGTTTCCTTCAAAATCCTGAGTGTTTTTTTCCATGGGCTGGAGAGGACATGTTTTTTTGACATATTCAAGCCTCAAATTCTGAAAACCATGCAGGTGTAGTTATTGAAATAAACGCTGTTGCTTTACCTTTAGATATGTCTCAAGCTACAAAATTGACACAAACGTAGACACATCCTTAAATGCTTATTCATCATAGCATATAAAGTAACAAATGGTCTCTCAAAGACAAACTATTTGACACATATCATTTTTTACATTTTAGGGGACAATTCATTTTGTATAATAATTATAACTTATTCGCATGAAACCTGTTGTAATTTACACCCAAGACATAGGTCCAGAGAGGCATCACCAACATGAATCACAACTGCCAGCATTTATGTTTGTGTGATGCCATAAAATTAGCAAAACTGCCTGTGAGACACAAAAATGAGCAAAAATTGGCCCTAAATCGCTTGCTGCTTCAAAACTAAACATCGTAGAAGGGTAAAATTTGGCACACATATATTTCAATGTAATACAAGACTGCCACTACAACAAATTTCTGTGTACCTATTATACTTTTCTCATAATATCTGCCTAAATATGAAAAATTGGCCGAGTGCAAATACCGTAAAACTGCCCCCATCTTTCTTTTTTCATTGTAATCGATAAGGGCATTTCTTCTGTTTTTTCATATAATTTTTTGTTTGTTATTTTGATAATGAATTTAATGCCTAACACTCTTCTTAATTGTCTTCTGTGAAAAGCATCTAGTCTCTGTTCAATGTTTAACGAAACTCCCCATGTGCTACAATTATAGAGCAAAACCGATTTTACTAACGCTCTATACAATTTGATTTTCGTCTTCTGTTTTTACTTGATTCCTGGACCATAAGTTTAAGTTTATTAAGTTTAAGTTTATTTGACCATAATATATATATACACATTTATACATTTCATACAATCAACATAAGAGTCTCACACATCTTGTATGGTTGGCTGATGCTGATAGCATATTTGCCATTACCAAAATTCAATAAGAAATTATTAATAACATTTGCATATTTATATGTTATTGATGTATTTATAATTCAAAAATTGAAATAATTGAGGAAGAGTGAACATGACGTGAAATTGACTACAGGATATGTACATATTGTCCTTCATTCTCATAAAATAATAACATATCGGTTGTAATCTGTTCATTGCGACCATAGCCAGTTGTTTTCTTCTGTTGATGTCCTCTTCGTCTCCTAATAGGGATCCAACTTTTTTGCATTTCTCCATTCTTCTTCTTTTTTTGTTTTTCTTTCTGTTTATTGTAGTATACTAGTTTTGTCATTATTTACAAGGAGGTTGAATTTTTTCAAGATTCTACTAATTTCCGTGATGTCTTTATGTCTAATTAAGCTTACAAAGTCTACGTCATCTGCATATGCCACTTCTGATGGTAAATTGTCCTCTTTGTTTCTTATGTTTCTAATATCTTTGCACAGGGTCAACATTTTGGTTCCGATGTTTCTAATTTCTTAGCACAGGGTCAACATTTTGGTTCAAGTTCAATATAAGGACTATAACTACACACACGTTTTTAAATACTCTATTGTGCCACAATGGGCTTTTCTAATATATAAATACATAATATACATACTGATCTGAGGGCAATGGCTCAAATCTCTGCTGGCAGGGGTCTGGGTTACTGTTCTGGTGGCGTCACCTGGAACAAGAGACAGGTCTGTTATTAATGTTGGTTTACCTGATTATCAATTCATTTGTAAGTATAGGTTATACAACAAATTTGAGGCGTATATTGCCGTATAACTAACATTTCAGGTGGTTATTTACCGAGGGCTTTAGCCCCTGAAATGTTAGTTATACACCGAAAATGAGTTGTATAAGCGACTTACAGGGTGACCCACCTCAACTTGTGCATTGATGTTGCAACCGAACAATTTAGCTCCGTCAACCTTCGGAAAAAAATGTTGGGATCACATGTAATGCATGTACTGTATTACAGAAGCTATAACAAAGTAGTTCAAGGGTTTTTCTTTGAAGGAGGTTTGCGTTTATTAAGTCAGGAAGCCCAAATACTGTCCTGGCGCAGTGCACTATTTTCATGCTGGTAAATTACTGAGGTCAATGTCAAGGCTGGCTGGGAAAAAGTTGTCATTATCACTCATAATAATCATTAGAATAGCTTTATCTTACATGGGAATATCATTTACCACTTGCAATTTTAGCATTGATGTGTGTATCGGCCACTTTAATCATTGTTCCAATAATGTATGCAAATTGTCAACCATGGATCTTATATTTCCAATAAAAATGACTTGGCTTGGATTTCTAGGTCATATGACATGATGAATTTATTGAGGGGAATATTATGCACCTGGTTGTATTAAAAATCCATGTGTTTTCATTACAAATGTTGGTCAAATTAAGGCTAGATTTTGAGGGATGGAAATTTGTGACTTTCCAGGCGACATCAAAAATATATTTTTGTAGAAGTGTTGCTATACTTTTTCTCTATGCTTTTCAAAACCGAGTGTCATGTTTTATGTTTCTAATGACTCGGACAATCACAACACCTAACTATTTTGTGTTTGCAATCATCTGACTGTCAGTTATGCAAATGGTTTTGCCATATTTTGACTTGTTTGTCTCCGACAGGTTGCCATTCTAAATTTGCTGACCTGGTAACATACACTTCACTCTAAAACTCACAAATACCATCTAAGAACCTCCCTAAGAACCTCCCTTTGCATATCAGTGTTATTTCAGGCAGTTGCTGAGGTTTTGGTTGACACTGGTGCAATTTGAATTCTTCTCAGCTGATTTTTCGGCACAAACAAAAATGACGACAAATTTTCACCTGCCTGTCATTTTTGATAGAATAACTGCAGAAGCCTACAAATCACTTTTTGTATTAGCCATAACTACCATTTAGCCAAATGTGTTTTGACAAATTAACTGTTGTCTTCTGTTAACACGTTAAAGTCATGAACAAGTTGAGGTGGGTCACCCTGTATACTCCATATATGACTCCTGAAAAATTTTAAACTGAATTTTGTGGCTCTGGTGTCATTTTTAGGTGCGTTGTTTGCAGAAAAAAAAACAGTACAACAGGCTAACTTAATCCCCAACAGTGGTATAACTAACAAATCTGTTGGTTATACCACGGCAAAAGACAATAGTCTTGGTGGAGTATAAAGCTAGAAACTACCTTAGAGCAGACAAAAATAGATATGTCTGAGTCTGAGTCTGGAAACGAGTGCAGAAAGGATGTTGGTGGTCATCAATGACCTGCAACAAGCCAAGTGCAAATTTTGTGTAAAAAAACAACAATATTGAAATAAGCTGTCAACTTGTAATAGAGCAACTTGTGAACTCATTGATACTCAGTTGGTCACTCATTATGATAGCATTGCAAGTACAGGCTATGACTTCATAAATTGTTTATGACTCATAGAGAATAACATGGCATGGATAGGGCTATGACCTCACAAGGATCATTTCAGTCCAACTCTGTCAGTAATAATTTTTGCGACTACTGCAGCGATGAAAAATATTGAAACGACATACTTTAAATTATTTCATTCATTCAGGTTTTAACTTCAGCAAACCAAAGAGTCTAGTGATGGCTTTTAGATTAACAAATTATTTCAGCCACATAACTAAGGAGACATATTTTTCTCCCATAAAGGTCAGTAAAATAATGTTTGACTAATAATGATAGCTTGAAATATAAGATCTGCATTATTTCATTTCATCTTGTTCAAATATAAATTTAGTTTTGTAATTAGGCTCCAAAAGTGTCTTTGTTGAAGTGAAATTTTGGTGGTTTTGTGTTAATTTTTCCTCTTTTTTTTAAGCTTCAATTGTACTTGTGATGTACTCACTACGAGTATGAGTTCTGTACCAAGTACCTACTTGGAAAAATTACTCGAGCACAAAGGTGTGCGGGTCATTCTCAAATTTCGGGACAATTTGCGTCACTGCAGTTCCCTGACATTAATTTGAATGCAATTGATCTCTGAAGCATCACTCCACATCTGTTATTCATATTTCTATTTAGGACCACTGCATTTGGAACAAAAAGTCATTTATTAGACCTTTTTTTGGTGCATTGTGTCCAGTAATCCGTGCCAAATCAGTGGTTTTTCCCTGTCACTGGACCTGACATGACAAAATCAAGTATTAATTTTCCTCCTAAAGTACCATAATTTCCAAAGTTTCTATGCACGATTCATGAGAATATAGACTTGAATTAATATATACGTCATATTTAACTGGTTTTTTTGGTTCATTTCATTGAATTAATTGATGTAAAAGACGTGTCACTAGTTTATGTTAATTTCTTTGTCCCCTCCGTTACCAGGCATAGCTCGGCTCGCTATTGTTTTTAATGAGCGATTTCCACTCAATGTCGTAATATGCACATGCGCCAAACTACCACAGCTTTGCAGATTTTCATTAAACCGGTATTCAACAAGTTAAGGCATAATTATCATTGGAACATTTTTTGGTCCCACTGAAATGTCCCCTCCGTTACCTCCAATTCCGAGCTTACCAGTGATACCTTTTCAAAGAAATTTTATGTATATATTGCTGAGGGTGGCAGGATTCAATAGAATGCGATCAAATCTTTTTATCTCCCAAATAGAAACCACTATTAAGAGAAAACCAAACCGTCCCTGTCCACTCTGCTACCATTCCTGTCCACTCCGTTACCACAAAAAATCGATATTTAATTAAAAATACGATTGATCTGAGATGAAGTACCTCTGAAAATAAGACTTACATATTTTTTTTATTTTTTTAATATTTTTAAATTGCTCAAAATGCAGGTTTTTTGCATCAAAAATCCCCTCCGTTACCACATTCTCCAGGGCATTTTGTCCCGAAATTTGAGAATGGCCCGTGCATATACTGGTGGCCAACCCTGATACTTACTCAAATTATAACAGAGAAGGCAGCTGGACACCTTGCAATCAATATTTCTAAAACGCACTTACATCTTTGAAACTTTTCATGTTTCTTTTTAAAGTAATTTGCAGGCTACCGACCATTCTATAGCGGGCGTTAGTGGAACTCTCCTTTTTACTGCTCTCCAACGTCTCGGCGCACAAATAAACTTTTTCCGGGAACACACCGCCATTTTGTACCATTGCTAAGTTCCGACCATTATCCAGTCGATTGACGACAAATGTCTTCAGTTATGGTCCGACGAAGGCAGAAAAATGTGGCGGGAATCGCCCTGACGGACGTCATCGGGCGAAATATCCTGATTAATCACAGGTATGTCTCGTAAAACTGGTGGGATCCATTGATTAGACACAGAACTCGAATAGTTTGGGCTAATCCAGTGTTGTCAGGCTGATTAAACAGTGATATAGGATAGGATAGGATAGGATAAATTTATTTTCGCAACATATGTACACACAGCATATAAACATAAATATCACAATTTGATAATAATATCTATAAATGTTGCGTTTGAGGCCACCCGAGCAGATGTATATACTGCTATAACCAATAGGTGGGTGGACCCCCTCCCCCTTATGAACCCCATTAAAGTATCATAAATAAAACATAAAAAATCTAATAATAATTAATTACTAATTAAAAATAAGACCAATTACATTTCGACACATAACGCATATCATTGAACATATTTACGCAGATATAATAATACACAAGCATAGATTTTAAAAACAATATACAATCAATGCAAGTATTTGGCGAGCAATGTTATGCCTTGTCTGGTGCACAGTAGCACTACAGAGTCGGCATAACAAAATCCGCTAATTTATAGTAATTTAAGACAAATTATAGTAATTATAAGACATTGAATTTGCAAAAACAAGTATCACAACAGGTGAGGAGGGTCTGGACCGACCGCTACCTACTTCTAGTTGTGACAATGACATGATTATAATAATGTAAGAATTATAAAACATGAAATGAGCAAATAATTATCACAACAGTTGAGGAGGGTCTGGACCGACCGCTACCTACTTTAATTGTGACAACGAAAAATTATCATAATGTAAGTTAATGCTGATACTACTTTGGCCTGGGCCATCCATTTAGTTAGGTTTAGTACAGGTGGGTCTGGAACGACCACTGCCCGTCATTGCTATACACCTGTTTAATAATTTTGAAGTTTGCTATGTGTTATACATTTGCTGAAAGACTTGATATTTCTTTTATCTTTAATATACTGGGGCAGATTTTGCCATAATTGTGGAGCTCTAGCAAGAAAGCTTTTATTATATACAATACTGTGATGAGGTGTTCTTGGATTGTTATTATTTCTGGTATTCAAAAATATTTGCTATTCTCTGGGGTAAAATATCATTTGTATATCCTTATGATATTCTAAGTAAGGAATTTTCTACTAAATCCTCAAATTTTAAGAAGCCACCTTTTTTGTAGTATGGCAGGGTTCTGACTCGACGTTTAACATTTGATACAGCCCTGACAGCATTATTTTGTTTGACTATTAATTTCTTTACACAGCGAGCTTGAACAAACTTTGGGGTTAAAAAAATTGACCAAGAAAACGATTAGCGCAGTGATGTAAAGGAAGGTCAGACGAACATTTTGATGTATCAAACGAAAAAATCTGTTGGGAATTTTTTGAGATATTTGAGTTTTAAGCTTTTTATTTATCACACCCTATTGTTATCGTGGAATCTCCATCTAAAAATGATCAAAACTGCCCATTTTTCCTGTTAGGTAATATCTAAGATAAAAATCATTATTCAGAAGTAAAAAAATGCAGTCATTTTCACAAGAGCAAGTGCATAACACTGCATTCAGATTGACAGAGTGTGATAAACCTATAACAGTAAACATTTCTCAGAAAATTGATAAAATATATTTATTTTCCAGCTTGTCCTCAGCTTCATCATTCTGGTGAATAATTGTAGTATAATCTACCTCACTTTTGAACTCTTTGGTGTATTATTGAGGTTTTTATGTGTTTTTTAAGAAATTTCAACACTGTGAAACAAGTACTTTTGCAACCATGTAAAGTGTAGCCAATGTTGAGTGAATCATCAGAAAACGCATAGACAGAATATTTGGAAGCATTTAGTTAAGGGTGGAGTAAAATACTTTGACATTGCAGTCTTACTGTGCAATAGTTGTACATGATTGTATTAACTACATTTTCACATAATTTACTGAATTTATGCTATATTAGTTGTTCTATGCAATTAATTATGGTTAATTTTGGATGCCAGATATCCTACATCAACATTAAACACCCAACATCCATTTTCAGTACTCAAAATACATTAAGCATGAATATTACTGTTTATTTATAGCTTTTAATCTTATTTTTGTCTTTTTGTCCAATTGCGAAGACTTTTCATGTAATATCAGGGGATTCAACTTTATAGTGAAGCAGATACTTATAAACATTCTATGCATGCATTGTCTGATAATTTACTCAACTTTGTCTATTGTTTTACATTGTTATGAAAATGCTTGTTTCACGGTGGCAAAATTTGTGATAAAATGGACAAAAAATTCAACAAAGCCTGTTACAATGAGATGATGAGACCAAATTTGCTAAAATTATTTACCAGAATTATGTAACTAAAACAACCTGGTATTGCATACATTTTCTCAGGCCTTTAGCCAGAAATGTTACCTGCTATAGGTTTATCACACCCTGTCAGCCTGGATGAAGTGGTACATACTTTCTGCAGAGACAATGACTGCATATTTTTACTTCTGAATAATGACTTTTATCTTAGATATTACCTAACAGGAAAAATGGACAGTTTTGATCCCTTTTTCATGGAGATTACATGCTAAGAATAGGGTGTGATATGTAAAAAATCTAAAACTCAAATATCTAAAAAAATTCCCAACAGATTTTTTCGTTTGATACATCAAAATGTTCGTCTGACCTTCCTCTACATCATTGCGCTAATCGTTTTCTTGGTCAATTTTTTTAACCCCAAAGTTTGTTCAAGCTCGCTGTGTTTATAGAACTGGCATTCAACATTGGACCCCAGGCAGATAGGCCATAGAGTAGATGGCTTTCTACATTTGTCACATAAATTAATTTTCTTGAAAAGTAAGGTATCATGTTCTTGGTCATATATAGACTATAAGTACCCATGGTTAATTTTGATAGCAAGCGTTGACAATGTGTATTCCAATCTAGATGTTGGTCAAGATAAAGTCCAAGAAATTTAACACTGGTAGTTTGCTTCACAACGGCCCCTCCAATTTGGAGGTTACCTTGATAGTTGGCAAGTTTTTTCTTCGGTTTGAACAATACATAGAATGACTTATCAACATTCAAAGAGAGGGAATTTTTATCAAACCATTTGGTAAGTCGCTTCAAATCCTCATTCATCTTTCTGTACATAAATCTCAAATTTTTTCCTGATATGAAAATGGTCGTGTCATCTGCAAACATTATGCTGTTTGCGAATTTCAGACATTTGGACATATCATTAGCAACTATGATATAGAGTAAGGGGCCTAACACTGATCCCTGTGGGGTTCCAAAAGAAACTGAGAAATCATCAGATAACACATTATTTATATTTACTTTGAGCAATCTATTATTTAAATAGCTCTTGATCCAGTCTAAGGCTATTCCTCTTACCCCATACAGTTCTAATTTCTGGAAAAGTGTTTCGTGTTTGATGCAGTCAAATGCTTTGGTCATATCTAAAAACAATCCTAAGGTATACATGCCATTATTAAAGCCATCTAGTATGTTGCCAGTAAGGTCCAGGATTGCATCTGAAGTGCTCCCATGTTGCCTGAAGCCATGCTGCCCCTCACATAGAACTTTATGGCGATTCAGAAATTTATTAATCGAGTGTGCACCAACTTTTCAAGAACTTTTGATATTACAGGTAATAATGATATGGGCCTGTAATTACCAATCTCGCATTTGTTTTTTGCTTTATACACAGGTTTGACAATAGCCAGTTTCATGTCATCAGGAAATTCATCACTAGATAAAGATTTGTTGAAAATTATATGAAGTGCTGGCAAAATGCTTTTATGAATAGCTTTTAGCATAGTATTCGACAGTCCATCATGGCCTTTACTGTTTTTGGACTTCAATCTAAGTACAATTTTTTCAATCTCCTTCTCTGTAGTTGGATAAAAGAAGCAAGTCTCATTGATTCTAGACATCCCATCACCTATAGAATCTCCAACATCATTATCTTTTTTTCAGAAAGTTTTTTACCGACTTCGCTATAATACTTGCCAAATGCATTACCTATTTTGAGTTTATCTGTTTCCTTCACACCATTAATTATCATTTCCTCACTGATATCCTTCTTATTATTCAATTTTCCTGTAATTCTATTCAAAATATTCAACATTTTTTTGGAACTTTTTTGATTGTCAGTGATCAGCTTATGGTAATAGCTGTGCTTAGCTTGCCTTCGCAGTTTGTTGTACAGTTGTCTGTACTTCTTATATCTTAAAAATTCTGCACTATCACGTGGAATACGACAGACATCTTTGTACAATTTTAGACATTTAACAGATGACGTTTTTAAACCTGGTGTAAACCAAGGATCTCTAGGTTTGTATTTTTTCTTCACTTTGAAGGTCTTTAACGGAGCATAAAAGTCAAAAGCCTTTTTTATTTCAGAATTCAGGGCTCTACTTCCTTCATTGACTGCCATATTTTCAATGAAACTCCAATCAATGTTGCGTAGTGCACCATTAATATTACGTAGCACATTGTCATCTATTTTACGACACACAATCATTTCCCGATCAGTTGTCCTAACTGAACAATTCTGAATTTCTACAAGACACATAAAATGGTCTGAGATAACAGCTTTATATTTGGTAGAAGTAAAGATTTCAGCATGTACATCTATAGATGTTATCAATCAGAGTAGCAGTACTATGTGTTATGCGAGTTGGTTTTGTAATAGTCGGAATTAATTGATTAACTATGTTAAGGTCAAATAGTTTCTTGGTGTTACCATGGATATTTATTTTTAAGAAATCAAGATTTTGATCAGTTCCCAGAATGGCCTTTTTATTTTCTGCTTTTATATTTTCAACAATGCCTGAGTAGTTATCAAGAAAATCTTTCTCATTCGTCCCAGGTACTCTATATATTTCACCAATTATATAATTGGGCTTACTTTTTCTTGGGACCTCTATAAAAATTGACTCAAACTTTCCTTCGTCAAACACAGATAAATCTTCTCTCTCTTGATACCTGATATGCTTTCCTATCAGAATTGCCACACCACCATTAGTCTTTGTCTTTCTATGTTTGGAGATCATATCATAATTTGGAAAATCAATTTTATTGAAGTTCCTATCATTTAGAAAAGTTTCACATAATAAAACTATATCAGGAAGTAAATTTTTGTCTTTCAATATTCCTAATAAATCAATGAGATCTTCACTTTTGTTTGGCAGGCTGTGTATATTTAAGTGTGCGATTTTCATAGAATTTTGCATGACTGGATATACTGCAGCATCATCATAAACATCAAGATAACTACAATCTGACAAAAAAGCATCATCTACATCAATCTGAAAAACCCGGCCTTACATTGTACAGGCCTGCAAAATGGCGGAGGTTCCCGGGAAAAGTTTATTTCTGCACGGCGACGTCAGAGAGCAGTAAAAGAAGAGTTCCACTATCACGCCCTGTTAACCAGGAAAATGCAAACTGATCAGAACAAGAAGATGGTGGAATATTGTAATGTTTGCCCAGTTTCATTAGGTTTACCTTTTTTGGGATAGAAACTTGAACGAAACATGATGGAGAAAGAACTTCCGGTCTTATGAACTTTGAAGGTGTTGTCTGAGTTGCAAATCATCAGCTGACATTCTCCAGAATTGACCTCGTACGAAATTGTGTTGATGTGTATTTTTTGTTTTGCATCATTGACACATGAGCGTCTGTCTATGGTCTGGAGTGTTTCTTGGATGGGGCAGTCGATTCTCAAAAGGCGCTCTGGATTTATCGCTTGCCGGAATCCTGTTTCCTCTGAAAAAAGATAAAATCATAAAAAATAGACTTGGATTGCTCCCCAGCCAGACCATGAGTGGGGCTTAGTTGAACGATTTATCACCCTGACTGGGTTTTATTTTTATCATACTTTTCCAGACTTATATCGGATTGTAGAAAACCAAATTTTGGTACATATTAGGTGTTGCTGCTCCTGATATTGGAGGAGCTAGGGAGTGCTGCTTAATGAAAATGAAGTGAGCGAGTGACCCGCGAAATTGACTCAAGCCTATATATATATGCATTCCATCGATTCTGGATGGCCCTGATCCGTGATTGGACTGGAGTGTGTGACGCAACGTCAAATCGGTGTGAACTATTGTATTTGTATATATTATTGGTCCCCTGGTGTGGGGAAATTTGTGGTGAGCCTTCCACTGAATACAGCTCAGGGCAGCCACAGAGCAGCGCCCATGGGCAGAGGATACAGGAACATTGCCCAAGGTTCCCATGCCGTGGCACCCTCCAGTGTTGGTGATCGCCGTATGATGATGATTGATGAGAAGATTGGGAGTCTTGTGTAAAAATTTAAGCAAAATCAATTAATATAATATTATTTAGAGGTGGCACAAAGCTGTTGAGGTTTAGGCCTATCATGCGATTGCCCATCGCCAGACCTCAAAATCATTGGTGTTTGCAAATCTTGCTATAACGGCATATTATTTTGATCAAGTAACCTTTTTTTCAGTATGTCCCTGATGCCCAATCCAGTCCTGATATTCGTTCTGACTTAAGATGTTTTGTAGCAGGTCAGCATAGTTTATATAGGTTAATTATCAAGCCTTTTTTCATAAAAACAGGCAAATATTTCACTTACTATGTATTACTTTGTCATGCCAATTTTGTCATGTACTAAAAAATCAGTAAAAAATATTCACTTCTGAGAAAGTTCTTGGAAATTGACCAATTTTTCAGTTGCACAAATGAGGAATTACATTATAAACTTCTAAGGCTTTGTGCCACCTCTAAATATTACCCAATTTGGCCGAATTTTTTTATGTGTTTGTTTTACTTATGTGGCTATCAATTTTTACTTTCAAATTGGGGGTTTTAGGAGATTTGAGTTTTCCCATCGAAATTTGGACCACCCTAGTGGGAACTGACAGTGAGGAAGAAGGACGCGAGCAGCCATATTGAATTAACCAATCTTACAAGGTAAGTAACCATTAATTGAATTTGTTACTCCAGAAGACCACTGCAATGCAAAAAATATTTATAAGCAAAACACTTTTTTTTTTTTGGCACAAAAAACTATTCGTTTGGTTTTTAAAAGGAATGTATCTTCATCTAATTAACTTGGCATGGCAATTACAGGCATTTCAATTACCACGCGATTCCGGTTATTCTCAGTCGGCTTTGAAGAATCAATGCAATTCAGGCACTTAATATGTTGATATATCAACTGTGTGAGGTTCAGTTGCATTGTTGGAGTCACATTGTTAGAGGCGATGCATCAGCCCTTCGCTGATATGTTCTTAGTTACTCTATTTAGAGCCACTCGCCTCTGTATAGATGGCCACAGGCCTCCCGACAGGAGGCTTTTCCAAGATTCAAGAATCAGCCCTGTGAAACTTCGTCATCAGAACGGGTGGCCAGCGTCGTAGTAAAACGCAGACGGGCCTAATTTGCGGAACGGCGGGCCGCGGGATTTCGTAGTAAAACGCGGATGCGCAGTTGCGGAACATGACGCTTTTTGCGGGATCGGGCCGAAATTAAATGTAGATGAGGTGAAATATGTGGAACAAGCTGAATTTGCTTTAAAAATCGCCTCTATTTTTTTTGAAAAAATTTTCTTGTTATGGCCTCGGCCTCGGTCTCGGATGACCAATCCTTGGCCTGCACTCGGTCTCGGACCCCCTGCCCTCGGATATTTCAAGTCAAGTCAAAATGCTTTTATTTAGGCAGGGTAACTTGATTCAGCACAATATACTGTTTTTCAACAAGGCCCTGACAAATAACAACATATATGATACAGAGACTAGAACATATTATAAATACATGTACAGTTAGACCAAGAATTATTCAGACGCTTGCCGTTTTGTTATTATTTTGAAGGAATTACAAAGTAAGTTATGAAACATGCAGTCAAGATCATCTTTGGAATTAAGTGTAACCTGTCCAATACAAATTTATTTCAAACTGATTCAAAATCGGATGAAAATAGCTAATTTGTCGATTTTAGGAACCAGAAATTATTCAGACACTTTTACAAAGTTGTAGAAAGTGAACTATTTACCGATATTTACTCCAAATATTGCTAATAAACTACCATGGGATCATTGTGGCCAAATTGGATGACAGGTGTGATCATCAGTTAAGAAAATTTGGATGAATATGTGAGATAAACATCTGATTCAGTTTATCACATTTTCTTGACTAAGGGGTGGGATCTGTCAGATATCAATTGGAAATATTTCAGAATATCATAAAGTGACAATTGTTGACTGTTCTATCTAAGTAAAATTGAAAAACAGGCTTACTTAAAAAATTGTATACTCTTTGGTATTTTTGTTTTGTTTTTGGCTCCATCCGCTATCTGAATCCTTGCCCATTGACACACTGCAATCCATCAAATCACTTAAAATAAAGTTGCATGGCCTTCCTAAGGTTGTTCACTCAATTGCGTATACAGGATAGCCCATTTACGCCAGTTGTTTACAAGTGGTGTGCCATACTACAACTATAGTGTGCTTTCATTGAGCAATCTCCATTGGAATAGCATTGAGGCCGAAGAACAACATTTTTGCCCCCTTCCCAAATGAAGTTAATAGGTTTTGGTGCCACAATGACATGTTTTTGTTTTGATGGTAAATAGTTCACTTTCTACAACTTTGTTAAAGAGTCTGATTAATTTTTGGTTCATGGAGTCTAAAAAAGTAGCTTTTTTCACCGCATTTATTGGTAATTTGCAATAGATTTATTTTGTGCAGGTTACATGTGATGCCAAGGATGTTTTTGATTGCATGTTTAATTTTTTACTTGGTAATTCCTTAAAATAATAACAAAACAGCAAGCGTCTGAATAATTCTTGGTCTGACTGTAGGTATATATATAAAAGCATTTGCCAAGGCATGTCCGACGCCGGCCCATAAATAAAGTACAATTGGCTAGAAAACTCAAACAAAATCATCCTGTCAGTTAAGTATAATTATCAGAGGGTTCACTTTTCTAATGCGATTATCTTATATCAGAATTTGATAGAATCCCTTTCTGCTTCAAAGACTATTCATATTCTATTCTAGGCTGAGTGCCATGTTATAAGGCGGCACCATTTTTTGTGATGAGTAATGTAGTTGCGAATCTCCAAAAGTATTAAATATTTTTAATTCTCCTTCACTCATTGAAGTACCTTGACATTGAAAATTGTTTCATGTAAATTTCAACATTAATGTTAAGATTTTTTACATTTTATGCAAGATGCCTAAGTACCTTATCCTGACTTTACACATGTAACCAGAGTGTTTGACATATAACATAACTCGACAAAATGGAATGGGACAACATTTTTTACAGGATCTCCCAACATGCATCCATACCTCAAAAAATATTCAGAATATCTTTGATGTAACACAAATATTCTATTGCCTAATTGATGGGAACAGAGCAGCTCAGATTATGTATCTATCTAGAAAGTGTAAGGAAACAGAGAAACGCCTCGGTATTTAGAAAAAAATATGCAATTTGTTGTTCCGTTCAAGCCGAAAAAGCTTAGTATTATTCTTTCCCAGGAGTCTTGAAATAAATTTCTGGTGGATGGCTTATCTCAGTCTCAGTCTTAAATGTCTAATTTTGAAGTAATCAAGGTTCAGACACTCAAAACAAATTTAATCTGTCACTTTTTCAGTAAGAAATATATTCCCAGCGAGACAATTTCCACGCCCCTGCAAAGATAGCCCCCCTATTGTTTTCAGGTCAGTGTTTTTACTTCAGTCATTCAGTGAATCTTCAATTGCACTGTTATAGCCTTGTTGTTGGTGTATTGTCAAACCTGTAAATTGTATATCAAGCTAAAATAGTTCAGCAGTCAACCATAATTTATGTTCAGGCGGCCTCGATCTCAGTCTCCTGAAAGTAAATTTATATGTAACTTAATGTAAGAATATGTTAGATGTATTAACAGATCTAATAACTTTTAAGACAACTCACTTGATTTCATCATGAGGTCTTTGGGTTCTTCTCCCCCGTCTCCCAGATGGAAATCATAGATGTGCTGACATTCCAGGTCTTCTGAGACGTAAGAAGCTTCACAATTTTGATCGGCCGAGCACAGGAATGCACACGCTCTTCTCTTGCTGGATTCAGGGGCGTTCACTTCTATTGTCTTGTTGGGATAAGTGCCGTACGATATCTTTTCTTCCAATACAGGGGTAACAATCATTTCACCTACATGGAAACAAATCATGAGAGGCCAAGTTTTGTTGGGCCTTTTACACAGTGCAACAGTCCACTCTTCATGCAGGTCAAGGTTACAGGCTGTAAGTTGCTTTTAATATCGCGAAATTCAATTCAATCAGTGTCCACTTGTTGTCAGTGACTGAACAGTCAGAATACAGTATGTATATCAATATATATAATAATATATATATATATATATCTGACAAAATATTGTTATAGAAAAGCCTTACCTTTCAAGGAGTGAACAAGGCAAAGCATAACACAGATTGCTTGCAAAAACATTTTTTGCATGTGTGACATTGCCCGTGAAAGTGATGTGTTATCAACTTTTCAGTCAGTGTATTCAGTTGAGTTGCCTTAACTGAAGCGCAGCAATTCCGAAATTTGAATCAATATAAAAAAGCATAATTGCAGACATAATTATGGATAATATATACATTTAAATATGTTTACTTGCGAACTTACATGTAAATGATTGTGTGATGGTTCCTACACAGGATTAAAACCTGTTTAGATAATGATTAAAGTGTTCATGGCTGAAGGCTTCCATTCTTAATCACCAGAACAACAGTATTCTGACAATTACATGTTTGCATAATTGTCTTTTTTGACTTCTCAGCGGGCATTGTGAATGTTTGTCTGGTGTCGTATTTTAGTTATTTTATCTTGTGACTGACCTTGACATAAATGTAAAGCAGGTCGTGAAAAAGTTCTGTTTGATTCCTCACAGGCAAGTGTGAATGACAAGAATCGCATGGTAATGAAATCACCTGTAAAATGCACTGTTCAAAAATACTGCAGCTTGGAGTCACCTTGGCTGGACCAATCAGAGGCAAGGGTGGGAAATACATTAGCCAATGGGATTTAAGTATTCACCACTTTCCCCCTAGTGTTAACTGAGGGAACCATCTGTGAAATTGATCTATTAACTCTTCAATAGTCTTAACTCAGATTGATTAACTATCTATTGTTTGTGTTTCGGTTACGCAATTTAACTTCACAATTGTGCAGTCAATAATTCTTATGGCAAGGCCTATGATTACTACAATTATATCCCCATCAAAGCTCCCATTTGCGCTGTTTAGAGATAATGACTTGAAATGTAATAGCTTGTTCTCGGCAGCCATCAGTAAACTGATTTTGGAAAAAGGCGCTTTGGAAAATAAAATGTTACATACATGTACCAGTAAGGCCAGACTTTTTTAATTTTTAGCTTCTCGGATCAACCGACCCAACAGATTTCTGCCTATGGAAAAAAATTGAGCATACCCAGAATTTTTATGAAAATGACACTAGGCCTATAAAAATATGAGATTTCACCTTTTTTTCATCCTACCGACGGACCCTACAAAAAGAGCGTTGAGAAGATCCGAGAAGCTATTGATCAATTATGTGTGGCCTAATCTGCCTTTGGTACACCAATTATGGTTTCTGAGGCAATGATTTTTAAAAGCTCGGCAGTAACTTTTTAAAACTTACCACCGATGGATGAGTGCCCAAGGGGTAAAAAATGTAAATGCGACATTGCTTATTGGTGGAGAGCTCGTCTGTTGTGTCTTTTCATCGTCTCTGTTTATTCATTCATTTAAGACCACATACCAGTATCATACAAGGACTTTTTTTTTGCCCAGACTTTTTTTTTTGGGGGGGGGGCTGAATGCTCCATTTTAGAGGGCTCAGCACCCCTTTAGCACCCCCCTAGTGACGCCTCTGCCACAACATAATTTCAACCATACAATTCATTTTCTCCAACATGGTGACGTTGTCACAACGTAGATGTGCCCATAGGTTTGGCAACAGGATGGGTCCATATTGCCAGTTGTTGAGTGAGTGTCCGAGTCAATTTATAACCAAAACTTCATGAAAACTTTTTTAATGTGTTTTATTATCTAAGTAATATATAAACACAAAATTTGATATAGTGAGAACATACTCATATCAGAATAGCAATCAATATTTTACAAAAGAAAATCTCAGTTAAACAGAAATGATAAAATTCAACAGGCAGGACTATAATTGATGCTAACAACATAGACAAGTAAAAGGAAACATTTCTTCATAACTGACTAGATAAGAGTTGTACTACTCCTATATCTTGGTATAATCATAAAATCTAGGCTACAATTGCATTCATGAACTAGTTCACATGGCCAACGTACGATAAAAAAAAATAAAAAATCTCAACAATGGATATTTACATATTACATATATATATATTATAAAGAATGTGTTAGAAATGTAAAAAGCCTCAGTGGATTGCAATTACAATAATAATCTTGCCATTGACAGCATCTGACCATTTAAATTAAAAGGCGTTTATCTTGAATAGGGTGTAATATGCGTATTTATGGTTGTAACCAGTGACCACTTTACCAGGACAATGGCGAATGATGCATTGTGTGCCTCCTAAAGTTGCTGCATTTGCACCATTTGTCAGGCTTATCTCCTTCTTACAATCATTTAGGCCAAGCGTCTTCCTGTCTGAATGGAAATAAGTCTGCATTAGGCCATTGACACGTATACACAGCATAACAATCCGCTCCTTTGCACAACAGATTTGTAGACTGTAAAGACAGACAAGATGTATTACATTCTTAGTGCTTTATAGTGGGTTCACTGGGTTGGGTATAATAGGTTGCTCCTATAGGTCAAGTGCTTGGTTTGGGGGCTGGTCCTTTTATAAAAATATCTTTTAATTAGATTTATTAGCTCACCTGGTTAGACAGCAAGCTTTTTAAGGGGAAAGTATTAATACAAGGTGTTGGGGTAGCTACACACAGCCAGGACCAGAGCTGGGGTGTAGGGTAGTGCTATTTATAGACACAGCACGGAAGATTGCCTCAACAAGCCCCTGGTGAGAACACTCTATATGATAAATGGATCACATGCAGTTAAGGATGGCGAATGGATAATTATGCCTCATGGACTGTTCCGTAGGGTGTCCCAAAAAACAACAACAACGTCCTGCGATTTGATCGCATACCCCCTCAAATGTCCAGGTTAATGATGTTTAAATCTTCTAAAATTTGGCAAAGGTTCTTTTTTGGGTGATAGCACAATTTGAGGGGGTATGCGATAAAATCCAAGGACATCGTTGTTTTTTTCGGAACACCCTACTGTTCCTCATAATTATATAATAGGTTTTCCTTCAGGATCACTCCCAAGTGATGGATATTAAACAGATAGCTAGAGAAATAATTGTCATTATACATACGGATCTCAGGGCAATTGGTCAAGTGCTGGCTGACAGTAGTCTGGCTCACTGATCTGATGAAGTCATCTGAAACAAGATGGATGGATGATAGCGGCTTTACGTCCTGTATTTATGCCCTTGGTAGCTAATTAGGACATGAGTAGGACATAGCAAGGAGGCAAAGGATAATTGAAACAGCTGTCCAACACAGGCCATGGTGACCTTGCAGGAGCTGGATTCAAACTCTGGACCCAGTGATTGGCAGCCGAGCACGATACCGCTAGGCCAACCTTCCCCCCATCTGAGGCAAGACACGAGTACAAATGTGTATTATACACAAATAACACCATGGTAAATTTTACTTAATTATTCATTCAAGAGTAAGCCTTTTTGTGACAATCCACACATTGAGGCATTATACATGCCCTATGTCATAACAAAGACATAACGAGAAAATAACAGTATATCAAGTTTGTTATGTTTTCCTATATTTTCTTTATGCTCACCTTTTCTGGGATAGAAACTTGCACGAAACATGATGGAGAAAGAAATTCCGGTCCTATGAACTTTGAGGGTGCTGTCTGAGTTGCAAATCATCAGCTGACATGCTCGTGTATTGACATCGTACGAAATTGTGTTGATCTGAGATTTCCCTTTTGCTTCATTCACACATGAGCGTCTGTCCACGTTCTGGAGGGTTTCTTCAATGGGGCAGTCAATCCTCAAAAGACGCTCTGGACTTATTGCTTGCCGGAATTCTGTTTCCTCTGAAAAGAATACACAAACTCTGGTTGGTTAATGCACTTTTGAGCTTTTTGAGGGTTACACTGCTATTCCTTCAAATGCTGCTGTATTAAAGGCAGTTCTGTGTATTTCATCCAAATTTTCGGCATAAGGTATCCAAGAAAATATGTCAAGGAAAAAAAAAAAATTTTCAGGGGGGATACTGTATTTTTTTAATAGTAAAAATGCTATTTTTAGCTTAAAATATGAAGAAAAACTTCAAGAAAAGGCCGAGGGATGAGTTTTAACGGTAGAAAGACAAATGAGGTGTCAAATGAAAGCAGGGAAGCAGTGCTACAAGATGATGCAGGCGCTTTTTTGAATTTCAATTTTAATCCCTGTTCCATGGGGTTTTAGTTGAAGCTGAGCCATTTTTGGCATCTTTATTGGGAATTTAAAAAAAACTCAGACCAAAATTCAAAAAAGCGCCTCCAGGATCATACAGTGCTACTTCTCTTCTTTCATTTGGCACCTTATTTGCATTTATACTATTAAAATTCATCCCTCGGCCTCTATTTTAGTGTTTTTATCAGATTTTAAGCTAAAAATAGCATTTTTTCCTATTAAAAGATGCAGTGACCCCCTGACATGTTTTAGTAGACTCCTGATGCCGAAAATTTGGAGTAAAACTGCACAATTGCCTTTAATTGAGCATCATTTAAGAGCATTTCAGTTCTGTCCAAAAAAGCTGAAAAGTGCATAAACCAACCAGAGAAATCAGTTTTAAAAAATAAAACTGGCTGTTGCATGCTAAAAACCCAGGGCTGCCAAACGGATGAATTATTTTTTCAATTAAAAGCTTTAAGCTACAAAATCAAATTACTCTTACTATTCGTACCACTCACAGATGGAAAAATTTATCATAGTGTCAAGTGTTGCTGCTGCTGATACTGGTGACCCGAGCTTTGCAGTGCTGTGTCAATTTTTTTAAATCTTTCTTTTGGATTACTTTCTGTAGATTTAAAGTTACCAACTGAAATTAATTCTTTATCGTTTCTTTGGATGACCAACTTAATTTCACGACTTCTGTGTTGTTTTTTGTGTATGGGCGTTACTTAATTTTGATTGCATGAGTTTCTATTCTCTTTCCCTAAAGACGATTTACTTAATATCATCATGAGGTCTTTTGGGTCTTTTCACCCATCTCCCAAATTGAAATCGCAGATTTGCTGCCACTCATGATCAAATAATTCATGGAACTTTTGAAGCTCAAAATGGGCCCTCTGAATCTTTTAATTGAGTGGTCAAGGTAGGCTTACACTGTAACTTACTTGATTTCACTTGTTTCGTTTTATTTAGACAACTTACTTGATTTCATCATGAGGTCTTTGGCTTCTTCTCCCAAATGGAAATCATATTTAAGGTGTGACTTACTTTGTTTCATTGCTTTTTTAAAACAACTTACTTGATTTCGTCATGAGGTCTTTGGCTGCTTCTCCCCCATCTCCCAAATGGAAATCGTGGATGTGCTGACATTCCAGGTCAGACGAGACGTAAGAAGCTTCACAGTTTTGATCGGCCGAGCACAAGAATGCACACGCTCTTCTCTTGCTGGATTCAGGGGCGTTCACTTCTATTGTCTTGTTTGGGTAGGTGCCGTACGATATCTTTTCTTCCATTAAGGGGGTGACAATCATTTCACCTGGAATCATACACATAGATGCTTATACATAGTAGATAATGCATGTTCTTTTAAAATATTCCAGTGTTACATTATACAGTAATAGTGCATTTGTAACATAGTAACATTTATTATGATCTCCCAGCAATTGCTGAATTGGTGTTGCTTGGAGACAATTTTTTCCAAGGACTGTTATCAATTACATATTTGTTTGTCTTCTTATTGACTGAACAATTAGAATACAATGCATATAAAAGATCTGACCGACTCTTATTGTATAAAAATCTTACCTTTTATTGAGTAACCAAGAAAAAGCATACAGTAGACCACTTTCCATAACATTTTGTGTGAATGCAGGCCTTGCAGGGGATGCATCGTTTTAGTCTTGGCAGTGGACCGGGTTCTGCCAAACTGAGTGTGAATTCAAGCTGCCTCGATATTTAAATCAATATAACAAAAGCATAATTGTGGTCATTATTATGGATAATACCTGTGTCATTACAAGTTAATTGACTTATTTGAATGATAAGTGCCCTTTTCGTGTTGCACAAACATCCTGACTTTGTAGATTGTGTCTGAAAGACATAAATGTCTCATTTAAAAATTTGGTGAGCACGACTAAAATCAATGACTGGTCACTCTGCTGCACATTGTCAGAAGAATATCTCTTCAAAATTCTTCAATTAATAGATACAGAGGTTAACCATTCACTGAATTTTTACTTTTGAACTAATCCAAGCATAAATTTTAGTGAAAATTAGCCTCCTCACCCTTTAGTAAAGTGGTATGTATGTGTTTTTGATTACCACGGTTCAATATGGTTTAGTGATCTTTAATTGAAACCTATAGAGCAAGAAAGGAGCACATTTGAAGTGCTTGAATCATTTAAAATACTCAAATGTACTCCGATTGTACTGCAAAAATGCATATATATATATTCCCTGCAAGGGAGCGTATTTGGAGCATATAGATTTGCATATTGGGAGTATAAATGAAGTTAATTTAAATAATTTGAGCGCTTCAAATGTGCTCCTTTTTGTTCTTGGAAAACACAAGGATCCACAACCATTCAGCCGGGAAAATGTGTTTTCTCCGTTGACAACTTTAGAGTCTTATTCAGGTTATCGACACTCAAATTTATCTGAAAATGGTAGTGCATGTTCCTACCCTCTCACATCAAATGT
Organism: Platynereis dumerilii; assembly: GCA_026936325.1. Taxonomy (NCBI): domain Eukaryota; kingdom Metazoa; phylum Annelida; class Polychaeta; order Phyllodocida; family Nereididae; genus Platynereis; species Platynereis dumerilii. The sequence continues at coordinate 1,809,253 of JAPTHN010000043.1, read as the reverse complement.
TCTCCAGATGTATTTTCTTTCAAGTCTGCATTGAAAAATCAAAATATTCTAGATACATGTGAATGTGGAACATGTATTATATGTTTTAGAAACCTTCGTAAGTGCTGTTCTCTTTTAAACTGTTAAAGTTTACTTTCATAAATATAAACGTGTATGCTCATGAACATACCCAATAGACTCTAATGGCTTCATTTGTATATATTTAACATCATATTATTCACCTTGTTCTGTTCTTTTAAACTTGTCGGCAAAAAGCTGTATAGCTTGTGTTATTTGTTTTACTGTCATCACCGACGTTAAATAAAATTTTACTTTACTTTACTTTTTTTATGACCCTCAATTACCCAGTCTTTGACTTTAAGTACTTTCTTAATTACGAACCTCTAAAATCTCTACGGACATCGGACAATCCCCCTTTATTAGTCTTAATTGCGGGAGATATATGAAGCTGCTGTGTTCAAAGAGGCTTCTCATAATTAACTTTGAGTAGTTTAACTACTATTGATTGTTTTGGTGTTTCAATTATGTATTTTACGTTCAAAATTGCGCAGTCCATTATTTTTAATGATTATGATTACTTCGATTATATCCCAAGCTTAGCTGTTCTTTCTGTATTTCAGCAATAATTAGGTGAATTTTGCTCTTTGGCAACCATTGACAGACTTAACGAGGAAAAATGGTGTTTTAAAAAATGAAAAGATTACATGAAATGTTTCGTCCAGAATTGACACCTCCGTGGCTGGTCATTGAGCGCATTTTATGGGCCTGTTAGCCACTTACAGAAGGTAGAACGAACAATGTTTTCAAATGTTGTTTATTGTCTAAAAAGTATACATAAAATTAAGCAGATATATGTTGCGGATCGAACTGTTTGGACTGGTATGGTCCGCGCCACCACCTCTTCAAATGTAGTGTACCGGAGCGCCCTCAGTGGTAAAAAAGAGGACATTTTTGTTCCATTACACATTGATTACAGACTTGTACAAATATAATAGGCTGTGTATAGGGTAAGGTTCCTTGAGTCTGACACTTAGATTCTATACATTTTGAAGAAGTGATATCATGCTTGGCCTGTGGTTTATTGATCCTCAACCAGGTCTTCAAATCAATTTTTTTTACTAAATCTAACAGATAATTGACAATTGACACAACACAAGAACTAAATTAGTGAGTAAATTTCGAAAATAAAAAATGACATAGCTCATCTTTGAGTCGGACATCTGTGTTATAAATAGGGGTCTACACCAGTTCGATAAATACCGGCCGTACCGGTACAGTCTGGCCGGTTCCCGAACCGGTTTTCAAAGCAGCACTTTCGGTTCGGTGTAATAATGCAACATCCAGCTAAAAAAGTCGTTTTATTGCCGAGTTTCAACAGAAAATATCCAAAGAATCATGAACTGAACTCGAGACGGCCGTCATGTTGACGTCCGCTCTGATGCGAGTTCAACTTTCCGGGCCAAAAAATCGTTTTCGGTTGCGGATTTCTCTAAAATGCGGATCGGGGCCCAAATTTGCGGACCGACGGTACGAATCGTGTATCGATCAAGTGTATCGATGATACGTATCGTATCGAATGTCGGCAACGATATAGAGCCCTAGTTCTAAAACATGACATCAAAGATACAGGTGTCTTCCTGAGACACTCACCAGAGAAGCTACCTGTGACCATATGCTGATATAGTAGCAGCACAAGAACTGCAACAACAAGTCTTACTATCAATTCAAAGAGCCCATGGTAGAGCACAGTAGAGCTTAAGCTTATTCCTTTAGAACTGAATGACAAAGAAGCTTAAGTCAGATCATAACCATAGGCCAGCAAATGATACAAATTTCTGACAAAAAATGTAGAGAAGAAGGGGTATTTTACCCCACTTATAGGGCCACGAAGAAACCGCTTCATTTATTAGTATCATGCTGATACTTTCTGAATATATAACGGAAGTCGTAAGCTAAAGATTGGTACCAAATACATGGATGGGCAAGCTCTCAGTTAGCCAATCGGCCCCTTCGAAAAGTGTCCGACACAAGGTTACATCCCTGAAGTGTCCGACTCGATCAAGGAAACTTAACCTATGCGGAGGTGAACAAAACAAACAACTTTTTTCACACCTTTGTTGTTGCTGTTTTACTGGCAATTTTATAGAAATTTAGCATCAATACAGAGAAAAGTGAAAAATAACATGCAAGCACTTTAAGAGGTGCTTGTAGATCATAGAATATATATCTGCTTCCTATTAAGTTCCGTCTAGCCTATATTTTCTTATGTAAGGATGTATCTATGTATATCTATGTATTCTTCCGTCTTTCCTTCCTTCTGTCCTTCCCTCTTTCATCCATTCCTTCCTTCATATCTTCCTTCATTCCTTCTATTGAATTTGTATAAACACTGGATCTGGCTGTTTAGTTTAGTAAATAAATAAAACATTTTGTGTCATGGAAGTGTACGAAAAGTTTGCCAAAGCAAGATAGAATTATGTCGAAACTGTATGCAAAGTTTGAGTGAGATTGGTGAAATACGAGGGGCGTACAGAAAGTTCGAGGCTTTTTTTTCATATGAATACTCATTTTCCATCTAGAACTACGAATTTTTCATAGGATAAAATTCAGCATATTTGGAAATGATTTCCAAAATTTTGGACAATTTGGACATTTTTGAGTTATTCTGTGATTGCCATGGAAACTGAAAGTTCAGCTTCTTCGGGCAGGTAACACTGAAACCACGAATGCCAAGAAATTGCGACTGTGAGAGACTTCTCTCTGTCACTTGTATTAGTGAGATTGGCAATATTTGAAACAAGAAATATGGTGTTAGCTTCTAAATATGCTTTCAAGCACACCAAATGTGTGTATTCTTACACTGAACCCATGTAGGAAAGCACTCCTGCATGCCAGATTTGGCAAGGGAAATTCAGGAAGCAAAGGTGTGTTTCCCTCACTACATAAGGACTTGTGAAAACATGGATTCACTAGGATGAACAAGAGACCAAAATGGACAGCATTATCCATCCTAGCTATTCCTGTGACATTTTGCTTTACATATGTCCTGGTTTAAACTTACTTTAGTTCATGGGGGTATAGTTTCAGGCTCTGGAGGAGAAAAGGCTTTGGATGACCGAAATTCTTTCACAGAACTTTGTTTGGAGGAATTCAAGGAACATTTACTTCAATGGATTATGTGTATGAGTCAATGATTTTGGTGAACTTGGGAGTATTTTTTAAGGCTAATATTATATATCTTGTGTCAAATATTGCCAATCTCACTAATGCAAGTGATAGCGAGAGGTCTCTCACAGCTGAAATGCATTGGCTCTAGTGGTTTCAGTATTATCTGCCCCGAGAAGCTGAACTTTTAGTTTCCATAGTAACCACAGACTGACTAAGAAATGTCCAAATTGTCCAAAATGTTGGAAATCCATTCAAAATACACTGAATTTTATCCTGTGAAAATTTCATTGTTCTAGATTGAAAATAAGTGTCCGTATAAAAAAAAGCCTCAAACTTTCTGCACGCCCCTCGTAGTGCGACCTCCAGGGTGTTGACAAGCCTCACTATCTGTCCTACCATAATAGAGGTTCGCCCTTAAAAAGCATAAAATCTAGCCCGAAATTGCATTCAGAATTAGTTCACATGGCGTGCTTATTGATATTGGCCAGTGTCAAAATTAAAACATAGGCTGTGCAGCAGCAAACCTTCAGCGAATAACACCTTTAGAAGATTACAATAGTATCATAAAATTGGTGTGTTTACGAAATTGCTTACAGGTATGCAATAGCGGTCGAGTAGTGGCCTTCAAATATCTCTATTTGCCTGCTGCCCTGCCATCTTCCCATCTGCTTGCCAGGGAAAGGCCTTATTAGACTAATTCATGCATATTATTATATAGGTTCATCCATTTACAAAGTACAGGTTATGAGGTGTCGGTTGAAAACCAAAAAATATAACGTTGTTATAATTTTCTGAAGTTTTTCCAATGAGCACTGCTACATTGCATAGGTGATTTGTTTAGAAAATTGCGTTACTGCATAGTGGGCAAGTTTTGACTCCGATATAAAAAAAATTCTTTTAAATATTTTTTTTCAATATTACAAAAACTATACAATAGCCATCTGTCAGACCATAAGCTGTCAAAGTCCAGTGAACTTAGACAAATATAGGTATGAAGAAGGAAGTAAATGAAAGGCACAACTAGACCATATAAGCCATATGTCTACCAAACTTCATCCATGTATATGGAATAGTGACCGGATGTTGGGCCAGAAACAAAAAATTCAGTTTTAATTTTTTTTCAATATTTCAAAAATTATATAATATTTTCCATCAGACCTTTCAAAAGGCACAACTAGACCATATTGACCATATGTGTACCAAACTTTATCCATGTACATGCAATAGTGACCGAGTCTTAGGCCAAAACACAAAAAAATATGTTTTTATATTTTTTCTAATTTTTTCAGAAATTATAGAATATCTGTCAATGAGACCATCAAAAGGCACAAATAGACCATATAGGCCACGTGTGTACTAAATTTCATCCCTGCACATGCAATAATAACCAAGCCTTGGCCCGGAAACGAAAAATTTTAAAAAAAATATTTTGTTAATTATTTCATAAAGTATTTAAGATCTATTCATCAAACCATCAAAAGGCACAACTAGACCATACAGCCTAGATGTGTATCAAATTTCATCCACGTACATTCAATAGAGGCCGAGTGCTGGGCCGGAAACGATCTATCCGCCCGCCGCCCGCCCGCCCGCCCGGCGGACGGACAGCATTTTTACCCAAGTGATTACAATACCTTCTTCGAACTTCGTTCGCTGAAGGTAAAAATCCCAGCAGTAGATATTTAAATTCTGCTGAGAAATGGGCAGAACAGCACACAACTGAAAATGAACTGCTGTACATGATTGTTCGTCCAAATTATAAAATATTTCAGAATTATAATCTATTTGCCATAGACAGTCATTTATAGCTCTTTGCATATTTAGCGGCCATAACAGTTTTGAATGATTTGCTTTTTTCAGTTACATTTTTTATTAGTTTTATCAGAGTAAAGTTTTTGTCAATGAAAAAACTACATTTTTATAAGGTTTGGACCTGATAAGAGGTTTAGAAGACTGTAACAGGTAACTGTCAATAACATGGAAAAGCCAATTTGGAAATTCAGGAGTTAAAAATTTAAAAGAGCTGGCTGCTAATCTGCAAAGAGCTCTAATGACCCATCTGATTAAAAGGTGTTGATTTTGAATAAGGTGAGGTGCCATGTGGAGTCGTCATAACCATTCACCACTTCACCACTGCAATGGCGAATTATGCAAAGTGATTCAATCCATGTTGCTGCATTTGCGTCTTTTGTCAGGGTGATCTCCTTCTTGCAATCGTTCAGGGAAAGCGTCTTCGCCCCTGAAATAAAATTAAAAAAACAACATTCAGGCACTTTACAGCCTTCCACTTTGATATATAGACACAATGAGCCTCAGTGAAAAAATGCGTTTCTTGACTTATGATAGCTGATGATAGCTGATGAAGTGTCATCTTCTATACTTTCAACATGGGAAACATAGAGGCTGTTTGATTAGTCATGATCAATAGAAGGCCATTTGACTTGTCAAAACTGATTTCAGAGTGAAAATAAGATATGTAATCCTTTCATTTGGCCGTCACCAACAAGCGGGATTGGTCTCCAAAAATCTAATTAACTTGGAAAGTATTGGGTATGCTGATGACAAATTATCAGCATGATGACACACCAAGTGCCATTTTAACAATGCAACAGTCCACGCTTTTTTTTTTAGTAAGTGGTGCTTTTAAAATTTAGTAAAATTTCTCACTGATCAATGCATTCTGAGTGCCATTCTCCACAGTATTTGGTTTGCTCATAAACGGGAGTTTAAGTATGTCAAAAACTAAGACTTCAAAATTCGTTAATTAATAGATACAGAGGTTAACTATTCACTGAATTTTCACTTTTGAACTAATTCAAGCATAAATTTTAGTGAAAAAATTGCCTCCTCACCCTTTATATTAGTAAGGCGGTACATCCATGGCTGTAAGTTTATGCTCAGTGACTGTGCTTCACTATGGGGCTATCATTGTGACCAATTGCAATATGGCAAATACTTGCTCAATCTTCACAATATTGTCAGGAATTATAACCTGTACACAGAAGCATTTGTCCTTATAGAAATTGTAGCATTAAATGACATAGCATAGTAATGGTGAGGCAAAATACTCAATTTGTTTGAATATAAGCATTAAATCAATTCTTATGCTATAACGGGAGTTTAAGTAAGCTTATTGAAAGTGGAAGTGCACTTAGTTGAATAATTGGCTCTATTCCAACCCTTCAGGATGACCTTTGACCTTTGAAAGTCAGCACATTTACCTTCTTTACAAATTTTACATGGTTATGGTTTGCCACCAAACTCTTTTCAAGGCAAGGTTAAAATATTAATGAGGCTGTATGATAAGTTAGAATGAGATTCGTCAAGTGGCCATAAGTTTTGGCAAAATTTCTTCAAGAAGTGCTTGCTCCTTAAATTCTGCTAAAAAAGGTTGGATACATGTGTGGATAGATGTTCTCACTATGCTTTAGTATTATCATATTAGCTGATGAAATTGATTTTATTTCGTACTTACCTATCACAGGACAGTAACTCAGGTGGTAGCTCGTGCTCCGGGTTACTAATCTGATGTAGTCATCTGCAACAAAACAGAGGTCTGAATCTGGCAATCTTGGGAATTTGAGTAAAGGGTCAAAATTAAGAGATGAAATAGTAGAAGGAGACAAACAATTTCAGAAGAACTCTCATGATTCTCCCAGAAATTAAAAAACGAAAAAAATAAACAACAAACTTATTTTTCTGAAAAAGTATGATCTCATTTAAAGGCAGAACTTTAGAAGATATTTGGTCTTGAATTTCTTTATTGAAACGCATCTCCTACTATTCTCAGAAATTGCATTCATGATAGAATAGGAGAACCGATTTCAAAAGTTTCATGATTCTCTCAGAAATTGAAAAAACTTAAACAATCAACTTATTTTTCTGAAAAAGTATGATCTCATTTAAAGGCAGAACTTTAGAAGATATTTGGTCTTGAATTTCTTTATTGAAACGCATCTCCTACTATTCTCAAAATTCTCAGAAATTTCTTAGAGATAGTAGAAGAATAGTTCTAAACAATTTTAGAAATGCCATGATCCTCTCAGAAATGAAAAAAAACAACACATTCATAGGCTACTCATAGTACTCAATTCAACTGAATAACAACTAATTATGATGTTTTCAGATTGAGGCAACACAAGTTATACATTTTTGATGCTCACTTTTTCCGGGATAGAAACTTGAACGAAACATGATGGAGAGAGACGGTCCAGTCTTACGAACTTCAAAGCCATTGTCAGAATTGCAAATCATCAGCTGACATTCTCGTGTATTGACCTCGTACGAAATTGTGTTGATGTGTGGCCTTTGTTTTGCTTCATTGACACATGAGCGTCTGTCCAAGTTCTGGAGGGTTTCTGAAGCAGGGCATTCGATTCTCAAGAGGCGCTCTGGACTTATCGCTTGCCGGAATTCTGTTTCCTCTAAAAAATGGATGTGATCAAATAAAAGGATATGTGGTTTTGGAATATTGTCTCAAAATACAATGAAAGGGGTGTGCTTTATTTCCTATAGTTATGTTGTAAGACAACCTACTTTAATTAATTAATTAATTATTTTCCGGATAAATTAGGCCTACTTGATTTCATCGTGAGGTCTTTGGCTTCTTCTTCCCATCTCCCAAATGGAAATCATATTTGAGGTGTGACTTACTTAGTTTCATTGCTTTTTTAAAACAACTCACTTGATTTCATCATGAGGTCTTTGGCTGCTTCTCCCCCATCTCCCAAATGGAAATCATATTGAAGGTGTGACTTACTTAGTTTCATTGCTTTTTTAAAACAACTCACTTGATTTCATCATGAGGTCTTTGGCTGCTTCTCCCCTATCTCCCAAATGGAAATCATATTTAAGGTGTGACTTAATTAGTTTCATTGCTTTTATAAAACAACTCACTTGATTTCATCATGAGGTCTTTGGCTGCTTCTCCCCCATCTCCCAAATGGAAATCATATTTGAGGTGTGACTTACTTAGTTTCATTGCTTTTTTAAAACAACTCACTTGATTTCATCATGAGGTCTTTGGCTGCTTCTCCCCCATCTCCCAAATGGAAATCATATTTGAGGTGTGACTTACTTAGTCTCATTGCTTTTTTAAAACAACTCACTTGATTTCATCATGAGGTCTTTGGCTGCTTCTCCCCCGTCTCCCAAATGGAAATCGTGGATGTGCTGACATTCCAGGTCAGACGAGACGTAAGAAGCTTCACACTTTTGATCGGCCGAGCACAAGAATGCACACGCTCTTCTCTTGCTGGATTCAGGGGCGTTCACTTCTATTGTCTTGTTTGGGTAAGTGCCGTACGATATCTTTTCTTCCATTACAGGGGTAACAATCATTTCACCTAAAAAAAAAACACATATAAAGGCATGTAGCCTTAATAACATATTGGGTTTTTCAGAGTATCCCAGTGAGTTGAGTTGTGAAGGAAACATCTCTTGAAAGTGTTATTTCAAGACTATTTTTTATTTTATGCTTATTTAAAGCAATTTTAAATGTTACTTTTCATAATTATCATCAACATCAACTTGATGAATGTTGGAGACCAAACAAATTAGAAAATACAATAAGATCCTTGTATTTTACTTTTACGAAAGTCTTACCTTTTATTGAGTAACCAAAAAAAAGTATTATGTAGACCACTCCCAAAAACATTTTCTTAGATGTACGGCAAGTGTGCGACATCACCTTCAGTCTGTGCTTTTAGTTCTGGCAGCACTGATTGCAAATTTGAACGACTTCAATTTTTGAATCAATATAAAAAATAAATAGTCGCTAACTTGCTAGTATGTACTGGTATAGCTATAGAAATTTCTATGTAGGCCTAATTATATTCACTTTCCAACTTAATAAGATAATGGCAGGCATCATCATTGCTGTGACGTTCGTCTGGAAAGATAATCGATCAGTGAAGTTTTGACTTATGTTTCATAGATATTATTTTTTAAATATGATGGGTTCTGCAAATTTTGACTTTTAAATCATGATTGCATGATCATGTAATGCATGACTGGGTCTTTATGAGCTTAACTAATTTATGACCAGAAAGGCCCCGGTAATTTATAGATTGCAGAAAATTGCATGGGTATTCTTCCAAAATTGTGTTTGAATCAAGGAGTTCAATGGCAAATTCATGAAATTAAGAGTTTCATCAAAGGAGATATGTTAAGCCAAAACAATCTCTTTCCTGAGAGCACTGCAATTATCAGTGATTTGGAATTTAAACAGGCAAACATGTATGACAGACAATTCACAATGGAGCTGGGATGCAAGGGCTTACCACGAGCAGCATTTATAGAGAGGGTGGGCAATATTTACGGGACTTTCATCCACATTTCATTCTATAAATGTCCGGCGACTGCTGGCACATAAAGACTCGAATCATCCATCAGCCAATCATCCAATTCTGCTTTGAAAATTTAAATTTGCAGTACTCATCATATTTCAAATGATTTTTTGAAACATGACACAAAGATTCACTGATTGATTTACTTTGCAGACAGACGTCACAGCAACGATCAGGGGTGGACTGGTGCCATTCATTGAATATGTAATGCTAGACATACAAATGGAGTGACACACCACGCATCTTCCCCCAGAGGAATTTTTAACCTCACTGTAACATTTTCAGAGCGATAGGCCTAGATCTGTTTTCCCCTGACCAGTGGTGTAGCCAGACCTCTGCCACAGGTGGGGCAATGGGTGGGGCAGTACTTTTTGAGGGGGGGGGGCAAGATATATGACCAATTTTATCGACATTTATCGACATTTTTTGGATAAAATTCACATGACTCCCACAATGATCATTTTTGTAGGGACCATCTCAGATCTGTGTTATAAGCTCCAAATGAGGAAAGATTTTACAGTGGAGGTCCCTAACTAAACGGGCAAAAATAATCAGCCTAATGCTATTTGTCATCAATTTATGTGTACTGCAGTTGTGGAGCTTCTTGAGTTTCTGGAGGGGGCCACTAGGAAGTTGGCCTTGCAGATATACTTTCCCTATAGCAGGAGTACCCTCCAAATTTACCTCCAATATTAGGAGGATACTCATGCTACAGCAAAGGTAACAGTGACTAAAATTTACAAATCAAGTATATTTTTGCCCCTCTTTATGCTCAGTAGCTCCTTCACTGCATGACCTTGGGAGCTGTCATGGTTGAGTGATTGGGGACCACTACCACTATACCAACCCTCCCCCTATGAGTTGAAGAAGCATGGTACTTCTGTTGTTGCGACTGTTTGCAAATACATGTATGTCTACAAATTCATCCAAATCCAATAAATTTGACCTTTGTTGTTCAATATGGATGACTCCTTAGTTTGAGAGCCTCTCATCTGTCATTTAATTTCTCGCAAAGGTGTATGACAGAGAGTATTTACAATTACAATTATCCTCTCATGGCTGAGAAGCTTCACTCACAAGAAACACTGGACATTGCAATTTTAAAGAGCTTGTAGGCCTATAGTTAATGGTGTTTCGAGACCCTACATTTTTCGGCTCACTAAATAATTAGTTCGGCGTTTGAAACACTATTTGGTAGAGGGCATCCTAAGCAGAATAGTAAAACTAGGTCATGCACTGGACATTTCAGGCTAATTTTATTTTTTTTACTCCAGAGCCAGAGGGGGGGGGGCAAGAGGGGGGGCAAGAGTAGCCACAGGTGGGGCAAGAGTAGCCACAGGTGGGGCAATTGCCCCACCTTGCCCCCCTCTGGCTACACCACTGCCCCTGACACTTTTTGTTCTTTAATGCACATGACGTTTTTAAATGAATGGGAAGCTTTTATATTTCTCCTGGACCACTTTACAGTCTTCACATACTGTCAACCGAGTCTCAGAAAAATGTCACGGTCTCTGTAAGTTGGAAGAGGAGATTTTTTAAATATCTAAATGGAGCTTTTCCTTCTGTCATGATTTTCTTCATTGCTTGTAATAATTCAAATTTGCAAGATATTGTAATATCAATTTCTCTTTATCACATACATGTATCTAGTCACAGTAATGCAGTTGATCCATTACAATACAGCTGTGGATTGTAATTACATTTCTCACCAGGTGTTGTCATGTCTAAAAGTGGCTGATGCCCTGGTGCTGAATCTCAACATTACAATTTTGTGCATGACTGTTGTTTTCATGATCCCTGATATTGGCAGCCATTGTTAGGCCCAAGACCCTACATAGCTGTGTTAGCTTTGGAGAATATGGCTGAAACATCTTCCCCGATGCCCGGGCACGGGTAGGGTAATGCATTTACCTGGGTCAAATTTGTTTGCCCGTGTTGTCGTTCTTTTTTAAAAAGGGCCTGTATTTCCTATGACCCTTAGTTAGCCAGTCTTTCACTCTAAGTTGACAACTTAATTCAGGTTATCAACACCCAAATTTATCTGAAAATGTTAGTGCATGTTCCTATGATCATCAATTACCCAGTCTTTCACTCTAAGTTGACAACTTTAGAGTCTTAATTCAGGTTATCGACACCCAAATTTATATGAAAATGTTAGTGCATGTTCCTATGACCTTTAATTAGCCAGTCTTTCACTTTAAGTTTACAACTTTAGGGCCTTAATACATGTACAGGTTATCGACACCCAAATTTATCTGAAAACGGTTGTGCATGTTCCTATGACCCTTAGTAAGCCAGTCTTTCACTCTAAGTTGACAACTTTAGAGCCTTAATTCAGGTTATTGACACCCAAATTTATCTGAAAACGGTTTTGCATGTTCCTATGACCCTTAGTTAGCCAGTCTTTCACTCTAAGATGACAACTTTAGAGCCTTAATTCAGGTTATCGACACCCAAATTTATCTGAAAACGGTTTTGCATGTTCCTATGACCCTTAATTAGCCAGTCTTTCACTCTAAGTTGACAACTTAAGAGTCTTAATTCAGGTTATCGACACCCAAATTTATCTGAAAATGTTAGTGCATGTTCCTATGACCCTTGATTAGCAAGGGCTTCCCAGCATTCTGATGATCAGGGCAGCTGAGGACTTACTCATATAATACCAGGGGAATGAAGCTAGAATGCCATGCTTCATTGACCATGGCTAAGAAAGAGTCAAAATAATACACTTAGCCTCAATAAATTCTGTCAATTTTTGTTCTGAATAAAGTTTACCTCACCTTTGGTTAGTTGTGTGACTTGCAGGCCTGCCTCTTGTCTGTAATGGTCATAAATACTTCAAGTCCATTTTTAATCCATTGCTAGGTAAGCCGTTTGGAACAGACTTGCAAGATCAGAAGTGGCCTGCAGAAAATTCCCAGGCACAGAAAACTAGATATATTCAATATCTGCCAAAAAAAATCCAGTTTCAGCTTCATCTGGTCCATTTGTGTATTTGAATCCTGGGGGATTTGAAGATTTGCTCCAATAATCCTGGCTAACTACTTATTTCCAACTGATTATTTCATAAAAGATTGAGCCCTTACTGGGTCAAATATCATGAAAACATTGTCCATATTACTGTGCATGTCATGCTCCACTGACTGCTTTGACAAAGCATTCAGTTGGTATCACTGATGAGGCATTTGCTGATCCTATTGTGATTGTTGGCTGTGCAAAACAGAAACAGCCACAAACAACTATCAAACCATTAAAAACTATCCAATTATCACAATAATTCTGATCTGATAGAGAGTCAGGTCACAGAATATATTTCTTTTAAAATTAATATATACAGGCTTTCTAACTACAATTTAAGGAAAAAATCCCAATTAATGCATTCAATATTTGTTGAACTATTTACCCACTTGCCTGAAATCACTTTTCCATCAATCTTATCTGCAAATTCGATAACATGTGATATTGATGTACTGCGTATTTTATTAATATTTCATATCATGTTTAAGAGGAGAATATCCAGGTCCTTCTTTTACACCTTTACATGTTGTGATATTGAGACAAAAAAAATTGATAGAAATGTATGGCCTGTCCTTATATTTTATTATAGCTTATATTGCATTGTTGAGTACTTGTAATGATTCAACTATCCTAAAGTAGGTGGCACCACCTCCTGGTGACCCTACTCATGGCAGCTTCTTTGATATCACATTCCCATTATCAAACCATTGATAACCTTTTTTCCTATCTAATTATTTAATTCTACTTTTGGCCTACGAATACTTCTGATAGTCCAACAGTTAAGTGTATGACATATATATATATTTTTTTTTTTTTGACAGAGCAATATTGTTCTGAGAAGGTTATTTTATTTCAATGAGTTAGTCACAGTTTTATTCCACTCAGTCAGTTAGAATGTTTGGAACACAGTTGGTTGTCATGCACATTGATCACCAAACTGTTGAGCATGTTATTCACAGCTTCACTAAATCCTCAGGTTGAAGTGATCTAGTCCTCTTGAGGTGACAATTTATAATTTAGACAGTACATGGGTCAAAGGATTACCTTGACATTGGCCAACCACTTCCTCTAGGCTCTGTCAGACACGACTTATCCAGATTTCCTGATCAGTTATTTCGCTTGATATCTCCACAGAAAAACCCCAGAATATAGTTTTGACACTTCTCACAGTTGAGGTAAGTTGTTAACTAAATTATGCATTAGTGCATCTTTTTTATCTGTCAACTATCATTGCAAATTTTTGGCATTTAGTTAGAGGTTGTCAGGAGCTACAATCCCTGTTCCATATGTAAACAGAAGGATGGATCATTGATGAGAATTCCCGTGTTGATTAGCCAGTCTTTCACTCTAAGTTGACAACTTTAGAGCCTTATTACAGGTTATCGACACCCAAATTTATCTGAAAGTAGAGGTGCATGTTCCAATGAGCTTCAGTAACCCATCTTTGACTTTAAAAAAATTAATTACGAACCTTCAAAATTTCTATGGACATTGGACAATCTGCCTTTATCAGTGTTAATGGCGTGAGATGTATATGAAGCTACCTTGTTCAAAATGACTTCTCATAATCAACTTTCAGTAGTTTTTACTATTGATTATATATTATTAAAGTTCTCTTTGTTCTTTGTGTTGCGATTACATATTTCTTGTTCACAATTGTGCAGTAAATTATTTTGAATGATGATGATTACTACAATTATGTCCCCACTTTAGAATCTCTTTCTGTATTTCGGTGATAATTATGTGAAATTGCTCGTTGGCAACCGTCGACAGACTAACATGGAAAAAATTGCTTTAAAAAAATATAAAATGATTTTGGAAATGTTTCTTTATATTAGCCGCCTATAGAATTTAGAACTATAATCGTTATCTCAGGGTTTCTTCCCAGATGAAATAAAAATAGCGAAGGTTATACCAATTTTTAAATCTGGTGACACTATGAATATCTCTAACTATCGTCCTGTTTCAGTTCTGCCAATGTTCTCAAAAGTACTAGAAAGAATAATGTACAATTGGATACTCTCTTTCATAAATAACATTAAATTTTGTACAAATATCAATTTGGATTCAGAAATAATCATAGTAGTAATATGGCCCTACTAATTCTTGTTGACAAAATAGCATCTGCTTTGGAAAAAGGTGTATTCTTGGACTTTCAAAAGGCCTTTGACACCGTCAACCACGGTATTTTACTCAGTAAATTAAACAGAGATATGGCATAAGAGGCAATGCTTATAATAGGCTTCATGACTATCTGAGAAATCAAAAACAGTTTGTGTCATTTTCTAATGTAGACTCAGCGAGGTCTGAAATCAATTGTGGTGTTCCCCAGGGGTCAATACTGGGTCCCTTGATTTATCTGATTTACATTAATGACCTGATCAACATATCAGAAACATTAATGCCTATATTGTTTGCAGATGATACAAATATATTTGTAAGTGGAAAATCCCTAGCAGAAATTGTGAACATTGTGAATACTGAACTAAAGAAATCAGTTGACTGGCTGAATGCTAATAAATTGTCCTTGAATGTGAAAAAACTCACTATATGATTTTCAAGGCTATAGAGGTCAAACAGCTAATATTGAAAGTGATTATGGAGTTCTTTTAAATAACGTCTGAATTGAAAAAGTGCATTATTCTAAATTTCTAGGAGTTACAATTGACTCTCGGCTCAATTGGGAGAAACACATATCAAATGTCAAAGGCAAGGTAGCAAGAGGTTTGGGAGTAATTACTAAGGCAAGGCGGAGTTTGAGCTCTTCTAGCTTAGAAACCTTGTACTACAGCATGAACTATCCACACTTAAGGTGGCTCGATACTCGTGAACTTTCCAAGATAGGAATTCTTAAAAACAGTTTAGAATGATCCAAAACGTAGTTTATAGCAAGGATATATAAACGAAACTGGTCGCTACCAGCCTTTCTTTCAAAATATTTGAGATTATGTAAAAGAAAGTCAGTCCACGCAAACCTGAAAAACCAATTATTTTTCTTGATTTTTTTAATTTGAACTTTTCCCTGCCATTCAGTGGCCATTCATCCTATGTTATTAAATGAAGCATGCAATTAAACAGAACTGTTTTATGGAAAAGCTGATTATAATTCCAGAGAGATATATTTATTTTAAAGAACTTATCTAGGGGTTCGGAACAAAAGTTTCGATTTTGAAAATGTTTATCTTTTTATGAATCATAGCGCTAAAAAAAAAGACTAGATAGAATGTTCTATTTCTTTGTCATCTGTTTTCAAATAAAGTGAGGAGCAACATAATGATAGTGACAAGGCTTGCAACGGGCCTGGAAATTGATATATAAATTTATTTATATAACAGAGTCATCTTTGCGAAATTAAACATGCTTGCCGAAAATCGCTTGTAGAAATTTTCTTCTTAAAGTAGAAAGCTGAATGTCCTGTGGTTTATAGTATTCTTCATGTCGCATCTAATGCTGCAAACGAGAAGTCTCTAACCCCAAGAGAAGTGGCACAAATGCCAAATGAAGCAGCCGCCGCATAAAATTCTTAGAATTTAAAATGATGCTGAAAATTTCCGAGCAGAGCTGAGCTGCAATGGTGACGTTACGATAGATAGGGCCTGCCTGGCTGCGCGTCAATGTGCGCTAACTACCATTTCTCATGAGTAGCGAGCCACCTTAATGTATTGAAGTTTGGGGCAATGCAGCACATACATCTATGAGTTCCCTTTTTAGTTTGCAGAAAAAGGCAATAAGAATTATCAAATCTGCTCCTTTCAGAGCACATACGGACCCACTTTTCAAGGAGCTTAATTTTGTCAAACTTTCTGATATTTTTAGGCATAGCATTCTCATGTTTGTTTTTAAATTTTTTTTAGAGGTCTTCTCCCTGAAATTTTCTCGAGCTTTTACATGAGAAACAGTGATATTGCTTCCAGGGATGCACGTCAGATAGACTTACTGCATTTACCTAAATGTAAGACAACTCTCTACCAAAAAACAGCTAGAATCTGGGGAGTCAAGGATTGGAATGCTAGAAGCAGATCTTTGAATAGGCAATGTAGTCAACAAACATTTAAAAAAAACCCAGTTAAAAAGCCTCTTAATAAATGAAAGCTCTAAATAACCAATTCATTTATACCCCCTATGGTGGATACATGAATTAGAAGTTTTGGAAAGTGTCTGAATGACATGTGAATCTCATGTTGATACGTGTAAGTTGCGTTGAAAAAAACATTTTGAAAAAGTTTCTGAAACTCTTGAGAGACATGTGATTATCTTTTTTACACTTGAGTTACATCCATCTGAAATTGTCTCTCTGGAAAAATAGAAAGAAATACATTTCTGTATTTTCAGTTACATCACCATATAGAAGGATCTGTTATGCAACTCTTCAGGTTTTCAGGAAATGTGCATGTCACATCAACCATTAGGCACTCATCATTATTTGCATCTTTATTATCATTAATCTCCCGGTAATTTCTCATGCTATTCGCCAAAACAAAAAGTTAATTGTTCTCCTTCATCCAGCAATAAAATTAACCATATCGGGGATTTATAAATTTAATCAAACTTTGCTAAATGCAAAAGCAGTAACACTGTCAGGGTTGGGCACGAGTGCACATGTACTCGTGTACTCGTGTACTCGAGTACATTTTTCCAAGTACTCGCATGTACTCAGTACTCGTGCTAAATCATGAGTACAGTACTCGTACTCGTACTCAAGTACATTTGGGTGTACTCGTGCCAAACCCTGAACACTGTACATATATTGTAATTACATATATGTTTTTAATACATTTAGCAATTTAGGCATAGGCCTACCATATTTTGAATTTTTGCAATTATGTTGCATTCATATTGTACATTTAGCTATTTACCTCTATTCGAAATGTAACAAAATATTATTTCTGCATGGGTATAAATGTTGATGATGGAAGTTTCATGTCATGTTTCATTTTAGCATTATGAAATGTTTGCAACTACCTATGTAATAATTGTCATAATGTATATATATGTTCCCCTATTTACTCTTCATATCCGACCAATGACTTAATTGTTTAATGTTAGAGATAGATATTGTGTAATTTCTGGATAATTATTTGGTAATGGCATATACGCTTATGGCGTCAGCCAACCATAATTTCATAGATGTAATTACCGGCCATGCATCCTATGCATAGGCCGGTAATGCAGTGATATCCATCAAATGTGAGACATGAGCCTCCAGGCCTAACCAGGCCATTCCAAGGGTTTATTTTACATGTATTTATCTGTTATGACATCGTAGATTAATCCAATTGTGTCTTTTTTTAGTTAAATGCAATATTATAAGATTTATAATCATTCTTTCTAACCTCCAGCGCTGGGTCAGTCAGGCTGATTTTGCGTCGCCATTTTCTTGTGTATTGGGGCTGTCACTGCACTGTGTGCTGTAGGCCTATATGAGATGTCACTAAACAGGCCTATCATTCATTGTATTTGCTCCATTCCAATCAATACCAGTAATTGCTGTTCAATGCTGAATTGCTCTTCACCATTTAGGCCTAAAGTGCAATTCACTTTCACACCTCCCTGTCCTCTGTCACCTTGTATCCAATATTTTCAATCAGCTTCATACTTATTTAATTCTAATTTAAATTCCATGCATAAAATAATATTATTATCAGGAAACATAAAAGTATTGACATATCTTACAGAATAAACATCATTTCAAGAAAATCAGGACTCTGAATATTTATGCATAGAATACTAAAACTATTTTGTACATGAAATTTAAGGCAAAATGAAAAGAAACAGTTTTATGAGTAAGTAATTTCTGGTATTATTTGAAAATACACCAACATCCACCAAGTCATGGAATAATAAAAATAAATTAAATATATTTTTATTTTTCCCATACACCATACATGTGTATTGATCATATCGATTCCACTGATAAAGCATGTGCAGCATGGCCGGTGCTGTGCTCTAAGAGTGCTTGTTAACTGTTTATTTTCTCTCAATTTTGTATGCCAGTCTTTATGGTCAAATAAATCAAATCAAATCAAAACATTCTGGAGGGAGACGGTAAATTTCAATAATCAAAGTCTAAAACTACTTTGTCAGTGCCTACAGAAAGACGACAGCTAGATAATCTTGTTTTATCAAAGATGGGAATACCCAATAGCTTTGTTTAAATGCTGAAAACAATATATTGTAGTTTGTATGACCAACAGTATCTCAAAGCCACAGAGTGAAGTTTGATGTTATATTCTCATGGCTTTATTTCAGCAGAATAAGCTAAAAAAATCTGAGAACTCTGCAAATTTGACCGACATTCAAGTTTTAAATCTGCACGTAATATGAATCATAGATTAATTGTGATGTTTTTTTTTTTAAATTCCAATGTAATCGATTAGATTGAAAAATAAAACAACAACATTTGACAAGATACAATTCATGTGCCAGTAGGCCTAAACAGAAGACGTTTTTACATTTTTAAAATGGGCTTATTTTTAAGAAAATTACTTATTTCACAGTGCAAGGCCAAAGAATCACAATTTCAACAACTGAAATCATTAATATACCCTAGCTCATAATTATGGACTACTATTTTGTATGAAGTGGTAAGAAAATGCAAATTTTTAAGTTTAAATGGCTGCAGCTCCAAGTGAGTATTGACACTGGTACAAGCAAGCGAAGTGGCCAAGAAATGGAAAATAGCTTTTTTTTTCAGAAGTACCTTAAAAGTAAATTTGGTGACACCTCGTCCAGTAATAAGAAAGTCATAATCTGCCGTGTGTATTATATTTGCCAATCAGGCCTTCCTATTCAGAACTCAAGTTCCAGTTTTCTATGTGCATGCAAGGGTTCGAATCCCTGTTGGGGAACCCAAAATTTCAGAGGACCTTCAATGTTCTTCATAAGTAAAAAATGCCAGCTGGGTGGCATACGGATGATGCGTCAATTTGGCTGTCCCTTGTATTAGCATCTATGTTGGGCAAGTAGCAGAACATTGAGTAAATGTGTAACATGTTGAGGACTCCTACTCTCTCTCCCATCTCATCAATCAACCCTCATGAGATCCCAGAACGGGGCTCAAAAGGCTGTGCTTACCATATCAATCAATCAATAAATCAATCAATCAATCAGTCGATCTATCTCTATCTTTCTGTCTATCTAAAATAACTTTCTGGGAAAAAAGTTCTCCAGTTCTCGACGTGAGAATGGGCCATGACTCACTTGGGAAGTTTTGAATGATTTGCTTTTGTCAGTTACTGTTTACTAGCTTTTTCAGCATGTATCACATAACTGTCAGTATAAGCGTCAATGAACAAACCATACACTTTTGTCAGGTATGAACCAGATAAGACTCATTTAAGAGGATTAGAAGAACGCAACAAGTAGCTGTCAATGACGTGGCAAAGGCAATTTGGAAGTTGGGAAGTTAAAAATGCAGGCCACTCACTCTAAACTTAGAGCTCAATAGGTTCACAAAATTGGTTATCTTTGCGCCCTTTTGAATCCATTACAGAAACTACAATCGAACACACCTTGGTGTGTGAGCTCTAACAGATTACAGATGCAGCAATTGTTACTTTTTTTACAGTGTTGTGCAGTAATGACGTGGTCTAGTGAATGATATCTAGATTTGAATATTAAATAACTTTTAATCGGCCAGTGTATGCTTAGAATTGTGTTATTGCTGCAAAGTGGCACTTGTTGAGGAACTGTTTTTTTGGTGGAAACATGCTTTTCCTGGCAGACAGCCACGAGCACTGCCACTTCTCAGTGTAAGCTTACCCTGACCACAGCATAACCAGTCTGTTGAAAATGAGAACTGCATGCTTCTGCCACCTGGCAGAAAAAAGTTAGTTTTGTATGCTTCAGCATTGAGCTCCAAAGAAATAGTTCCAATTTCATTGCACATTCACAAAATTTCTATTCAACATTGATGTATACCAGAGTCAAACTCGGCAATCACATTCTCTAAGGAAGTAGACGAGGCCATCAGTACACTCAGAAACAGCCCCGGTGTCTTCCAGACAAAATTGTGTGTGTTCCTCTGGTTGAAAGGATGTGGACGCTCGCAGGAGCTCGCGGAATAGCACACTAATCACTAGGTGGCAACACAAGACAGCATATGTTCTGATCTGTGGCAATGCAAGAGCAGTCCACTTGTAGACAGCAGCATAACACTATTTTGTGAAGTTGTAACAAAAAGATTTAAAACTCTCCTCCTGTGTGGCAGGTAATAGATAACAGTTTCAGATCTCTTAAAGCAATAAAGTGATTGCTTGAATTTTCCATTGTTGTCTGTTTGTTGTTTCAATTAGATTCTATGTGGAAAACCATAAACAATCAATTAGCGTTTTCTGTGTCACTGCAGTTTGGCCACAGTGAAAGGCTGACAGCAAGTGCATAAACACTCATTGATTGTTTAACATTGTTGATTACAATTTGTTTACATCTTGCTGGCAGCTCAGCTGTGCGTACGAGCTCAAGTGATGAGGTCTCTCTGCTTGGTTGAATGACCTGACCTACTTGAATATTGATAACTGTGTCAGCTGGAGGTCATCCCATTTCTGGCAGACTCTCCAGCTGTGCTGTTCGTTTAAGAGTCTGTGAGCAGACTGCAGGCCGCTAATAACTCATCTGATTAAAAGGTGTTGATTTTGAATAAGGTGTAATACGGTGTATGTTGGTCAAAACCATTCACCACTTCACCGCGGCAATAGCGAATTATGCATCCTGATCCCCTGACGCTTGCTGCATTTGCGTCTTTTCTCAGGGTGAGCTCCTTCCTGCAACCGTTTAGGGCAAGTGTCTTCCTCACTGAAATGAAACAACAACGTGCAAGCACTTTAAGCGGCGCTTAATTCAGTAAACTTTCTCACTGATCAATACATTCTATGTGCCATGGTCCCACAGTATTTGGTTTGCTCATAAACATTTGTTTAAGTATTCTTTATTGAAAGTGCATGTACAGTGCTCTGTTCCATCTCTGCAGGATGACCTTTGACCTGTGAAATTCAGCCCATTTGCTTTCTTTATTATTTTCCAGTTAGTTCTTCACCAAAATCTTTTCAACGCGAGTTAAAATATTGATGAGCCTGTATGATAAATTTGAATGAGATTGGTTAGGAGGGGCACCCTAGCAAGTGGTCATAAGTTTTGGCAAAATTTCTTCAGGAATAGCTTGCTCCTTGCGCCGCAAAAAAAGGTTGGATACATGAGTGGACCTATGTTCTCATTATGGTTTGATATCATCATATTAACTGATGAAGTTATTGATAATCAGTATTAATCACATTTGTATTTTCATGTCTAAATATATATAATGGGTCAAAATTTGATAAGTCTGAAATTCTTGTCTCTGGTGTTTAACAACAATTCATGAAGGCAGGAAGGCACATCGAGGACCTGTTGTTGTCATTTGTCAAAGACCATGATATTAGCAAAACTTATAACACAAAATATATGTGGCTGAATATATTTATCCCATCCAAAAATAGCATTGAAGTGGCCAACCCCCCTGAAAACGGCCTGTCTCCACCAAAATTGTCTTTGAAAAATGGCTGCCATATAAGCGCCAGTCATAATTTTTTGTGTGGAAACAAGACTGTTTTGATGAAACCAATAATTCCAATAGATTTTCATTTTGGTGTGTCTGTTGGGCTCTTAAGATAATTTTTGACTCCAAACTCCATTGGATTTGCATTATAAAGTTCAGTGCCGTTGAGCAACCTCTAAATATCAATTAATTTAACTGAGATTCGGCACAGTTTACTCAAGACCAAAGGGAAAAAATTCACCCAACGCAAACTTTAAAAGGCTTTTCTGGAGCGAACAATTGTCAAAATATTTTCAGCTGAAATTTCAAGGTTTTCAAATTTTGACCCATATATGCACAATCTTTTGCCATTAAGTTTAAAACATATGTTTCAATCGAGAAGAAATATTCACTTGCTATCCAAGAGAAGTGCATCTGATTTGTGTTTACCTTTTCCGAGGATTGAAAAATTTAAGTTCTCTATTTTGTTCATTGGACCTAAAGTATGGAATTTTCTGCCAATTCGCATCAAAAACCTTGATACATTAGACCAGTTTAAGAATAATATAAAGAAATTCATGTTTGTTTCTACCAATAGAAAACCTTGAGCTGACATTATTGTGCAGTTTCTTGTACCTATATTTTTTAACTAACAGTTGTTGTTAAAAATCGTCATTATTACTGTTTGATTCTCTGCTGAGTAGCATTTCTATTGTGTAAGTTTTTTTCTATAGACCAACAAGCCCTTTGGGGGTTTTATGTCTTTTTTTGTCACTAACTCCTGTATATATGTACTGAATATAGTGAAAGAAAAGAAATGAGAAATGAATGTTATTTCGTACATACCTATCTCAGGACAATGACTCAGGTGTTTGCTCCAAGGGGTCTTGGTTACTGATCTGATGTAGTCATCTGCAAGAAGACAGCGGTCTAAATCTGACAATCTTGGGAGTTTGAGTAAAGAGTCCAAAGTAAAAGAAATTTGATGAAATAGTACGAGACAGACAATTTCTGAGTTTCATGATTCTCTGAGAAATTAAAAAAAAAAACTTAAAAAACAAACTTATTTTTCCGAAAAAAGATGAACTCATTTAAAAGTGGAACTTTAGAAGAGATTTGGTTTTGTATTTCTTCATTGAAATGCTTCTCCTACAACTCTCGTAATTCTCAGAAATTTTTATAAAAATACTAGTAGTCTACTAGTATATATAGTTCTAAACAATTTTAGACAGGTCATGATCGTCTCAGAAATAAAAATAAAAAACATTTATAATCAATTCAACTGAATACAACCACTGATTATGATTTTCTCAGATTGAGGCAAGACAATTTATATATTTTTAATGCTTACTTTTTTCCGGATAGAAACTTGAACGAAACATGATGGAGAATGAACCGCTGGTCTTATGAACTTGCACAACACCAGAATTGCAAATCATCAGCTGACATTTCCGCGTATTGACATCGTACGAAATAGTGTTTATGCGTGGCCTTTGTTTTGCTTCGTTGACACATGAGCGTCTGTCCACAATTTGGAGAGTTTCTTCAATGGGGCATTCGATTCTCAAAAGGTACTCTGGACTTATCGCTTGCCGGAATTCTGTTTCCTCTAAAAAATGGATGAGATCATTTAAAGGGATATGTGGTTTTAAATATTGTCTCAAAATACAATGAAAGGGGTGTGCTTTATCTCCAATAGTGTCTCAAATTGTATAATTAAGTTCAGTAGAATCCTATAATTCTCATTGACAGTATTTTCATACAGTCCATCAAATATTGCCACATGCAGTAGAATATGAAATAGAAATAAATGTCTCAAGTGGTCAAGATATGTTGCTACTTACTGGGTTTCATCAGTATTTTGTAAAACGACTTACTTTTAGTATTGAATTAATTACTTTTCAGCATAACCTCCTTGATCTCATCCTTAGGTTGTTGACTTAATTAGTTACATTACTTTTTTTTTTTAAACTTACTTGGTTTCGTCACGAGGTCTTTGGCTTCTTCTCCCCCATCTCCCAGATGGAAATCATAGATGTGCTGACATTCCAGGTCGTCTGAGACGTAAGAAGCTTCACAATTCCGATCGGCTGAGCACAAGAATGCACACGCTCTTCTCTTGCTGGACTCAGGGACGTTCACTTCAACTGTCTTGTTTGGGTAGGTGCCATACGATATCTTTTCTTCCATTTGAGGGGTTACAATCATTTCACCTAAAAAAAAATACATATAGGGGAGAGTGGACCACCCCCCTAAGACAAAATGTCTTGTGAAGTTGTAATGACCAACACAATCAAGAACTTCTGCTGGCAATATGACACACTCTTAGAGTACAATCATATTATGCCCCGGGGGGTGGTTATGCCCCACTCTCCCCTAGAAGCATGTAGCCTAAATGAAAGATATGGGGTTTTTAGTATCCCAGTGAGTTGAGTTGTGAAGGAAAACACCTCTTGGTATTAGTTAGACACCGATTTGCGGGGTTCTAACTCTAACATGCATTTTTGTCAGATCCCAACGGGAGGCATGTTAGGACCCGGCAAAGAGGTGTCTAACTGACTTAGACATCATACGCTTCTTCTATTATACATTTTAACTCATACTTTTTACAAAATAAACAATAATCTCAGTGTTTGTTTGCTGTTAATAATAGTGTTAATCCCTTGCAGGGTGTTGACATGCAATATTGTCAGTTAGATCCCGGCTATTCTAATGGTATAAGTATCTTGGTGATGTCTAAAAAATGTTATTTCAAGACAATTTGATGCTTAGAACTTTAAAACTATTTTAAATGTTTCTTTTCATAATTATCATCAACATCAACTTGATGAATGTTAGTGACAAAACAAATCTGAATATACAATAACATCCATGCATTTTACTTTTATGAGTCTTACATTTTATTGAGTAGCCAAAGTCAAAGAAAAGTATTATGGAGACTGCTTCCAAAAGCATTTTCTTAGATGTACGGCGAGTGATGCCACATTACCTTTAGTCTGCACTTTTAGTTCTGGCAGCACTGATTGTAAATTCCAACGACTTCAATTTTTGAATCATTATAAAAAGAAGTTTCAAAGAAATCATTTGAAATATGATGAGTACTTCAAATTCGATTTTCAAGGTGGTTTTTTTGGAACATTATAAGACAAAGATTGATTTACTTTCCAGGAAGATGTCCTAGCAACAAACCAACATTGAAGCCCAGTACAATTATCTGATTAATTTGGCAAGTGACCATAATTATATAGATGTTTCCATAGTTATATCAGCATATATTAGAAACCATTGTTTTTTATATTGATTAAAAAATTGAAGTAGTAGGAATCCACGTTGAATGTTTGCAGAACTAACTGCACAGACTGAAGGTGATGTTGCATCATTTGACGTATACATCCAAAAAATGTTTTTGGAAGCGGTATACATTATGGTTTTCTTTGGTTACTCAATAAAAGGTAAGCCTTCCTTAAAAATAAAATAACATGGATCTTATTGTATCTTTTTATTTGTTTGGTCACTATAACATTCATCCAGTTGATACTGTATTATATGACAGGAAACATTTAGAATAGTTCCTTTGCCAACAAAAGAACTGTATTTTTAAATAAGCATCAAAAAGTCTTGCAATAACATTTTATTTTCAAGAGGCGTCATACTTCTTAAGTCAATGGAATACCATTTTCAGGCGTCTATACTTTTATACATAATGTGTTGTTGTATGTTTTTCAGGTGAAATGAGTGTAACCCCTCTAATGGAAGAAAAGATATCGTACGGCACCTACCCAAACAAGACAATAGAAGTGAACGCCCCGGAATCAAGCAAGAGAAGAGCGTGTGCATTCTTGTGCTCGGCCGATCAAAACTGTGAAGCTTCCCACATCTCAGATGACCTGGAATGTCAGCACATCTACGATTTCCATCTGGGAGACGGGGGAGAAGAAGCCAAAGACCTCATGATGAAATCAAGTAAGTTACAGTGTACCTTGACCACTTAATTAAAAGATTCAGAGGGGCCATTTTGACCTTGAAAAGTTCCATAAATTATTTGATCATGAATGTCAGCGAATCTGCGATTTCCATTCGGGAGATGGGGGAGGGGGAGAAGAAGCCAAAGACCTCATGATGAAATCAAGTTAGTTGGCTCAAGGAAAAGAGAATAAAAAATAACATGCAAGCACTTTAAGAGATGCTTGTTAGTGGATCTACAGACTGCCTGTCTGTCTATCTACATCTACAAGGATCTATCTATCTCTCTATCTATATATGATCTATATTTTGTCTTTCTTTTCTTCCTCCCTTTTTCCGTCCTTCATTCCTTCCTTCCGGGGGAACTTCAGGTTCCCTTAATCCTTCTTCCGTTCCTTCTTCTGTTCCTTCTTCTGTTCCTTCTTCTGTTCCTTCTTCCCTTCCTTCTTCCCTTCCTTCTTCCCTTCCTTCTTCCCTCCCTTCTTCCCTTCCTTCTTCCCTTCCTTCTTCCCTTCCTTGTATGGTTGTCAGATTTAATCAATGAGATTTAAATCATGATTTTAAGGCAACATTTGGAGAAGTGTGTACACTTTCGAAAAATGCCTAGACTGTCAAGCCCATCATATATTGGCCCAAGCAGATGTGAGACAGTGCACATACCTGCAAAGCTCACGTTATTATAATCAGATCATTCATCCGTGTCACTCTGCCACAAAATCAAAGACGATGCAGATTGGTGATTGAATAATCCAATTTTACACGCTACGGAACAAAAAAAATAATTTTTTACCATTTTTCATCCTGATTTAATTCTAGTATTTATACATAAATTCTTTATATTATGAGGTATCTAACATGGAACAGTGCATACCATACATCTCATTGATATCAATTCTAGATCTTAAATTTCATTATTTAGTCCCCACTTGTGACTGCTCACATTGGCCCCAATTGGGAGAAATTGTCAGGAAGTCAAAACTAAATGCTCTATGAAAATTTTCCCAGGTACATTCTGTCATTATCTGAACATCCTAAATGATACTATATGTTCATTACAATGCAATAGACACAACAACTGCGTCTTAAATTCTTAATTGGTGAAATCTATGCAAAATTGAGATCGAGAATTTTGTCAATTCTGGCTCTCCCAGCCAAGTATTGCCCAATTTTTACATTCTGAAAATTCCCCGTAGATAAATCTGATCCAATAAACACAAGAAAAGCAGACAAACTATGCCTCTACCAATGCCATAAACCCTACTATGCAAACTGAAAGTCAGAGTTCCTCCGTGGCCTAATGGTTAAGAGTGCTTGTTTGCACAACCACTGGCTCTGAGGGCGTGGGTTCGAATCCCACCCCGGAACTCAATTTAGTCCAACCCATGGGACATTAAATGGAGGCGGGTTGTATCCAGTGTTCTATGCTGGGGCAACTGAAAGACCCTGGGCATCTCTGAATTAATAAGGTATGTACCAGACTCACAGTCTTCTCATCTCATCATCATAAGACAATCGCCTGCCTCGATATAGCCCACTAAGGTGGTGCAGAGGCGTAAAACACAAACAAACAAACAAAGCAAACTGAAAGTCTTTAACTATCAAAATACATTACATAAATTCAACTGACATTTCTGTACAAGTTTTAACTACACATTTTGCAAGAGCTGTCAATAAACCTTCATAACAGAGCAGTCATGGTTCCTCAGCAGCTGCCCAGTGACCCGTGAAATTGGCGAAGTAGGTCAGCATGACCCAGTTAACCACACTGCCATGACTGACCTTTGACCTGAAGATAGTCAGCATGTTTGTTTTCCTTATTATTTTTTTCCTCTCAGAAAGGCATCAAAAGTTTATCAACGCAAGATAAAATTCTATTGAGACTGTATGCAAAGTTTTAATGACAGAGGTGAAACAGCACGGCCAAGCCAGTTGTTATAAGTTTCCAAGCCTTCCAGCCCCAACAGCGATGCGCTTGCAAGCAAGCAAGCATCTCTAAAAACTAATTATTGTATTTTAGGTTCCTTATTTAACTATTCCAGTGAGCAACAACACATGTGGATTGACATCTTTGATTCCATTTATTTCTTATAACAATAAACACGAGGGGGCGCACAAAGCGTATAACAACAATAATCAATAGGTGGAGCCAGTGTACTATATTTCTGGATCTCTGCTGGATCTCTGCTGGATCCTCATATATCACACTAATGGAATCAAAATCAAGTAAGGCCCAATGGCCCATACACCAAAAACAACATTGAAATTAAGTTGGTCATCGAAAGAAATGATAAAGAAATTAAGTTCAGTTGGTAACTTTCAAATCTACAGAAAGTAATCCAAAGAAACACCAAAAATATAATTGACACTGCACTGCAAAGCTAAGGACACCAATATCAGCAGCAGCAACCCTTGACACTATGATAAATTTTTCCATCTGAGTAGTATGAATACTACGAATATGATTTTGTTGGTTAAAGCTTTTAATTGAAAAATCATTCATCCATCTTGTAGCCCCGGGTCTGTAGCATGCAACAGCCAGATCTCTTTTAACTGATTTCCTCTACTGTGTATTCTTTTCAGAGGAAACAGAATTTCGACAAGCAATAAATCCAGAGCGCCTTTTGAGAATTGAATGCCCTGCTTCTGAAACCCTCCAGAACTTGGACAGATGCTCCTGTGTGAAGGAAGCAAAATGGAAATCGCACATCAACACAATTTCGTACAATGTCAATACACGAGAATGTCAGCTGATGATTTGCAACTCAGACAACACCCTCAAAGTTCATCGCACTGAAAGTTCTTTCTCGATCATGTTTCGTTCAAGTTTCTATCCCAGAAAAGGTAAGCATAAAGAAAATAGGAAAGCATAACAAACATAATATACCGTCATTTTCTCGTTATGTCTTTATTATAATATAGGGTATGTATAATGTCTATATGTGTGGAATGTCAGAAAAAGGCTTACTCCTGAATGAAGGAAGGAAGGAAGAAAACATTTATTAGACCCAAATATGAAATACAATTGCATAATTCAAATTAATTTAACATGGATCATGGTAACAGAACTAAGTTCTAAGAAAGAATGCTAACATTCTGCTACCATTTAAAACAATTCTAATACATTCATTTCATAATTCACATGGCAATATCAAAAGCAACACAGTGTTAGTTATAAAGCATTGGTTACAAGCAGTGTTGGAGTCCTTGAGGCCGGCCTCGGAGCCACTTTTGATGGCCTCGGCCTCGGTCTCGGTCTTGGATGACCAATCCTTGGCCTTGGCCTTGGTCTCGGACCCTCTGGCCTCCGATATCTGCCCGCGGCACGTCCGAGGCCAGCGAAATTAATTAAGTTCAATTTTGCTGGAACAGTCAAAAAAATTTTCCTGTCAGATTAGTATAATTATCTGTCAGTTTATTTAATGTAAAGAACCTATAATCCTATATATTATTACAATCCGATGGAATAATTTTCTGCTCGTCTTTTAAGACTGTTTATATCTAGTCCTATTTTAGGCTGAGTGCCAAGTTATAAGCGATGCCATTTTTGTGATATAAATGAAATTATAAATCGACCAATAGTATTTTAATATTTTTGAATTTGAATTTTCATTCACTAATTAAAAACATAGGCTGCGCAGCAGCAAACCTTCAGCGAAAAAACAACATTTTAAAAGGACACCATTACACCATAAAAGTGATGTGAAGCACATTGCATGTAGCATTTGCAATAATGGCCTGATCTTGGTCTGAAATTATCTATATGCCCCGCCATATGCCTGCCTGCATGCCAGGGTATGTGGAACGATGTTAAGAGCTTACTAGACCAATATACACATAATATGGACTAGTTTCATGCATAAACAAGGAATAAGTTGTGAGGTATGGGTCAGAATGTTTCAAAAAGCATTAAGAGTAACTAGCAGACCAACAAAGGGCACTAAAATATTATATAGGAAATGTATATAAACTTTCATCACGCACAAAAGACACAAATTTATCAAATAGGTGACATGTGTAACAAATTTCATCCATGTACCTGCAGTTGTGACCAAGTTTTGGCCCAAAAATGAAAAAAAAAATTAATAAATTTTTCTCAATATTTCAAAAAGTATAGAATATCAATCAATCAGACCATGAAAAGGCACAACTAGACCATATAGGCTACATGTGTGAAAATTTTTATCCATGTACATGTAACAGGGGCTGAGTCCTAGCCCGGAAATGAAAAAAAAAAAGTTTTTAATATTTTTGTCAATATTTCAAAAAGTACAAAATGTCCATCCATGAGACCATCAAAAGGCACAACTAGACCATACAGGCTACATGTGTACCAAATTTCATCCGTGTGCATGCAAAACGGGCTGAGTCCTAGCCCGGAAACGAAAAAAAAAATTTTTTAATATTTTTCTCAATATTTCAAAAATTTAAAAAGTTCCATCAATCAGACCATCAAAAGGCACAACTAGACCATACAGGCTACATGTGTACCAAATTTCATCCATGTACATTCAATAGGGGCCGAGTACTGGCCCGGAAACTATCCACCCGCCGCCCGACCGCCCGGACGCCCGACCGCCCGCCCAGCGGACGGACAACTTTTGACCAAAGTGATAACAATACCTTCTTCGAACTTCGTTCGCTGAAGGTAAAAAGTGTTAAATACAAGTCAAAAAGCACTGCTACATTTTATAGGTGATACGTGTAGGAAATGGCATTGCTGTACATGCAATAGTCGGCACGTTTTGGCTCCAATAAGAAAATAAGTATTTTCAATATTTTTTCTCAATATTACAAAAAGTATAGAATATGTATCAGTCAGACCATGAAAAGGCACACCTATACCACATAAGTCATATGTGTACCAAACTTTATCCATGTACATGCAATAGTGACCAAGTCTTGGGCCAGAAACAAAAAATTTATTTTTTCTCTTTTTTTAAATATTTCAAATAGCATTTAATATTTTCCACCAGACCTTTCAAAGGGCACAACAAGACCTTATATGCCATGTGTGTACCAAACCTTATCCATTTACATGCAATAGTGATCGAGTCTCAGCCCAAAGAACCAAAAAATACATATTTTTCTATTTTCCAAATTTTTGCAAAAAGTATAAAATATCCATCAACGAGACCATCAAAAGGCACAACTAGACCATATAGGCCACATCTGTACCAAATTTTGTAAATGCACATGCAATAGTGACTGAGATTTGGCCCGGAAACAAATAAAAATAATCTTTATATTTTCTCAATTATTTCAAAAGGTATTGAATATCTATCAATTAGACCATCAAAAGGCACAACAAGACCATATAGGCTATATGTGTACCAAATTTCATCCATGTACACTCAATAGAGGCCGAGTGCTGGCCCGGAAACGATCTATCCGCCCGCCGCCCGACCGCCCGCCCACCCGCCCGCCCGCCCGCCCGGCGGACGGACAACATTTTTACCCAAGTGATTACAATACCTTCTTCGAACTTCGTTCGTTGAAGGTCAAAATTAATTTCGACCATAACGATTTGAGGTTTTAAAGTTTTTGTTTACATGTTGTGCAAGATATGTTAGTACCTGATCATTAACTTCACACACCAGAGTGTCTGACTTAAAACACAACTCAACAAAATGGAATGGGACAAAATTTGTGACTGAATCTCATCCATGCCTCAAAAAATATTCCAAATAACTTTGATATTTATAACACAAATTTGCCACTGCCTAATAAATTGGAACCCAGCAATTCAGAGTATCTATCTACATGTATCTAGAAAGTGAATTTTTTAAAGAAGTTATAGTAAAGCCCGTAATGAAAGTGATAAGCTGCCTTATAATTTTTTTTCAAACTAAACAAATTTTCTCCAGTCATGATGAAAAAGATTCTTTCCCAGCAGTCTTGAAATGAATTTCTAGTGGATGGGCTATCTCAGTCTGCAATTGTTGATTTAGAAGTAAATAATTAAACATAATTGAGGTTGTCAGATACTCAAAACAAATCTAATCTGTCACTATTTCCGTAAAAAAAAATCCCAGTGAGATGAGTTTCATGCCCTGTTCTTTAAAAACGTAATGGTCGCCCCCTTATTGTCTTCATTTCAGTGTTTTACTTGAGTCATTGATCATTGAGTGAATCTTTAATTGTACTGTTATAGCCTTATCATAAGCGATGGCTAAATGTCAATGATATACCGAGCTAAAACAGTTTGGCAATGAACCATAATTTTTGTCAAGCCGGCCTCGGTCTCGGTCTCGGATACTCATGCCTCGGTCTCGGTCTCAGATGTCCTGGCCTCGACTCCAACACTGGTTACAAGGGTATGGAAAGAGGAAGAAACACTGTAAAATCGGGGGCACTGATTCAGCTCAATTGATTGAGTGAGATGGTTGCACAAGTTGATTGAGCCAACATAGAATAATTTTTTAAGCTGAGATAACTCAAAATACTGAGCTGAGATAGCTCAAAATACTAAGCTATGTTGACTAAGGTATTCAAGCTGAGAAAACTCAAAACAATGAGCTGTGTTGACTTACAGCTCAAAATATTGAGTTTTGTTGACTTATTGATCCAAGCTGACACAACTCAAAATTTTGAGCTGTGTTGACTTATTTTTAGTTGTTTTTTTATTTATATTTGTTTTTTTATTTATATTTGTGTGACCTGTCTTATAAAGTTATTTATGAATATGGGCTGTAATCCCAAAATATTGTTTGATCTCTCAAGGGGATCCACCTGATCCAGTATGCTTCATTTTAGCACACAATTGACAGGCCCAAGATGCATTCAACACAGACCACTGCATCACAAGGAGATTTAAGAATTCATTTCTTGTGAATAAATCCGAATGGCCTGTGGCTCATCTGAGTTGGTTTCCAGTGCTAGAAGCCTATATTTGAACACACTCTGACTTGGAAATGTTGGTTGACGTGTGAAAGCATGCATCTAATTACTCCCATAAATTAATTTAAGAGAGATAAAAATTTAAAAAGTGACCAGCTAAAGTGGTGTGCTACTCATTTTTTCTCTGGGATCGTGTTATATAAATGTTCTTTTTTCTTGTAGGTAAATAATTATTTAAAACTAAATGCAGTGTTATGAGAAGTGCTTGTTATAGATGGCGCTATATGTGGCATGACTGAGATGTCAAGCTATCTGCAACAACTGAAGCTTTCATGTTTTCACAGCTTAATGTTATGATTCGTTTGGACAACTTACGGCATTGAGCTATCATACCTTGACAACTTATAGGATTGAGCTATCATAGTTTGAAAATTATTAACATTCTCAGACAGCTCAAATTATTTCTTCAACACAGTTTTCAAATGTTACAGTGAAGAGAGAGAGAGAGAGAAAATAAAAAAATAAAAAATTCAGAAAAGCACAGTTCTAAGCTGACAAAGTATAATGTCAATAGCATGAGTAATAAGTATTTACATAATGCCTATATGATTTTAAACAAATATGTCATGACAGTAGTGTCAAAGCGAGTTATGTACAGATGTGAATGAAATTCCAATAAGATGAAGTTTTAGTTAATTGACTGTAAATACTCTGTTCATTGCGTTAGTAATTATCTATTAAGAGAATAACAACTTTCTAATTGACAATTTTCATTGTAATTTCTAATAAAATACTGTTTTACATAGAGAGAATAGCCTTTAAAAGAATGAGTTGCTACTTTTGATAGTACATGTATGCAATTATCACTTATATTCAATAGTTTCGGCAGATAGTATCGAAGGCTACATGTAGCAAAGGTATGATAGATTCTTGGAATCATAAATTTCTGGTTACGAGTAAAATGTTCATGAGTATCTTGTTGTCTAATAATATTAAAGGTTTTACTAAAATATATGGGTGTGTCACTATTCACTAATTTGTAGTTCAAGTTCAAGTTCTTTATTGGAAAATAATTATTTAGCAAAATACATAAATCATGTACAATTATAAACAATCAAATTTTCCTTAGTCAAGATACAAAAAAATGTATATATTGACGTATAGTTAATAGTACAAATAATTTTATGTTACATTGGTAAGAACTTCTAACAAACTAAATTATAACATATACTGAAAACGAAATAATAATAATCTTAATATACATTAAAAAATTAAAAAAAATTAAAATCAAGAAAAATAAAAAATAGAATTAATAAAATCATCCTTGGTTATTACAAAAATCTAAATCATTAACAAGGAGGTACTTCTTCAGGTGTTTTTTTATAGTGGATAATGTAAGATTACTCATTATAACGTCAGAAAGAAAATTCCACACAATGACTCCCTTATATCTCAAACATCTTTGACAAAAACTACTTCTAAAAATGGGCAAGTGTAACTTATCGCGTAATCTAGTATTATGAGCATGATACTGGGAATTAGAAAGAAACATGTCATTAAAAATGTCAGGGCTTTCTCCTTTCTGCAATTTAAACATAAACAAGGCAACCTTGAGAACATAGATTTTGAAAATATCTAAAACTCCATATTTCAGGAAGAGGGGAATAGATGGCGTTCTAAGAGGTGAAAACGATATAATCCTTAAAGTTCTTTTTTGAAGTTTATGAATTGAAGCCAAGTTTGTAGCGGGCACTGAACCCCATACCTCAATGGCATAATTAAGGTATGGATAGACAAGAGAATTGTAAAGACTGAGCAATGAATTGAGCTGATGTCTGGCCTTTAATATTATGCCTATGGCCTTAGCTATCTTCTTTCTTATAAAATTTATATGGTCAACCCAAGCAAGTTTCGAGTCAATAATAACACCAAGGAATTTAGTAGACTCAACATGACAAATTTCTTTGTTAGCAATCTTAATTTGAAAGTCACCAGAAACATTTTTCCGATTGGATTTAAATAACATGCAATTTGTTTTATTTACATTGAGGGATAGTTTGTTAGCATTAACCCAATTATACACATGGCTTAATTCATCATTCAAGATATCTGTCATAACTGTAACATTTTTACCTTGAACAAATAAGCTGCTATCATCAGCAAACAAGATTGGCATAACGCTATTTGAAACTAAATAAATGTCATTAATGTATAATATAAATAATAGAGGGCCAAAAATTGATCCCTGAGGGACACCACAATTTATGGACATCAGTTCTGAGTAATTTCCATCAAAAGATACAAACTGTTTTCTGTTATCCAAATAACTGCAGATTAATCTATTAGCCACCCCTCTTATCCCATATTTATTTAGTTTACGTAACAATATGTCATGATCGATGGTGTCAAAAGCTTTACTAAAATCCAAAAATGTTCCTAATGTCATTTCATTCCTATTCATACCAGTTACAATCTTATCAATAAGTGTTATCAAAGCCATTGTTGTATCATATTTTTTTCGAAATCCAAACTGAAACTTGTAAAGAAGACTATTATCATTTACAAACTTAATTATTCTATTATAGATTATTCTTTCAAAAATCTTTGAAAATATAGAAAGGACAGAAAC
Organism: Platynereis dumerilii; assembly: GCA_026936325.1. NCBI lineage: Eukaryota > Metazoa > Annelida > Polychaeta > Phyllodocida > Nereididae > Platynereis > Platynereis dumerilii. The sequence goes on along the minus strand of JAPTHN010000043.1, from coordinate 1,773,780 downwards.
TGGGCGATAATTTGTGACAAGTTTGCTATCTCCATTCTTATATAACGGAACAACCCTTGCAATTTTCATTTCATCAGGAAATACTCCTTGTACAAGAGATAAATTAACCAAATGAAGTATAATATTACTGATATTGTCAAAGGAGTATTTAACTATTTTGACATGAACATCATCCCAGCCTACACTCGTGGTACTGATATTTAAGACAATGCTGCGTAATTCGTCAATATTTGTCGGTGCAAGATAAATAGAACTGGCCACATTGATATTTCTCATGTAAAAAATAGGGTCAGTGTCAGTGTGTGGAATCTTCTCACTGAGATTCTTACCAATGTTAGTGTAGAATTTATTAAATGTGTCAGCAATTTCTTTCCCATTTGTAGTGTTTACACCATTAATAACAAATTCTGAAGACTTATTTGATGATTGTTTCCGATTAATAACATTCTTAATAATTTCCCATGTTTTCTTAATATTGCCTTTGTTTGCTTCCAAAAGATCTTGAAAGTGCCTTTTTTCAGCCTGTCGTAACAACTTTTGAAGCTTTGTTTTATAATTTTTATATGTTTGAATATTTCCCTCACTGGGATTCGTTTTTGATAATACATAGAGTTTATTTTTAGTTTTAATGGAGTTTTTAATGCCTTGAGAAAGCCAATTTTTCCTTGTTTTATAACCATATTTGAATGCCTTAATTGGGAAACAATCATCATAAACAGATTTAAATTCCCTTTGGAATTGAGTAAATGCTTCTCTACAATCTGTCGAAGTTAAAACACTATTCCATGAGTAATTCTGGATGGCATTTTTAAACTTGTCTAAATTTGATTGTGAATAAAGCCTTTTCCTTATTTCAACAGGTTTGGTGTTGATACAATTTCTAAGAAGAATTGTGAATACAGGGTAGTGATCAGAAATATCCGTACAAAGAATGCCATTGCAAGTTTTTGTCTCATTCAAACTGTTACAAAAAATATTGTCTATCAATGTAGCGGAATTATTTTGTACACGTGTTGGCTTTGTTATCAAAGGAAAAAAGCTGTTTGCATAAAGAATGTCAAGAAATGCATTCGTTGCTGAATGAGTTCCATAATTAAGCAAATTGATATTAAAATCTCCTAAGAAAAAGCAAATTTTCCTTTCATTTTTAAGTTTTGAACATATATCAGTTAATATTTCATTAAATGTATCAATATCAGTGTTCGGAGGTCTGTAAATCATGCCAACAATAACTTGTTTGGAATAACCGATTGCATTTCTTGGCAGTTCTATGAAAATACTTTCAATAAACTCATTAAATATGGCAATATCACGTCTTACAGTGTAAGAAATTCTATCAGAAACCATTATTGATACACCACCTCCAATCCTACCAGTTCTATATGCATGTTCACAATTATAATTCTCTATGTTATAAAGTTCAAAGTTATATTCTGTAAGCCATGTTTCTGAAAGGCCAATTATAGAGAAATTCACATTCAAGTTGCTTAGATAACTGGTGAATTCAGAATAATGTCTTTGTAAACTTCTTATATTGAAGTGCAAGATTGAAACAGCATCACCAGGCAAACACTCAATCTTATCATTAAAAGAGTTCTCTATAAAATACTGACAAAAGTTATTATTTGAAGTAGCCAACCTGTTATAAAACTGTAAGTCCGGATCAATTTCATTTAGTAACAGCATATCCACCTCAGCATCTACTTCAAAGGGGTTAAATACAACATCGTCAAATTGTGTCGTTGAATGGTGTTGACCAAAAAAACCATTAATGTTTCTCAAATATAAATCATTATCAGCAATATGATTGAAGGGAAAAACAGAACCATTACAGGTCATACAGATCCACTGATTTGGAGAGCTCTCGTCTGCAGTAATTTCAGCATCTAACGGTAAACATCTAACATGACAATTTGCAGAGCAAACATAGCAAACATAAATTCTAGAGTGTCTTAACACTCTCCCACCACAAATACTACAATTTACCATACACATGGATTAACATTGTAATATTAGAAAACCTCTTGTTAAGTAGCATCACTGAGTACAATGTTATAACTAATACAATAAAATGAAAACAAATTCTTAACATGAATATGAACCAAAAGAAAGATCTAAGCGGATAATACTGCTTATCAAAGTGCATTAAAAAGAAAAGAACAATAAACCCATATGGACTTACAAGCTGGAGTTTCAATTATTTTACGAGCAGTGACATGATCATATGAGCTATTTTACATTAATTGTTCTCTAATATACATAAGAGTTACACCCAACAAGTTTTGACCCCAATCGTCTTTTTTTGCAATATTTTTATCAGCCAGTGTTAAGCCAATTCCCCAAAGTTTGTCTTTGCTTGCCTCTGCCAAAATGTAGTTCTCAGTGTCCAACAAAGTTTTTCGTGCAAAGTCATCTTGATCGAATTTGGCGAAACAACCTTTTCTCATAACGGTTTTGGCTTCAGGTAACCAGCTGTCATCATCGATATGGATGCCATCCCCAATGCTCTTACATTTCGCAGGTTGTACAGTCTCTTTTATCTTTCTTGCTTTGTCAATACTTCCTGCAAATATGGCTTTTGAGTACTGAAAATATTGTTCAACGCTTGAAAAGGTGTCATCATCAATCACAATGTTTGTCTTATAAAAGTTCGACAAAGGAGTTGCCCCTGTAAAAAAAGCCAAAATGTTGTCAGTTTTCCTTGTTGCCGCTTGTGCTGGTTGTAACTCAAATGGAAGTTCATCTATCTTGTCCATTGTGTATGTCTTTTTATCAATAATGATACGATCGTCTTTCAAAATTGCATGATGATTCAGTTGTCTTGCAAGCACGTTTCAGAATTGGGAGTAGAGTGCGTCTACGGTCATTGATTTCCTTGGCAAAATCTTCCAATAAGAATAATCCTGACTTTTTCAGCTTAGCCCTGGCTGCCCAAACACGTTCACGATCACCGAGCCCCATAAATCTCATAAAGATAGGCCTGGGACATTTTTCTGATGGGAGTCTATGTACTTTTTGAAAGACAATCTTTTCTACATCTTCCAGCAATAATTTTTCACGCATGACTCTTCTGACCAGTGCATCACAATTTTGAGGTATATTTTTATCCAAATTTAACATGTCCACGCATGCTATGCAGCGCACATACACGCTTTTAGGAAGCGTGGATGTGCAAAATTTGACACATACACGCGCGTGGATGTGTCAAATAGCGCACGCGTGAAGATTTTTACTATGTTCACGCGTGTGGACATGCTTTACAGCGCATGAGTGGACATGTTATACAGCGCATGAGTGGACATGCTTTACAGCGCATGAGTGGACATGCTTCACAGCGCATATAGGCCTATCTGGAATTTTCCCTATAGGCCTACTTCTATCTATCTCAGTGATGGTGTGTCATTCCAAATTTTTGCAAGGAAAAATTCCTTTCACCAGAATATATTATAATAATATAAAGCTAACAGTACCCCCCCCCCCCCCCCATTGCCATCACTGCGAAGGCGAACTATCTATCTATCTATCTATAGATCTATCTATAGATCTATCTATCTATCTATCTATCTATCTATCTATCTATCTATCTATCTACCTATCTACCTATCTATCTATCTATCTGCTCATCAGCACTTTTTTATCTATCTCACTCTCTATCTGTCTGTCTGTCTGGCTGTCTATCTATCTATCTATCTATCTATCTATCTATCTATCTATCTATCTATCTATCTATCTATCTAGATACCACCTGTGGTATGTCCAACTGTCCATATGTCATAGACCATAGACTTAGACTTCAAAAGAGCTTCCCACATGCTGGGTGGATGACCACTGCACTCCATGGCATGTCCAAGCTTGCGCTCCATGGCATAATAACCACTGCGCTGTATAGCATGTCCAAGCGTGCGCTGGATGCCATATCCACGATCCCATATACACGCGTGCGCGTGAATGCAGGTCCACGCATGCGCTGGATGACATGTCCACAGGTGGTCGTGAACGCACATACACGTGTCCTTATGCGCGCAATTGCATGTACACGCGCGTGTATGTGCGCTCACTACCATGCGTGAATGTGTCATATTGGGATAAAAATATATATGCAATTTTCATCTCCTTTTGATTCAGCAACACCTTGTATAATAAGATTTTGTTTTCTACCATAATTATCCATGGAGATGGCACGTTCACGCACAGCTTCAAATTTAGCTTCAACTTTGGCCAGCTTATCACTGTATTTTGAGAGTTCATTGCTCAAGGACTTCACTTCATCAGTAACCAGTGAGGCTTTACTGTTAGCTTCATTAGCAAGGTCCACAGCACATTTTGAATCATGAATAGCAGAATCTACTCTTTCAGTTGAACTGACAACTTTATCCTCCACTTGTTTGACAGCAAACATAAGTTCTTCCTTCATAGTTTTTATCAGATCAGTCACTTTTTCCATGTTGGGATCATCTGCCAAACTTGTCTTAATTCCTTCACTGTTGGACATGGCTGGATTGACAATAAACACAGCTCTAATCTATGGGCTATGGTAAATTAGCACAGTATTTCTTCAATTAAAGAGGGCACCACCAGTCAAATAGAGCAGAGTCACTCATGCACCAAACTCGCCCTCACTCGGATTCCCAAAGGGAATCCGTCACTGGTATATCCTATGAACTCTGGGTAATGGTCTGGGACCGTTGCAACGGCCGCCATTAGCCATGTGTATAAATATGTCAACCACGCACCTGCACTGCTTCTAATTGTCTCTGCAATGACAGTCCTGGCTCTGACTACTCCCTGCAACTTCAGCTTCTACCTGTAATCTCTGCATGTGTGAGCAGCAGGGGCAGTTGTTCCTAACAAAGGAATCATCAGTAGACTCGGAACTACTTTATGCGTAGTTGAACAATGTTTTGGTGAGTCAAAGGGCAGATATCCTTGAACCCTATCAGTGTGAAGCGTCAAATGCGAGTGCCAGTTCTAACGAACTGGCTCTCCGCTAGGGCGAGTATGCTCATGCACAACAACAGCCATTTTGGTTTTTGGAAAAGGTCAACATACTTGAAAAACAAACCTCCATATATCTTCTGAAATTGTCCAAATATGTGTCACATCATGCTCATATAAGTCCAAGTATGTTCATAAATCCATAAATCTATCCATAATTATTGTAACTCCAGGAGAAAGTCCACATTTTGGGTCAATTTGGCAGAGCCATCACACCTAGCTGTTTGCTAGAAGCCACCTGGAGAGACTTTTTCAAGGACATTTCTTTTGAACATGTCTTCCAAGCTTAATAAGTGAAGTTTTTTGAATATAGGTTTTGAATGTGCGTTATTAAACGCTATGATTCAAATCCCCAACATAATAATCCATAGTTCAGATGTGAACATATCAGTGAGTCATATACTGTTTTCAAACAGGTTTTTGGTAAGTAATATTTCAGTCTACTTAGTATACATACAGCTTTTGTTATCTTTTTTGCTATGCTGTCAGTGTGGTGTCTCCAGTTAAGTTTGCTGTCTAAAATAATAAATGAGTAATTTAAAAGTAAAATTTACTACGGTGTATGATACACATTTGTACACATGTCTTGCCTCAGTTGGGGAGGAAGGTTGGTCTAGGAGTATCGTGCTTGGCTGCCAATCGCTGGGTCCAGAGTTTGAATCCAGCTCCTGCAAGGTCACCATGGCCTATGTTGGACGGCTGTTTCCATCATTCTTCGCCTCATTGCTATGTCCTACTCATGTCCTAATTAGCTACCAAGGGCCTAAATACAGGACATAAAGCCCCAATCATCCATCCATCTTGTTTCAGATAACTTCATCAGATCAGTGAGCCAGACCACTGTCAGCCACCACTTGACCCTCTGCCCTGTGATCCGTATGTATAATGACAATTATTTCAAAGTTATCTATTTATTTTCCATCAAGGAAAACGTATTATATATGAGGAACAGTAGGGTGTCCTACAAAAAACGATGTCCTGGGATTTGATCGCATACCCCTTCAAATTGTGCTATCACCAAAAAAAAGAACCTTTGCCAAATTTTAGAAGATTTGAACATCAATAACCTGGCCATTTGAGCGGGTATGCGATCAAATCGCAGGACGTTCTTGTTGTTTTTTGGGACACCCTACGGAACAGTCCATGAGGCATAATTTTGTAATTCGCCATCCTTAATTGCATGTGATCTATTTATCATGTACGTTGTTAACACCAGGGGCTTGGTGAGCAGTCGGCTGTGTCCATAAATAGCACTACCCTACACCCCAGCTCTGATCCTGGCTGTGTTAGCTACCCCTACACCTTGTATTAATACTTTCCCCTTATAAATTAAAAGCTTGCTGTCTAACCAGGTGAGCTTAATAGATCTAAGTAAAAGATATTTTATAAAGGGACCAGCCCCAAAACCCAAGGGCCTTTAGGAGCTACCTATTATACCCAACCCACTACAATGCACTAAGAATATATTAATATAATTATCTTGTATGTCTTTTACAGTCTGGAAATTTGTTATGCAAAAGAGCGGATTGTTGCACTGTGTAAATGGCCTAACACATAATTTTTATGTACAGACTTATTTCCATTTCAGACAGGAAGACGCTTGGCCTAAACGATTGTAAGAAAAAGATAAGCCTGACAAATGGCGCAAATGCAGCAACTTTAAGAGGCACACAATGCATCATTCGCCATTGTCCTGGTAAAGTGGTCACTGGTTACAACCAACAACACATATATTACACCCTATTCAAAATCAACACTTTTTAATCTACATGGTCAGATGAGTCATTAAATGACTGTCAATGGCTAAAAGTCCTTTTTCAGCCACCCACTGGAGCTTTTACATTTCTCACAAATTCTTTATAGTATATATTATATATCCAATGTTGAATTTTTTTGGTTTTTATGATGATCCATTCCGATATATGTAGGCCATGTGAAGTTGTAAACTAGTTTTGGATGCAACTGCAGCCTAGATTGTAAGGCTATATTTAAGAGTATTGGTGTGGCTATTTAAGAGTAGATATGGCTCTTATCTAGTCATCATGAAAATATATTTCAAATGTCCTTATTAGAAAGTGCGGTGCTCTACTGGATTCGTCCTCCAGGCCTTCAATTATCTGTATCGTTTCGGCTAAATTAAAGTCAAAGTCAAATATTTCTTTATTGTTGGGAAGCATTTTAACATTGGAACATTAGCCGATAGGCTATTTACCGACATAACAGTAATAAATTTACTGACATAACAGTAATACAAAAATTGGGCATGTAGGCACATGTGGGAGTTGCAGCATTGGCTCTTTTTCGTATTAGACATTACATGTCGATAGTGGCAATGTTGCCTGAGCTTGGTGAGTCCTAATTTTCTGATTTTAATTTACGGTCGCGAGGTATTAAAATTTTCGTGCAAAAAAGAGACAAAGGGTGCATTCGATTACAATATAAAATATCTTTAGTAAAATATTGAGTGCAATTCTTACTGTATCAAATCAATAGCATGTATCTATTTTTAGTGAGTTAATAAAAGCATTTTAAAAAGTGTTTTCCAAGTCTGGGTTATTGATTGGCCCAGACATTTACTCAAAACTGGCAATGGACCCGTCCTGTTGCCCACTTATTACCCATCATAAGTTAAGTTACTGCCGAGCTTTTAAAAATCATTGCCTCTGAAACCTTAATTACGGTAGAGTAGGGTGGGGCAAGAAGCCCGGGTTAGGTGAGAGGCCCCCCAGGGTTATATCTGAACCTACATTTTCTGTGCGTTTTCTTATTGATAGGATTGAAGCTAGAGGCTTTTTAGGTGACATCACACATTTCCAGGCAAACAGCACCAAACCATAGCAGAAATTAAAGACACAGAAAAATGCGCATGGTTTTTAGAGATGCTTGCTTGCTTGCAAGCGGCATCTCTATTGTGGGAGGATGGCTCTGAAACTTATGACAACTAAATTGGTCATGCTGTTTCATCTCTGTCATTAAAACTTTGCATACAGTCTCGACAGAATTTTATCTTGCGTTGATAAACTTTTGGCGTCTTTCTGAGATGAAGAAATTAATAAAGAAAACAAACAGGCTGAGTTTCTGCAGGTCAAAGGTCAATCACCAAAAGTAGGTCACATGCCAGATACCCTCTGCAGGTCTCACATGCCAGATACCCTCTGCAGGTCTCACATGCCAGATACCCTTGTGCAGGTGACAGGCAAAGGGGTAGATACTATCATAGGCAGTCTATCTACAAGCATCTCTTAAAGTGCTTGCATGTTATTTTTGTAACTTTGATTAATCTTTTGAAAGGGGTTGTCAGAAATAACTTTGGAAATTTTTGAGAGTATAATGGATATCTGCATTGCCTCACTTTATGACCATCACATGTATCAATATGATTTGGATCATTTTTTAAAATTTTAGTTCAAAATATAGAGGGCAAATTAAAATATGTGCCAGTGGTTTTGGGGCGAGAGGCCCACATGGTATGGGGCATGACTCTGCATGAGGCCCCCTTCACTGGGGCCTTGAAGCTGCTTCAGGAACCATTTAATAATGTGTACTTTACCTTAAATCTTGATGGAATAGCTAATTAAAATAGAAACAATTCGGCTAAAATTGTAACAGGGCAAAAAATATTAAAAAATAATCAATTATTGGGGTAATTCCACTTTTGAACACTCAGTATTAGTGATGCAGACCGGACCACCTTGGACTGGTCCGGTACGTGGTCCAGCCCTGGACCGCCAAAATACCGGACCACCTACAAAAGACCGGTCCAATGCCATACCGGACCGGTTTAGGGCCGGTCCGGACCGGACCAGTGATTTTCTATGTCATGAATTGTGTCGCATGGATTTTGTCGCATCTCAAATTGAAGTTCATATCATATAACTAATTTAAACCCTCATATTTAGCATAATTTTCGGAATGACGATGGACCGCTTCTGGACCGGTCCAGTAATAAAATCGGACCACCTCACCCTGGACCAGACCAGGACCGGACCACTTTTGTAAATACCGGACCATCCTCTTAAAAGTGGTTTGGTCTGCATCACTACTCAGTATAGGTAAGGACAGGCCTGGATTAGGATCCATTAGGCTGAGTAGGCTATAGCCTAGGGCCTCAAATTGGGTGAAAAAAAGAAAAAGAAATTTGCTAAGCCAAAAATTGTGTAAAAATCAAGAGGAAAGTTAGGCCCCCAATTACATATATATGAGGGCCCCAATTTCTATTCATCCATGGACCCTTAGGTTAGAAATTCCTAAATATGCATGAGTCGAAAAATTATATGCAAGGAGTCTCATATATGAAGCTCCTGTGGTATCTACAGTCCCGGACATAAGTTCTGTCGCTAGCACATGTCACAGATACAATTGTCAATAATTTGACTTGTACTGAGCAGATTTTAATGAATAATGGCTCAAACGAAAGCCAAGTCCTTCTACAATATGCTTATATTGCGAAAATAAAGTTTTGTCTTAATCTGAATATCATAGAAATTAATATTGACAGTGTGTCCAAAATGTGCCTAGACAAAAGTCCTGTCGCATGCAAGATATTATGCTGAAAAATTGTCTAAAATAATTGTGAAATTATTAGAATGATGAAAAATTGTCAGAGCAGTTAGTCATGATGTAGGAGAATAAAAAAAACTAACTTTATTCAACTTAATGATCTTGTAGAACAATATCCATGGGGTTCCACGAGGACTCATGTGAAATATCAACACAGCATCAATAATGATCATCAAAAGTGACATAAATACAGACCAATGCTTTCTAAAATTCATAAATATTCTTTGGAGTTGTCTTCCCTGCCTTCAAACTTAATTTGGAGGACATGGGATCATGGAAATTGAGATTATAGCATTCCCGGTTGGAGAGCAGGTATAATGGTACACGCCACATTGACAAGAAAAATTGAAGTGAGGGCTGCACTGGTACAAACTATGCCATTCAAAGCCTCACCATAGCAGTGGTTTACAATAATTTAGGACTAAAATTTGTTCATGACTAATTTCACTGTTAATTACACTGCGTTCCCAATTATTATGCAACTATGCTTTTTTGTAATATCTCAAAAAGAAATAACACTATTGGGATACCGTTTACACATAATGGCATGTGTGCCATAAAGCAAATATTCTGTGACTTTCGTCCAATTCTGTTGTTTCAGTGAGGAGTTATGCTATATAATCAGGTTTTTGGGGTGTTCCCAATTATTATGCAATTTCTTTGACAGCTTCCATTGCCACCCAAAATCAACAAAGTTGATTATGAATTGACACTAGAATATACCTCATAACACCTAATGAAAAATAGAACCATCATTTCAAACGTGGATGCCTTCATGACCAAGAAATCAATATAATACAACTGCATAGAAAAACCATTGAAATTGGCTTTTTTCTCAATAAAGAAGCCTCCCATACTCTTAAAAAATTTAATATCAATAAAATTCCAGCTGAGAATATACCTATACCACCCCACGATCATACTGTGCGATGAAACACCAAATCCGGCATCTCTAAAAAATATGACACCAAATCAAAAACTCACACTTCTGTTTCCCATTGGAATAGCATTGGCAATTAGATGCGTTCAATTCATTCAAGATATTTGTCTAATACACAGGTGCAACTTAATTGCCATTGGTTTACAGGAGAGTTCTAAATCTAAGGAAGGTGGAAAATGACTTAGGTAATAATTTTTAATTTTTTCTGGCTAACAGAGGCTTTTTATTGCAATAAAACTGTAATTTCAATGCTATTTCAATGCAGGAGAAAAACATGAATTTCTTTACTGTGAGTGCTTCTATGCTTATAATGATGGTTATACTTTTTCTTTTGTGTCAAGGGGTATATGTTGGTGGCATCTTCAGATTAGTTTGGGTCATTTTGAGTGGCCATGGATGCTTTTCTAAGAATTTGCATAATAATTGGGAACACCACAAAACATCATTATGTGGCATAACTCCCAACTGAGTCCATGGAATTAGACAAAATCGGCAGGATATTAGCTCCATGGTACTCTTGTCATTATGTGAAAAGGATATTCAAATAGTATTATTTATTTTTGAGATAATGCAAAAAAGCATAGCTGCATAATAATTGGGAACGCAGTGTATATTGTCCCCCTTGCCATCTCGATCAATTTCTTGCTCCGAGACAGTATTTTTGTTTTTCATTATCATGGTCAATTTCAGTCAAGTCTGGACAAATTTAATTCATGTAACCTTTAAAAGAACATTTGCATTATTGGTGCAGCTTTGGTGCAGTTATAATGTTGTTTTGGATAAAAAAAATTGAAAAATTTATCACTGTGCAGCTCGGCCTGTGCCACCAAGAGGTACCACCCATGTGCAAAAAGTACAAAAACCCAATTGATCCCAAACAAAGTACATATAAATGTTCCTTATCACAAGCATCATCAAATGCAGGCCCAAGATAATGATTATTGGAATACATCAGTTCCAACTCAGCCCCTATGTTGATTTTTCGACCGATTATGAAGCTCCATTTGCATCTGCTCCATCGCCTGAAATGATACACGCTCATAAAATGCCCACAAAAATGGAACAGGAGGTAGGGAAGATCATTCCGAAGGATATTAAGGAGCTTTTGATGATATTTTCCTGCATTATCTGCCATCCTTGATGATTTTTACTCATAAAATGTTGATATTTTACCCAAACCCCATAGAATTTCTTCAAAGGTTAGTATTCATGCGAAGTGATATTTTTACATCCAGTTACACCATGACTACATTCTCCAACATTTTTGAATCCTTTTTTGCAGTTTCCCTATTCATTAAAACACATTTTTAGCATTGACTTGTGCATGCGACAAGACTTTTGTCCAAGCACTTTGTGACAGACTCTTATTATTAATTTCTAGAATATTCAGAGTAGGTTGAAACTTTATTTTTGCAATATAAGCAAGTTGCAGAAGCTTTTGGCTTTCATTTAAGCAATTTCTTTCAAAAATCTGTCAACCACAAGCCAAGTTATTAACAGTTTTGTCAATAACATTTGGATGCGACAAGACTTTTGTCCAGGACTGTATGAATAATGGACAAGCTTCAAAGTATCTGTCAATTGTACAACCACACCTGCACTGAGAAATTTAATTTGGCTGGAAAATTATACTCATTTTGTAAGATATAACTGAAAAATTCTAAGATTGCCTCCATTTTTTAATAATTATCTCAGAAACAATAGAATAATGAAAGGAATGTCAGCAGTTATGGTGGAAATTTCTGCCGTAATCATTGAATTGATTGAATTGAATTTATTAATTTATATAGCGCTCCTATTTGAAAAACATTCTAGGGCGCTGTACAATAAATAAGGATTTTAATCAATTAAAATATATAAAGAATGTAAAAACATGATAACAGCTAAAACTATGTAGACTTAATCTACATAGTCCCTTGAGAGTAGGGCGAAAGCTCCTGGTGAGTCAATTATACAGACCTTTGTGACATGAAAACTAACCAAAATGATAATAGCTAAAATAAATTAATTACTGATAATCATAATACGACGTTAAAAATATAAATTGGTAAGAAGATAAAAACTAAATTTATAAATAAATATTAACAAAATTGAAGTGAAGGGTAGACTTGAAGTACATGAAATGAAAACATGGATGAAAATATGATAAACCCACTGGCCATGTTTGTTGCCTATGGGTCAGTAATATTCATTGAATAATTGAGTTTTGAGTTTCTTTCTGAAGGAGTCAATATTGTTGCATTCACGTAGTTCAGATGGTAGATTGTTCCAATGATGTGGGCCTGCGACTGAGAAACTTCTCTTTGCGAAGGTTGCTCGAGTTGTTTTCGGTACTATTAGTTTAATGCCGGTATCAGAGGAAGATCTTGTTGTGCATGCTGGTGTATTTTGTATGACGAGCAGGTTACTCAGGTATGATGGCGCAGTATCATGAAGACATTTGAAGACCATAAGGAGCAATTTGAATTAACAGCGCTGTCTAATCGGTAGCCAATGAAGGTCACGCAAAGCAGATGTTGCGCTGTGATGTTTCTTGCGACCGAGAATTACCCTTGCAGCATGATTTTCTATGAGTTGAGCTGGTTTTAGTGTGGATTCAGGAAGATCGTATAGGATCGTGTTGCTGTAATCAAGGTGTGAGATGACTAGTGCCTGAATTAGTGTTTTGCAAGAATCAACACTTAGATGTTTTTGAATAGATTTGATGTTCCTGAGGTTTAGCGATGATAATTTGCACTTTTGTTGAATATGGGATTTAAAGTTGAGTTCTGTATCTATCTTTACACCAAGATATTTGATGCTTGTGGCTCTATCAATTTTTGCATCACCAACTGATAGAAATGAACTGTGACACTTCTTAAGCTGGGTTCTATGGCCACAGAAGATAAATTCTGTTTTGTCATCATTCATTTTTAGACGATTCTCATTCATCCATATACGTATGTCATTGACACACTTTTGCTGATCATTTAAACATTTTGACTCACCTTGTGTTGTACCAGGCTAGAAACTGCTATATAGATGATGTGGTCATCAGCGTGTCTACTGATCTTGGTGTCATAATTAGCAATTACGAGTTGCATTGTGCTTGCATATGCTGTGTATAGAATGGGACCAGCAGCACTACCTTGAGGGACAGAAAATGGTAGATTGAGCAATTCAGATTTGGAATTGTTGATTTTTACATGCATAGACCTGGGTCGGAGATAGGAACTCATCCATTGAAGTGCATCACCTGTTATTCCAAAACAGTTCTGCAGCACTTTCAGTAGGGTTGAATGGTCGACAGTGTCAAAAGCGGCACTAAGGTCCATAGCAACCAGACTGGTTATTTTCTGATTCTCCATGTTCCAGAGGATGTCGTTGATGACTTTAATAATGGCTGTCTCAATGCTGAAGTATTTTCTATAGGCGCTTTGGTATGATGGTAGAAGATCGTTTGCCTCAAGATATGGACAGATCTGGGACAGGACACATTTTTCTGTAATTTTGGAGAGAAAACTTAGGTTAGGCTATTTGTGCCCGCCCCATATGGCCTTTTGTTTTCTTTGAATGCAAAGTACATGGTTGAATATCTCCAAAGCAGCCCAGCTCGAATTGGTTCATATAACCCTAACTTCACTGGCCTTGTTATAACCTGTCAGGTAGAAGAATAGTTCTTCATTTTCAAGAAGCTACTTTGCAGATTCTGCTGCATCATTATCAATCTACATTATGTAAAACGTAAAGAAGAATGACAGGAACCCGTTCCTTTTTCCATTTTTTTATTTAGCAAAATGGAAGTCCAAAAATATTTACAATCATAAAGCAGTACATATAATTTAGTACAGTCCTTCATATATATCTGTGGCCAATCAAACATAAATGATAATTTAATTTTTAAAAAATTTTTGTGAACCAGCACAAGAAGTTTGCTGTCATAAACATTTGCGTAAATTTATATTATCAAAATGTATCAGAGAGGCATGTGTAAAAAACGTCTTTGATATATTAAATAGTAAATATATTAGTATCGGTATATTATTATTTATCAAAACGTTCATCAAGGTAGGCCCTACACTAACGTATAAGAAAAATTCTAAAAAAATATTTTGAACAATTAAATTGTCTGGATTAGACAATCGCTTGAACGGACACATAATAGACAATTATTGTCTGTTATCAGACAATCCCATTTTTTTCAGTGCAGATGTCAAGTTTGGCAGCAATCTGCAGACAAGTTTTTCAAACGTTCCAATTGACAGATTGCATTTACAACTACCAATTGTTCCAGACAAGAAATTGAACTTTATTTGGAATTTTAATATGATTTAAATTTACCACAAAAGGCTGTCGAAAGCCGTTTAGTGGACGGTAATTCATCTAAATATAATCCACGTAAAGCTGGGCATTTAAGAACAAAATTTGAAGCACAATTTTCGTGCTCAGTCAACGGCAACTGGCTGTAATCCTTTGAACTTTCGTGAACTATGCAAGTGGAACCTTTTCAGGAATTGCAGACGCCACTGGTATTTCCTTTCCCTCGGGTATTTTCTTCTCTTCTGTTGTCTTGATTTGCTTGTTCCTTAGAAAAAAAATACAAAAATAACATGCAATATGAAATTATAATAAATAATAATTAATGCAAAAATTTGAAGAAAGCATTTGTCTTAGAGGTCAGAAATCTGAAAGGCAAGATGGCGTCTAGTGACCATTCTGTAATATTTTCAATCCAATTACATCACTATAATTTGTGTTAATTTACCTTCGATGGAACAGAAATACAACAGCGACAATCAGTGAGACCAGAAGAACGAGTCCAGCAAATACTCCCGTCACCCTTCCAAGGGCAGCTCTGAATGGTAAACTCTAAAAAAAACAAAGAGAGAGTTTGTAGGCAACGAAATAAGGCAAATGGCTCACAACCAATTTCTGTTCAAGATAAGCCAATTTTTTTGTTTTTGTTTTTTTTTTTAAAGTGAAGTGAATACATGTGTTGCTAATTTGCAACCAAAATATGCATTTTTCACTAGCCACATGGAAGATGCACTGAGTCTTGACAATGTTAGTGTGGCTAAAGGTCTAAGTGTGATATATATATGGTAAGTGCAGCCCTCTAAGCCCAGTTCTGGGCACTAAGGAGGGTCGATAGATGAGATGGGAGAGAGAGCAAGAGTCCTTAACATGCTACACATTCACACCACGTGAGGGATCTTCTACTTGTCCAGCACAGACACTGATACAAGGGGCCGCCAACTTAATGTCTCATCCGAATGAAATCCAGCTAGGATTTTGCTCATGAAGGTCCACTGAAAATTTAGGGTTCCCCAACCGGGAGTCAAAGTTCAAACCGATGCAGGCAAAGACCTTCAGCGGAAC
The DNA here is from genome assembly GCA_026936325.1 of Platynereis dumerilii. NCBI lineage: Eukaryota > Metazoa > Annelida > Polychaeta > Phyllodocida > Nereididae > Platynereis > Platynereis dumerilii. The sequence continues at coordinate 1,757,927 of JAPTHN010000043.1, read as the reverse complement.
AGGCGTGCATCTTAACCACTCACTTAAAGCATTGATCAGGGAAAATATTCTTATTTTCTACAAATTATCAGAATTTGATAACAATAGTGTGGTATTGGTCAAATCTAAGACTAGAAAATGGTTCTATTTAAATGACAAGGGTTAGACAGCTTCATGCATCACTCACGCCATCTGCCTTCGCAATCTGGAAGCACGCAGAAGTCATCATGGCCGGCCCGAACAACAGGAGACACAGGATGTTCATGACGTTGTAGGTTAGATAGCTCTGAAAAATAAACGTCATATGCATCATATTGGACTTTCTTTGTACTGATTTCAAATGAAGTTGTAGGAAGAATCCCTGCTCTGAAATTTCATTGATTTGAGTCAGCGTCAGTGAAGTCATTGCAGAATTTGTTTTGGTACAATTTAAAATCACTTGCAATGCGCATTGTGCAATATCTGTCTCTCACTCTTTTAAAATATCTTTTAAAGCTTATGCAACAACATAATATATATTTGGCCAGGACAGCTGTACCTACATTGTATGTTGGACAGCAGTTTCAATCACCCTTTACCTCATTGCTGTGTCCTTCAGGACATAGGTACTGCCCCGATATCTCCTTATAATTGCACATACATCAAATTTTGTGTGCATTCTTCTTTATAAACGCTAAAGTGACAGTTAACAGAATTGATGATAATTATGCAAATACTTACAGTACGATTGCCGTTGGGATGGGTCCAATTGTCAACCGCGTAGAATCCAACAACACTGGTCACTATCAGCTGCAATACAAATACAAAGGCGCATTACTTCATTTGTATGTACATAGCTAATAATAAAAAATACCCCCCCACCAGGATTCTATCTATCTGTCTACACAAAAGTCTAAGGCCAGCAGCAGATTCAGGAGGGGTGTCCCACCTCTTCCCCCTACAAATAATATAGATAGATATCTATAGATAGATAGATATGGTAAGTGCAGCCCTCTAAGCCCTGCTCTGGGTGCTCCCGAGGGTTGATCCTAACGGCATTCAGCTTGGATTTTGCTTATGAAGGTCAACTGAAATTTTGGGTACCCCATCCAGGGTTCGAACTCATGCAGGCAAAGACCTTCAGCGGATCAGATGGGCAGTCGGGAACCTAAACCACTTGGCCACCAAGCTGCCTATAATGACCCCTAATAAACCCATTTCAACTGCCTTCCCCTTCAAACACCCTCATTTCTGTCAAAACATCATTACTTGCCACATGTTTTTACAAATTCACCTAAAGGCTAAAACACCCTTTCAAACAGTGCCCTTTTCACTTTTTAGCCCCCCCCCCCCTTTCTAAACAATAGATCAGCCCCTGCATCATTTCTTTCCGCACAATTCAATCTGTCCCAGACAAATCCTTTTCTCCAAAACTGGCCAAGAATTTAGCGTAACATAAAAAAACTCCCAACCGCCCCCCCTTGAATATTTAATGATTTCTCGCTTAATATTATACAATTTAATCAATCCATCAATTTATAAATCAATTAATCTTACCATTAAACCGGTCCAGCTTGGCACTCCAAGATACTCAATTTTTAATTGATAATACTCCAGCATCCAACTGCTGTCTGCGTCAACGCTGGTCAAACACCTATAGAAATCGCTGTAGCAATGGGCCCTTTCCATATTGTCACGTCTTATGATTGGATAGTTCAGTTGATCTCGAGTGATCTCATAATCGAAGTTTGCAGATCCCGAACAGTTGCTTCGCTTCAGAGAATGCATTTGTTGTCGGAAATTGTGAAGCATTTGTCTCTTGTCCTTGTAGTCCCGTTCCATATTCTCATTGGCCAAAGAGTAAAAGTCACTTTGCGCGTGCGTCTGAATTTAAATTGAAGCAAAAACATTTAATAATATGATATACGATGGTCATATACAGATATTAGAGATAAATTTGACATTTGACACTGTGTTTTAATAGGGAAGGGTATCGTTTCCGAATACTTGATCCGGTTCGATACAGATAGCATTTTTGACTAATCTGATTGGTTCAGGAACATCCAGGGGCGTTTTCGGAAAGGTTACACGAGTAACTCGAGTGACACGAGTCACGAGGGTTTGTTTCCGAACATGCCAGACTCGACCCTCATGTTTCCCGGAACCAGAACAGGAGAGCTTCACTCGAGCAGGAACCAGTTTTGTCACATGGTACAAAACTCGAGACCCCAGTACTCCCCACATATCGGGGAGTGACCGGAAACACTACACTCGAGATTGACGTTGGCACTTCCAGGAAACACTAGGCTCGAGCCTGGCGTGTTCGGAAACAAATCCTCGTTACCCGTGTCACCCGAGTTACTAGTGTAACCTTTCCGAAAACGCCCCTGGACATCATGAGGCTTGAATTGATTTCCTCATAGTAAACTATGAATGGCCATAATCGCATGGTAATTTAAACACCTGCCATGTGGCAAATCATACTAATAATTCACAGACCCCTTACACTACTCCAACAAAACTACTGATTGCCCATATATAGCCTAAGAAAACTTGCAGGCTGCTTTTCTGCAATCTCTACAATGTCCTTAGCCGGGTTTGAGGATCAAATTGCAGTCACAGAAGTTAATTCAATGGGCCAATCCCAACCCCGCCCCACAAAATTAAGTGAAACAAAACCTCACCAATAAATTTGAAGCCCTGTCCATTAGGATGCGCGTCTTGACTTCATATGCAGCCACGAAACCCAACAATGCACAGCAAACCGCGATGAATCCCAGGAACAGCTGGATCCAGGTCATCACTTTGACAAACTTCTTTTGGTCACATGACCTTGTTGAAGACTCATTGCCAGCTATGACTTTAAATACTGGCGCAAAATAATTATAGAAATAAAATTATACTTTTAACAGCTCTCAATACCAAATATGACTATAACTTTATAGCTGGAGAACAATAATTTATTGTACTTTGAAGACTCATTGCTGGACTTGGAACAGCTGGAGAAAAATAATTAATGAAATAAAAGTATACTTGAAATCGCTAAACAAATACATGTGATAAGAAATACTTTAGGAGTGCTCATAGATGCAACATGTTGCTTTTAAAAGAAAAAGTGGAAAAAAAATTAGCAAAAAAAAAGTTTGAAAAAAAAATTGCAAAAAATGATATGTGACCAGCTCTCAGCCAATGGCAGTTCTGCTTTCATGGTGAAGGTATAATAAACCCTACTGCTGATAAGTGCTCAGAAAAATAAATTAGAGGAATCTTACCCTTCTTAGACACCTGAAGCAACTGTTGGACCGCTGCATGGCCAGTCGCCATATTTTCCTTCATGACTATTTGAATTTGTCAACAGTCGAAGGGCATGCCCAGTTGGTTTCTTGCCCTAAATTTGTCTGCAACAAAAAAAATTTACGAAATATTTATGTTAATATAAATTATCCACCTAAATTGTATCAGCCAATCAGATGACATGAAATCAGTTACACTGCACACCAATAAATCACTGTATTGGATTGGAGTCTGAAAAAGAGTCATTGATGTCTGAAAAGAGTTATCGTGTCTGAAAGTAATTTTGGTGTCTGTTAAAGACGTCATATCAGAAAGCAATATGGCCATAATAAATAGTTGCATCGGTTATCGGCTAAAAATTTACTAAGGCAAATATTTTAGGCTACACAATATAACAAAACATTTTATGTTTTGGCACACAATATAACAAATAGGGATGCCAAGTTGTCCAATATAAAGTTTTATTTGCCTCGACCAATATTATGCTTTGTCCAATAAATAATAATTGCATAAAATCAAGTTACCTTTTAGTAATAGATTTATTTGGAAGCTATTGGCACCGATCAAAAGAAAATATTACCATTGGTAATGTTCGCTGATATATATATATAAAAAGTTTGTGTTATTTTTCCTGTCACGTCTGCAACAGTTGCACTTATGGTTATTTTTCTAAATATATCAATAATTGTTGTCAAGGAACAATGTAACAAGAAATTCTTTAAAAAAAAAGAATTGTAGGGACCTTTGTGTGAAATATGAGGTTTCTTCAAACACATGTTTTATTTTCCGAATATTCAATTGATTTCTTATGTATGTGTAGTCACATCTATACCTCCAATGTACCTACTGTGATTTGACAAACCTACTGCATGTTACCTCATGATTGGACATGCCTAATTATAGTTGTTAAAAATATTTTTTTGTCATAAAAAAAAATTTCAAAACAACAAACTAATTCTTCCTTGCTTATTAGGATTATTACACTTCTCATAAAATGTGAACATCATAGGAGTAGTGAGAAGTTGAATATCGAATGTTTTCATATAAGTGTGTTTGTACACTTCTATTATATGATCCCAAATCTTCATAAACTTAGGCTATATTTGACCAATTTCCTGAAGGAAAACTCTATGCTCCAGGTGTGCTTTGGAGATGGTCCCAAATCACCCAACCATGACCAGTTGACCCAATTGTCATGGTTGAGTGGCTGCTGCCTCTCTGGTGTTGCTACTGTGTATCAAAAGGGGGAAACCCCGGGGGGGGGGCACTCACATTGAAGTCATACTACCTATGTGCCGCTCAAAAGATAGGGTTTTAAAGAGGCTTTCCTGACCATAGGGTCATTTTTTGAGGCCTGGAGAGCCTGATCATAGGGTACACTTCTCAATTGGACATCAAACAATGGTGTTTTGCCTTTGAAATTGGAATTATGCAATGTCTAATTTGCATTGAACTTTCAAGTGTTAGGTGTCATTCTTAATTGCAATTTAGTTTTCACACCTTTTGAGATGACTTTTTCTCTTTAATGTCAATAAAATAGGCTATAGGTCCTTTATAATAACCTGACCATAGGGTATGAAATTCGGGCTCTGAAAACCTGACCATAGGGTACGATTTTCGGAACGCGTGCCGCACATCCATATCAAAATTTGGCCGAGTACCCCCCGGGGGGGAAACAGATACTTGATTTGTAAATTGTGCTCACAGATACCTCCTCTGTGGCATGAGTACCCTCCTAATATTGGAGGTCAATTAGGAGGGTACTCCTTGCTATAGGGTAAGTATCTCTGCAAGTCCAACTTGCCTGTGGCCCCCTCCAGAAACTTAGAAGCTCCACCACTGCAGTACACAATAACTGATGACAAATTGCACTTGGCTGGGTATTTTTGTCCCTTTAGTTAGGGACCTTCAATGTTAAGTCTTTCATCATTTGGAGCTTGTAACATAGATCTGAGATGGTCCCTACAAAAATATATTTTACCATTAAATAAAGGAAACTACACAAGAATTGTAATTTTTGACTTTGGTGTACAGGGAATAAATGAGTAAAAGTGTTGGAAACAGTAACGTCCGCGACATCTATCTTGCTTCAAAGAAATCTAAATATTTACCAAAGTATGCCTCGAGTTATCTTTTAACTATTAGAAATATATGTGCTATGGAATATTTCGCATATATCTGGTTAAAAACCAAGAACAAAATAAAGGCATTTTAAAATATTGACGCTTGTCTGGCGAAAGGGTTCATTTACTGGAGAATCACCCAGTAGTATGTATCCCAAATCAATATTCACCGCAAATCAGTGTTCAATCATCACCAATTCACCATCCATTATCTATACAAAATATATATTTTTCTTCACTCATAAATTCTCTGCGGCATGTAAAATAAAAGAGTAGCAAATAAAATCAAAAGTAGGCCTAGTTCTAAAAAATTAAAAAGAATATAAAAAAAAAAAGATAATAAAAGAGCACAAAAAAAATAAAGGAGCGAAAAAAAAGAAGAAGAAATAACAGAAAAACAAGTGTTTGCACAAATTCAATACAAATATTAACGTTTCTGATTCATCACCTTTATTGTCTGGCTGCAACTAGGGGAGACCGGGGCACGTTGGACCATTTTTTATAAAACTTTACTTACGTGGTAATAGTTCAACTTATGAGACTTGTCTGACTGGATCCCCCATATTTGAAGAAGGGAAACCTGGCCATCGAGACTTGGAAAAATCAGGAAACCTGAAATAGAACTCACACTTTTCCTTCAATGCTCATGAAATATTTTGGCTAAAAGGCATAACACTAAAGCTCTCTTCATTGAGGATTTGGATAACTGCACATGTTTTATAAAAAAAATATTGGGGATGGTCCAACGTGCCCCAGTCTCCCCTACAATTAGCTGACCCTGATATTCAAAATGCTATATATATCTGATTAATTTATTAGTACCTGTAGTCATTTGCAAATTGTGTCAGATAAAGTTTGCATGCTTCTTTTCTTTACCCTGTTGGTCATGTATGTTGGAATTTGTTCTACAATTTCATATTTCTTTTAAATTCTTTAGTGTGTGTTGTACCAACCTTCCTTGTTGGTTTTTTTTTATTTTCTCTAAGAAAGTACATAATAAATATATATATGTAGGAAAAAATTCCATGTCACAAGTCAATAAATTATTTTCAGATATATATATATAGATCTATTAGTCCAAAGCATTAAAGATTCAGTTACCATAAAAAGCCACTTTAACTTTAAGCCAGATTTATAATGCACTGAGATAAAAAAAAAAGTTTCTTAGAGCTCTTTGCAGATTGGCGGTCCACTGGAAAATGTATTTTCTTATCATATATATGCTTATGTTGCAACTGGCTTTGCCACATCATTGACAGTTTTCTGTTGGTCTCAAAATCTTCTGATTAACATGATTAATGAAGTCCTTTAAGTTTTTTTAATTAGTTTGTTTATTGTCACCTATGCCGCTAGATATTATAAGCAGTGAATCAACTGATTAACCATAAACGACACGAACAAAACATTTTTAAGCCAGTGACATCACATGACCAAGTTGAAAGTTAATTTTGACACTGTCTGGACCAATCTGCAAACAGCTCTATGACAATGTCCTCATGTGGAAATATTTTAGATATGCATTGGCATGAGATAAATCATCATTAATATTTTAGGTGGTGCCACAAAAACAATCCCAAAAATAAATAATGCCAGTTTCAACCATTATCAATCAAATAACTGTATCCTTCAATTTTTCTTCTTTACCAGAAAGCATGATGTCATGTTGAGGCTGGTTGTCCTCGTGTTTGGCAATTCAATTCAATTTTTTTTTCTATTCAGTTTATTAGTACCCAAAATACAAATACAATTCAATTTTCAAATAAAACATTAATACAGAGTATTAGATATATATAAACTTTTATTGACATCCTAATATCATAACAGATACATGTGTCATCAATAAAAATACAATGAAAAACAACTACAATGCTAAGTCTATTCTAAATGCTAATTATTGCTATTAGAGTATGTGTGGGCACTACAGAAGCCAATAGTTCTAATGTAACTTCTTATAAATGTACTATAATAAAAAATTCACAGTTAAAGATCACTAACATGAACTGCTATAATTAAATACAGAGTCTTGAAATGTGTTTTTTAATTACCAAACACAAGGATGATCCACAAACAGCTGAAGAATGACTGGGTTTACCTGAATATAAAATTTCAAATTTTCAATCAGACAGATGATCTGCAGTTTTTCTTAAGCCAATAAAATGTTGTTGTTTTTTATAGCTCCCTATGTGATGATATGTATGTTATTGTCCAACGTCAAATTGCCGTAAATGTATTTTTATGGAAATTATTCAATAATGATTGACGGTGACCATGAATCCACGACAGCAACATATCATTGTCAATGAAATATCAAATTACGTTTAATGCATTTTAATTTAAATTCTTAAATGATATCATATATATATAGGCCTACTTTAATGTAAACAATAGATTAACAGGCCTACTATATGATATGTGTAGAAACAGTATAATCATTTATCCATAAGTTCGGATTTAGCTGATATACCTTTGTTAATTGTTTGAATACATCAAATAATCCATTAAAATAACGAAATGTACCTGTTTTCTCCTGTTCTTGGCCAAATGATATGTTGTATATTCTGTCACTTCATAAACATGGCCAGTCAGCTCTGACAGTGCAGTTTGCTAACCCATTTTCTGGCTGGCTGCTTCTATTTTTCCTGCAATGGCAGCCTTCATATTGGTGGCAGGGGGGCATCTGGCTATGAAAAGAGGGGGGGGGGTTGTACTCAGGTAATAGAAAAGTTTAGTAACAGCTAGCAAGCAACATTTATTTGTGGATTGCTGGTATTGAGGGGAATAGCAATATTTAAGAGAGACCAGGCTGGAAGCTACTGGGTAAGTTGTGTCATTTTTTTCTTTGGGCTCTTCAAAAAAACAAAAAAACAAACAAACAAAACAACAACAATAAAACTATTACTAACTAGATTGAGATTGAATAGTAGGCCTATTTTGTTTTTTTTTGGCTGAGTTAATCACATTTGTTTTATCTGTTATTTTTTTAGTTTTTATTACGACAATGGAAATGTCACACCTGACACATTTGTTGTGATTTGACCGGGGGGGGGGATCTAGAAATGGTCCGGAGGGGGGGGATAATACTTTTTTGATTGATTGATTTATTTTGAAATTCAAACAGAGTTACAATATTAAATCGATGAAATGAAAATGTAACAATGGGTGAACTTCAAGGATGACACACAAAAGTCCGAGGACTTGTTTCCAGTGCGGTCCTGGAGTGAAGGGATGCATGACTAGAATGAAGAATAAATATTGATTAATTGACATACATATATATAAATAAATAAATTAAATTAACAAAAATAAACAACATGTAAAATTTATATAATAATGAACGGATTGGTCTCACTTGTTTCAGATCTTCTTTTTAACCATTTTTTGATTTGGAGCTTGAAAGCATCCTTGCTGTTACACAGTTCGATCTGATTGGGGATCTCGTTCCGTAACTTAGCCCCCTGATATGAAAAATTAGATTGGTCAATGCTGAGCGGTCTTGGCAGGAAAAAACTCAGGGCAGCTCTTCTTGTACGGTGATGGTGTTCAATTCTACCAAATTTATCACATAAGTATTCAGGGGCCGTTTTATGATAGATGTTGAACATATGGCCCAACATTAATTGACATGCTCGGTCTCTGGTGTTAAGCATGTGAATTTGGTTAAGCTCATTTTGGCCAATGTGGCTTCTCGGACCAAAGTTAAGGATGAACCTTACTAGTTTGTTTTGAGCTACCTGGAGTTTTTTCAGTCTACCTTTTGTGAGACTCCAGAACCATGATGATACAGCATAATCGAAGTAGCACTGGACTAGTGCTGTTATGATTGTTTTTCGAGACTTGAAATCAAGACAGTTTTGATGACGATAACAGAACTTGAGCCTCGCCGAACATTTAGATAAGATGTTTGAGACTATAGATTCACATGACAGGTCTTCTTCTTCTTCTTCTTCTGTTATTATTTTCTGCCTCTTGTTCAGACGAACCTCCATTTCGAATAATATAAAATCATTATAAAATCCTTTGGAGTGATAAAAGTTGCAGTTAAAAACAGTATTGTAATAATCTGTTCGGATAATTGGCTACAACTAAGATACAGGCTACGGCTACGGCTAGGCTAAAAACTAATATAGAATAAAATAAAAACTGTACAAGTGACTGACGAATTTTATTCTTAATTGTGACGTTTCCGGGCTTATGAAGGGAGTACAGGATCTCTCCACGGCATGGTCACTCCTGGGCTGCTCGGGCTACCCGGGTGTGATTCAAGCCGCGAAGAGTCTGTATTTATTCCACAACGGCAGTTCCTTGAAGACGGTAGTCCAATTCTCTTACAAGGTTGAGGCATATTAGATTACAAATTTTATTGATGTGGCTTCTTTCCCTCAGGGGAATTTTTACAACATTCAGTCCAGTTCCGCGAGTGCCTATGTAACAGTCCCCATTCAGGATCGCTGAGCATAATTCCTCGTCCTCCATTGGTGGTCTCCTTCCCGCTTCCTTATAGCAATCTTTCAATCTTATAATGCTCCTCCTTCAGCACTCTTCCAGGGCTTGACATTTAACTAATACGTGAACTATATCTTCTTCTTCCTTGCCAAATGGTCTAATTATGCCATTTGACTTTATAATAAATTGTTGCAATGTCAATGTCACAGGCCCCTCAATCTCTTCCCCTCATACAGCAGTCTCCCATTAGGAGGTTACTGTCAATTTTAAGACCTAGATATTTCACTGAGTCCTTAGCTTCAATGGTATGTGCACCAAGTTTGATTGGTGAATATGCACTCATTATGCAGTGCCCCACAGTGTTTCCAATCTCTTCCATGTTAAATTTGGCCCTGAGGGGGGCATAGCTCAATGGTCTAATTATGCCATTTGACTTTATAACTAGAATTTGTGTCGCAAGCGGAACACATGCGAGTTCACCATGCTCATGTTGTTTTGCTTTGATGTGTTGATTCTTGGGAAAATGGTGTCGAATTTGGGGCCTAGATTTCCATACATGATCGGAGAAATATAACAGACGATAAACTTAGCAGTGGTATGACCAGGGGGGGCAGTGCCCGTTCCCCCCGAACTTCAGATACTGATGGTTGCAAAAAGTGGAAAAATACCGTGCAAAGCACATTAAACCTCGGCTCTATATAATATTGAAGTTAAAACGATTCCGAAGTGGCAATACTGTTGTTGTTATCTTATGAAGGACCAACCCGAATAAGTCAGATAGTTATAGATGAGTAGATGTATAGATTGTGACTTTATAGATAGATGGATAGATATTAGCCTACACAGCAGGCTGGCAGTCCCACTACCTTTTCCAACTTTGTTGTCTTTGAAAGCTGTAAAGGTATGCACACAGGAGAGCAATTTCTAAAAGTTGGTTCAACTGGCCCCCCTCTCCCCTACTTTATTTAAATCTGTTCTTGTGGAAATAAGTGAAGAAGCCTTTCTTGTTAGCATAATCAAATTATCATAGTCATTTAAGGGATGACTGTTCTTGCCTATGGTTTGCAGCTGAGCAAATCCAGGCTTTCCACAAGAGGGCAGCACAAGTCAGTCTGTCTGGGTTGCATTGCAGGGCAAAAACTGCTCTTGCAACAACATTTCAATCACTGATCAGTGGAGTTATTCTGGCGAAAACTGGGCAATAAATGATGCTTTTCAATTAAATAATGCGACAGAAGATACTTTACAAGCAAATGGAACTGCCTATCATTGATATTCGGGTATGTAAACGTGATTTTCGGCGGGAAAAACATCGTTTCTGCCATCAACAGCACGGCGCGAACATATACATCCGGGCACTCGAAAATCCACATCCGCCCACTTCACTGTTGTAAACATGGCGAAAATGAGCTGTGGAAATATATGCGCTCGTGATTCAGATACGTTTCAGGTGCGTAATTGCGCGGCTTTCACAAGCTTAGGGCCCGTATCGATGACGGACGAAGTTTGGCAGGGCAGATTTGTATGTAGCCGGCGGTTTCAGAGGGCAAAGTTGGCGAGTTTAGGCGTCTTCAGCCGACAGACCGACACTGATTGCAAGACCGCGGACCTCCTTCGGAGGCCTCGGTAAAAATGGAATAAACAACTTAATGAAGTAAAGAAGAAAGTACAAGCGGCTTACAACACAATTATGGCTATAGCAGGAAGCCCAGACCTTAAAGGTATTAAGATGAGAATGGTGTGGCAGGTGGTAAAGGCCTGCATAATACCAATTGCCACATATGCATGGGAAGCAGTAACCACTACGAAGAAGGAACGCGAAAACCTAAAAAGGACCATTGACAGCGTCATAAAAAGAGTAATCTGCACACCCTGATTCTTTTCGAGTTTCGGAGCGGCTACGCGATCGTGTGGAAACATTCGACTTTTTGGGGTCGGTGCTCATATTGAGAACTAGTGATGATGAGGTGAGAAATGATGAAAGATATATGTTATGTGGGGAAGGTGATGGGGGTAAGTGGGGGTAAATGGGGGTAAGTGAGGTAATTTAGGTAAAGGAAGTGAGTAGGTAAGAAGAGAGAAGTTAAGAGTGAAAAAGGTGGTGGGGGTAAATGGGGTAATTGGGGGTAAGTGGGGTTAAGTGGGGTAATTGAGGTAATTTAGGTAAAGGAAGTGAGTAGGTAAGAAGAGAGAAGTTTAGAGTGAAAAAGGTGGTGGGGGTAAATGGGGGTAAGTGGGGGTAATTGAGGTAATTTAGGTAAGGGAAGTGTGTAGGTAAGAAAAAAGAAGTTTAGAGTGAAAAAGGTGGTGGGGGTAAATGGGGGTAAGTGGGGGTAAGTTGGGGTAATTGAGGTAGTTTAAGTAGAGGAAGTGAGTAGAGAAGAAAAAAGGAGTTTTGGGTGGAAAAAGTGGTGGGGGTAAATGGGGGTAAGTGGGGCTAAGTGAGGGTAAGTGGAGTGATTTAAGTGTTGGAGGTGTAGAGGGAGAAAGAGTTGGATTTGGGTAAAAAGTGGTGGGGGTAAGTGGGGGTAAGTGAGGGTAAAATGAGGGTAAATGAGAAATTTAAGTATGGGATGCAAGGGGAGAAAGAGAGAGAGGTTGAGAGAGTAAAGGTGGTGGGGGTAAATGGGGGTAAGTGGGGGTAAGTGAGGGTGAATGAAGTAATTTAAGTACAGGGAGAAAAGTGAAAAAGTGAAGTTTTGGGTGAAAGTGAAGGTGGGGGTATGTGGGGGTAGGAGGGGGTAAAGTAGAGATGGGTGGGGTTATGTATAGGAAGGGAGGGGTAAGTGAGGGGAAAGGGGTGATGAGAGAGAAGTGGAAGTGAGGGATTTATACGAAAAAGGGAGTTGTGATGTAGATGGTGAAAATGCTATACACTGTTTACATAATAGAGTTTGGTTCTAGATGGTGAAAACCATATACAATGTTTACGTTTGGGTCCTAGATGGTGAAAATGGCATACAATGTTTACAAATGAAGATGTGATGCTGGATGGTGAAAATGAGATACAATGTTTACAAAAAGCTAGATTATGAAAATGGGATACACTGTTTATATTGACAGCCAATGGGCTGACAGTCTGAGAAGGAAGTGAAAAATTGAAGTATATAGTAATTCTAGGAAGAAAGGGAAGAACTGGGGAAGAGAGGAAGGATAGAGGGATGTTATGAGGGGATAGATGAGGTCGTGAGAGGAATAGGTTGATGAGTAAAGGGGAATTAGAAATTGAGAGATCTGATTGGTTGTTGGAATGTAGGCCTATACTACACTAAGTGTAGCGGTGAAACAACGTTGTGAAACGGACGTTTTATAGAAGTTATTATGGATTGTTTTGAAAAATAAAAAACACCAGCTTGTAGAGAATTAAATTGCGAAGACAATGAGCCTACTTAGAGATTTCTACGATGATTACAAGTGGTTTAAAAGTTGAAGAGAAGTTGAGAGTGAAAAATCTGAAATTTTGATAAAAGAAGGAAGTGATTTGCGGTAAAAAGACGCTATCGTACGAGCGAAAATAAGGGGTTTTAATGAATAGTCGGACAGGAAATGATGGTTTTGTTTCTTCAGGGAGGTTCTAAACTGCGTTGTGTGAAAATTTGGTGAAAATCTGATGATTCTAAGCGGCTGAAATGAGCCTATAAAGATTCACACCTGCATCAACACTGTGCATATTTTTTAATTTTTTGTCAACGAATTCTCGGCAATGAATAAAGATATCTCCATAAAAAAACGAATTCATATGGTTCAAGGATTTGGGATTCTAAAGAGCCTAAAATTATAATTTTAGCCCCATTAGAAGTGTCCAAAAAACGATCGCAACTGTTTCGGCCAATCAGCGGGCAGTAAAACAATAACAACAGTATTTCTATTTCCTGTTTTGCCATGATTTTCTTGAAACTAAAAACTTAAATTGTAATTAAACAAGACACCAAAGACACAAATGTGAGCAAGGCGCCTCAAGTTAGCCAATTCTTCATTAATTTCATGAAAAAGAAACTTTAAAAAGTGCTCCCTTGTCTCTCACAAACGATCCAAAATTTCTGACTACCCTTATTTAACCCAGTTTGCTCACAAATGCGAGTGAACTCGCAAATAAATTGTTGCAATGTCAATGTCACAGGCCCCTCAATCTCTTCCCCTCATACAGCAGTCTCCCATCCCTCACTCATATCCCACTACATGTATGAAGAGCATTGGAAGGGGCAGGCTTGCAGGAAAAATTGAGGGGCCTGTGGTCAATGTGTAAAATGATATATTATAGTAAGTTGTTGTAGGGATATGCTACAGCAGTTACTGGATGTAGTTCAATGAGTGGACACCAGGGGAGTGAAGCACAGTGGTGCCCTCTGCACTAAACTATTCTGAGGGGGCAACATTTCTGACCTAGTTTGTAATAAGTAGGTCAAACAAAAGAAGGATCTCTGAAGTTCCATTCCACAAGTTCTCAGTAGCTCTCAGTGGCAATTCTGTGTGCTTTAAAGGTGAATATAGTTCTCAATCATTAAAATGTTGGTTGAATATTGTCTGTGGGTCCACTGGAAGAAGGAATAAATCAATGAATTGGTTATGTTTACATCTAAACACAGCATAGGCTTAGGCCAACTGTGTCCATTTATGATTTACATCTTTGTGATTGCCTCTTTATTTGTTGTTGATTGTTGTTTTGATGATGATGTTGCTTTTTACCTTCAGCGAACAAAGTTCGAAGAAGGTATTGTTATCACTTTGGTCAAAAGTTGTCCGTCCGCCGGGCGGATAGACAGTTTCCGGGCTGGTACTCAGCCCCTATTGAATGTACATGGATGAAATTTGGTACACATGTAGCCTGTGTGGTCTAGTTGTGCCTTTTGATGGTCTGATTGATGGAACTTTTTTCATTTTTGAAATATTGAGAAAAATATAAAAAAATTATTATTTTGTTTCCGGGCTAGGACTCAGCACCTATTGCATGCACACGGATGAAATTTGGTACACATGTAGCCTGTATGGTCTAGTTGTGCCTTTTGATGGTTTCATGGAGTTATATTTTGTACTTTTTGAAATATTGACAAAAAAAAAATATATTATTTTCATTTCCGGGCAAGGACTCAGCCCCTGTTAAATGTACATGGATGAATTTTTTTACACATGTAGCCTATATCGTCTAGTTGTGCCTTTTTATGGTCTGATTGATTGATATTCTATACTTTTTGAAATATTGAGAAAAATTTATTAAAATTATTTTTTTCATTTCGGGCCAAAACTTGGCCACAATTGCATGTAGATGAAATTTGTTACAATTGTCACCTATTTGATAAATTTGTGTTGGTGAATTCATGGATATTCTATACATCTTGAAATATTGACAAAAAAATATTAAAATTATTATATTTGTTTCCAGACCAAAACTTGGCCATCATTGAGTCCATAGAGGAAAGTTTATATACATTCCCTATATAATATTTTAGTGCCTTTTGTTGGTCTGCTTGATAGTTACTCTATATGTTTTTTTAAATAGTCTGACCCGTACCTCACAACTTATTCCTTGTTTATGTATGAAACTGGTCCATATTATGTGTATACTGGTCTAGTAAGGTCTTTCCATCGCTCAACATACCCTGGCATGCAGACGGGCATATATGTCGGACCATATAGATCATTTCAAGCCAAGATCGGGCCACTATTGCCAATACTACATGCAATGCTGTTCACATCACTTTCATGATGTAATGGTGTCCTTTTAAAATGTTGTTTTTTCGCTGAAGGTTTGCTGCTACGCAGCCTATGTTTATACTAATTTCACTGATAAAGATGTTGCTTTTTAAAAAAAATAATTTCAATGTTGTTTTGAATAGAATATAATACTTTGACTAGAAGAATTATATGCGTTACATGTCTGTTGTTGTCACTCACCATGCTCAGCTATGCTCACCAGGAGCTTTCACCCATATCCCATGGGCTTCTTCAGCTGTCTGAGCTGGCTCAGGTGGTCACATGACTGCCCAGGGTCAAGTCATGTGACAAGAGGCTGCAGAAAATTGGTAGGAGGTCCCATCCCTGGTCCCGGTTGAGTGATGGCTTGTCTCTTCTGATGGAAATTGTTTCATTGACCGCTGATGTTGATGTCTTTTTATGTTCGTCAAGTCTTTTTTTCAAGGATCTTGTATGACTTGACCGTGGGCAAATAGCTCTGGCTGGGTCACCTGGGCCTATGTTGAACGGCTGTTTCAATCATCTTTCGCATCATTGCCGGCCTCCTCCTGTCCTAATTAGCCTACCAAGTGCATAAATAGAGGACGTAAGGCCCCAATCTTCCATCCATCCATCGTCATTAGCCATCCCCACCCACCCTAATAATTATGTTTTCTAATTTCAGATTTTTTCTTGTGTAACACTGCAATTGGTGCCCAGGTGTTGGAAATGGTGAAACTGTGATGCACTGAACTATCAAGGATTATTGATGATGATCGAGGATAACATGTCCAGCAGTTGTGACAAAAACTCCGCGATCATGAATACCAATTTTAGCACTGAAATCCCTGGAAGTGTTGCTGATCTTAAGCGGAAGATAAAGGATGAGCCTATTGATGAAGACGTGCCTTGTAAATATGCAAAGTACGACCCTCCTGCAAGTGAGGGTGCTAATTCAAGTTCTGTGTCAATCTCGGCTGATAGGACTGCTTTGAAGAACAAATTTTCTGAGAGAGGCTTTACCAAAGATACAGCTGGTGATATTGCTAGTGATGGTGTACTTACAATTCAGCCTGGAAACACTGCATCAATTAAGTCTGTGTCTGGTATTATAATGGGAGATACTCAGGAAGGAAAAAATCTATCGAGTGGGATTATGTACGATGCCAGATTACCAGGAATCACAAATAATTCTGTTATTCAATTGGGAAATAATCAAAGTGGTAATATCCAGTCAGAAATGACGATTTCCAATACTATTGGCCCGAGGCTTGGGGCTGTGCCAGTTACAAGATACGCAAAACCTTTGGGTGCCACCTCTACTTCTGTTTCAAGTGCCTCAAATGGATTATATACTCAAGGAATTTCTAATGCTCATTTTAAAGATGTTGCAAAGGCATCTGCTACTCCATCCGGTACTGGTCCACCTAAAGGACGCATGAAACTGCATCGTTGCAAAATTTGTTCGAAAATATTTGGTGGTGCCGATTTCCTCTCCAAACACGTCGCTCAGAAACATTCTGATGAACTGAATAAGCGGACTTTGAAAGTTAAACAGGACGTAAAAAAGACAATGAATAAGACAAGTGAGCATGGATTTGTTAGGAGTGAGCATCAGATTGATAATAGTGAACATCAATTAAGGGTCCCTGAACACCAGCTTAAGAGTTATGAACATATTGTGTATGGTGAACATCAAGTTGGAAATACTGAGCATCAACCTTGGAATGCTGAGCATCAAGTTGGGAATGCTGAGCATAAGCTTGAGAATAATGAGCATGGGAATTGTGAGCATGATCTTGAGAAGGCTGAGCATCAAATTGGGAAAACCAAATATGAGACTATTGAGCATCAATTAAGGAATACTGAATATCACTTTGGGAATATTGAGCATCGATTCAAGGATAAATTCAGCGATTTTAGCCGTGAACTGGAGAATCAGAATCTAGAAGAGGCAAGAATGGTTTTTGGAGAAGAAACCTCTCTGGTAGAGGAAGAAGAATTTGGGAAGAAGGAAGAACAGCAATTGAAGAAGGAAGAAGAACAACTGAAGAAAGAAAGAGAACAGTTGAAGAAGAAAGATCAACGATGGAAGGCAGGCGAAGACGGATTGCAGATGACAGAAGAGCAAATGAGGATCTGCGAAGTCAAAGCTTTGAAAGAAGGAGAGTGGATAAAGAAAGAAAAGGAAGAAGAAGAAGAAGAAGAAAGAGATGTTGATGTAGTGCGTCTTAGGGCCTTGCGTCAAGGATATGATAGCAATGGTATGCATTGGGTTTGTGTTTGCGGATTGCGATTCAAGGAAGAGAGTCACCGTGAACGACATCAAGTGGATTGTCCCACGCATACCATGAACATGATTAAAGGGAAAAAAACATATGGAGGATCGACAGATGGAATGTTTTGGTGTATATGTGGATTGCGCTTCAAGCGCCCAAGCCATCTTAAACAACATCAGAATACTTGGTGTACTGTTAAACAGCAAGGAAAATCTATTGATGGTGTGCATTTTTGGTGTGTGTGTGGAGTATTCTTCAAGTACCGATGCCATCTTGAACGACATCAAACTACTTGTCACAAGCATATCATTAAAGGGCAAGGAGACTCGACTGATGGCACTGTTCTATGGTGTATATGTGGATCGCGTTTTAAGACCCAAAATGATCTTAAAGAACATGAAAATGCGTGTGGCAAGTGTTTCTTTAGAGATCAGGGATATTCAATGGCTGGAATGGATTTATGGTGTATATGTGGATTTCGCTTTCGGGGTAAGAGCAGGCTTGAAGGGCATCAAACTACTTGTGGCAAGTATACCTCTCAGGACCAGGGCGGATCTACGGAGGGCGATCAGGAGTCCTGCTCGTGTGAGAAGTGTGGATTTAACTTCAAGACGAGAGGTGATCTGTTCGTGCACCAACAGATGAAGAGTGCTTGTGCGCTTTATAGACGTTACAAAAAAGAGCAATCTTCATCAATCGTGTCTATGCCTGTTAACCATTCTGGCAGCGATGATTTTCCAAGCAAGACTGCGCCAAATGCCAGTTTGCCAATCAAACATTTACCAAGCAAGAGTCTTTCAAGTTTGCCTAGCAAGGTAATCAACAACGTGCCAAGCAATGCATTTCTCAGGAATAATTCAATATGCGAATCTACCTCTTCCAAACAAATGCCTGACAGCAGTTCGCCTTGCAGGAATCAGCCCTTACAAACTGATACCTCCATGAAGGATTGGTTAAGGCAAAGCATAACGGACCACATAAATCCAGAGCATAGGAATCCGGTGGTTGTTCTGAATGATTGCATGAAGGGAATGAAGGGAAAGCGAAAGACGACATTTTGCACTGTAAACAAAAAGCCAGCTCCAACGAAGGAGGAAAGTTATCCATGCCCAAATTGCCACAAACGGTTTAGAGCAGTGAAGTTCTTGTTGCTTCATCAAACTAATAGAAGATGTTATCTTGGTCCTGTTCAGCTTCCGAGTGCAACAAATCAAAAATTACCCGGGCCCAGTGGAGGTACTGTACCGGCTATCCCAGATAGTATTAAGTACACTTTCCAAGGAAGTAGTGCATGGGTAGTTCCTGCAAGCCCCAAGCAAGTCCCTGGGAGTAGTATGAAAGCCATCCCTGGAAGCAGTCAGCACACATTACCTGGGACAGTTAAACAGACGATCCCAGGATTCATTAAGGAGGAAGCCCCTGGACAAGCATTACCTGGATGTAAAGGGGAATCCCCAGAACTCCCAGGCACCACGGAGAGTCAGGATAGAAGCGAAGAAACGAAGGTTCAACAAACTGATGTTGGCAAAGAAATCAAGATGGCCGCTGATGTGAAAATTGAGAATGAGGTTGAATCAGATGGTGAGGCAGCCAAATCGGAAAAAGATCTACCAGTTACCATGGAGATTAAAGACAGACGGAATGAAATGGAGGTTCATCTAAGTGATGTTGGCCGAGGTGTCAAGATGGCCGCTGATGTGAAAATTGAGAACGAAGTTGAATCAGATGGTGAGGCAGCCAAATCGGAAAAGGATCTACCAGATACCATGAAGATTAAAGACAGACGTAATGAAAAGGAGGTTGATTTAACTGATGTTGGTAAAGATATCAAGATGGCTGCTGATATGAAAATTGAGAATGAGGCTGAATCAGATGGTGAAGCAGCCAGTGAAAAACCAGACCTCCAAGCGAAGGCCTACGAGCATGATGAGATTTCATCTTCCGAATGCTATAAATGCAGTTTGTGCGACGAGAAGTTTGAGAGTGAATCGATGTTAAGAGAGCACACCATGCATCGATTGTGTTCCTTTTTTTGCGACTTTTGCAGAAAGGCCTTCTCTTCAAGTGAAGCTTTAGAGAAACATAAACAATATAGTAAACATTATCGGGTTTTCATTTGTCTCGTAGGTATATGTAATAAGAGATTTAAGGAACAGAGATTGCTAGATAATCACATGAAAATGACTCATCCATGCCGGGCTAAGGACTTTTACACTTGCGATATCTGCAAGATAGACTTTATGAAGAAGAACATTCGAGATGAACATATGGCACAACATTATGGCAAAGTACACACTTGTGACATTTGTGATCGTGGCTTTTTGAAGGCAGAAAACTTGGAGAAACACTTCAAAATTCACACTTTCGATGGTTTGCGTAAATGTCGGTTCTGCGATGTGCGTTTCGATCACAATGAAGATCTGAAAGGCCACACAAAAACATGCCATGGACTCCACGGGGAATCTCATGCTTACTTGAAGGATCATGTAAGAATAACAGCCGCAAACAATCCATATACTTGCAACCTCTGCCATCGAAGTTACGGTTGGCTCCCCAATCTGATTGCCCATTTTTTAGATCACCAGTCATAAGACAATTTGTGAACCATTTAAATCCCCAGCTATTTTGCAATGCGCTGTGCTGCAAGTGGTCAGCCAGATGCCTGCAGGACTGCTATTTTCTGCAGTACTGCGAAATTACATTTTCTGCAGGACTGCTAAATTAATGTTTTCTGCAGGACAGCAAAGCTAGTGATTGTTTTTGTTGACTTTATTTGTTTTCACTAAAATACTTAAAATATTTAGACAATGAAATTCAGATTAAACTAAATTCGTTACAATTACAAAGAGAAAAGAAAAGAAAACCAATTGTTTCATGACATTTTCTGCAGGACTGCTAAATATATATATGTTTTTTTGCGGGGTTGCTAATAAATTAATATTTGTTGACTTGCTCTTGAATTTCTGATGTTGCTTTTTATTCTCAAAAAAGTATCTATAGGATCTTTTAAGAAGTATTAATAAATTTCAAGAGAGAAAAAATAAACCAATTTTCGTTACAAGTTTCACTGTGCATATAATTATGTATCTCAATATTTTGATTTTAAGGAGTCTGCTGTTTGTCGGAAAATTTCAGACAGTTGGAATCTTGTACGCTGTTACACACCACAAATTATAATACCATGATGCAGGTTGTTTACTTGGAATCTACTGTAGATAGTGCTGGTTCCCCCCGTAGCCTAATCAGTATAGCAGTTGACTCTGAATCGAATGGCTTGTGAGGAGACGTAGGTTCGAATCCCGCTCCTGGAACTTATCTCAACAAAGGGCAGCAGCAGCTATAGTACCAAGAGCTATAAAGCTCTTGACTAGGTCTATCCCATGAGACCTGTGCAAAAATAAAACTGAGGGGGTTGTATCCTGCACATCCCTGAAATAATAGAGTATGTAGCAGACTCACAGCCTTACCATCACTCATCCATCATACCTGATTCATACGGCGGTCACAATGCTTGCATAGGCCAGTATATGTGGCCTCTTAGCATTAAATAAGTATGCTAGAAGTAGAAGCAGAAAATGATTTTAGTACAGAAAGCTAACAATAGGGGAACTGAGTTTGACAGTGGTGCCCTCTGCACTAAACATTTCTGAGGGACAACATCTCTGACCCAGTTGGTAAGAACTAGGTCAAACAACAAATGGATCAGGATTCAGCAAGCAACCTTCCGAACAAGAACAATCAAGTTGAATAGTGATTTTACACTGAATTTACAATACAGGTGAATACAAATTATGGATGCTAATCAGTCTAATTGAACTGGCAAGTAAACAGCCACAAACAGCATAATTATCCAAATGAGCATGATATGGCAGAACAAAATTGTTTTCTTTCATTCTGTGGGAATCTCAGATTGATAAGAATAACATTGGATAACAAAATGAATGTTTATACTTTTTAGTTAATAGCGCCTCTGCAAGGTATGCAGCAACAATGGGAGGAACAGAACAAAGTGACATTACTAGCTTTGATAATGTTTATGAAAAATTACCTAACCAGTCAGTTAGAGGTATTTGGCAAAGACCAGTGTTTATAAAAACTTTGTGTAACCAATCAGTTAACATTTTTGGTGAATAAAAACAATCCAATTCAAGGAGTCCCTCTGACACTTCGTGTCATCGGCTTATAGAGGGACTCATGGAGTCTGGATACTAATGATGTTGTTTGTAATACCAGTGCTAGGAGAATAGGGAATGAAGGAGACTGTTGCACTGATAAATGAGCTTCAAATCATTCATGTAGGTAAATTTATGGCAGGCTATTAGTTCATGTAAGTTAAGGGGGGGGGGGAATCCATCCATCCATCCCCGTTTTATTCTCAGGACAATTCCGAGCCCTTGATGGTTTAAGTAATTGTAGGCATTAGCCGCATTACTGCGAGGAATATAACTTGAGAGATTAAACTATGCCGGCACAAAAGAAAAACAAAGTTAGATTGCTTGTTTGTTTGTTGGATCAATCTATTGAATCTAACACTTTGACTCTAATCTTGAAACAGTCTGTCTGTACTGTTTTTAATCTGCTGCTGTTATTGGGTAGTCGTTCATGAACGACTACCCCTTGCAATGACAAGTGGAGAAAATCCCGCGAAAATCGGAAATTCGAAATACCGTAATGCAGATTTGCCTCACACGACGTCTACGTCGTCATTAACCATCGGACAACCATTTTGCGGACCTGTTACGGTTGAAAGGGATGGTCCTCAAGCTCAATTACGTCTGGAAATGAGGTATTTACGCCGATCCACTGCTGTAAACAACGTGCGCGCAACGCTCAGGCAAGCGAGCGCTACCAGTGGTGCTGTTGGGATCCCGTTGGGTTGTTCCTAGTGGGAGTGCCAGGGAGCAGTCAGTGATTTTAACTGAATTAACCAACACTACTAATGCTTCGAAAACGTCCTTTCTTTGAAATATTAGTGAATAACTACCTAATGATTACTTACTGCACTCCTTTAATTTGAATTAAGACAAATTTAAGAAATTGAAAACAATGTATTTATGCATTTTATGTTAATTGAAATAACAACCGCTCCCTCTGCAGATAACACATTTCTATAGACCAAACTATTAAATGGCAACAGCTTAATATTTCAATATAAATTTATGTGTCCAAGAATAATGATAGAGTATAGTCTGGTCTTTTTATGCAGGCATAAAGTGCTCAGCTGGTAAGCCCAACTTCAAACATACATGTATCTCTGACCATGATATACATTCAATGCTAGTATGAGAAGGTCTGCTTAAAACAAGCACAAGATCACTAGGCCTAGAGGAAATGATAACATTTAAGATAACTTATTAATATACCTTTTTTCCAACTCAATTGACTTCAGTTGGCAGGTCATGTCTTGTAATTGCAACTACTCATTGACCTCAGTCAGTGTCAAAGGTAATATCAATTAATGGCAGTTGGCTTTAGTTTGCAGGTAGCCTAGTGTCTAATGATTGCAATTATTCATTGAGCAGTGTCAAGAGAAAATATCAAATTATTGCAATTGGAATGACAGCTTATCAGAATATCTTGAAAGTATCACACTTTGCTTTAAATTAATTGTAATTATTTTATGTTTTATATTGTACACCACAGTGTGAGTGAGCTCGTGAGAGTAAATGATTTAAGAAGCGTTCATGTGTGTGATATCCGATTGAGCTGATCATAGAATAAATGCCACTTCAAATGGACTTATATGTCTTAGATTTATTTTGTTGTCATGTCAAGTAAAATGATAGCAAAATAGAGCACAAGCATGCAACATGTGCTATATTTTGATTGATCAAAACATAACTGTTAATTTTTTTTTTTTTTTACCGTATTTATCACAGCCATACTTCCCTGTTGGATTTGAAGATATTTTTGGGTTTCATAATTTTTTTTCATGTTCCATTTTCCCACATCACAATAAAAGGTTGTTAATGTTATTTCTGTTTTTCACCCAAAACTATTTTTTTTAATAAACAAACAAATTGCAAATGGTTTCATCAAAATTAATGTTTATGTCTGTCTCTGTTTTGGACTGACAAGTGGCAGCAGAATGCTGCCAGTCCCTGGAAAATCGAATAAATTGGGTCATGTTTTGGACAGGTAACAAGATCAGGTCACACAACAGCTGTCCGCATTACTACGCCAGACTACTTTCACAAAGCATGGTTGCGGTAAAGATCAAGTACTCTGCTTTGAATGATAATGTTTTGAAATCATGAGACAAAAGAAATTTTTGAAACTTTAGCATAAGCTTTTGCCGGAGATGGGGATGATTTTACTCATCAGAAATATGATGGTGTTCAATCTGCTTATAGGCCTGTCATTTATGCATGTTAAATTATTGTCAGAAAAGTGTCCAAAAAGAATGCTCTCTCACTTACATGTCCATATGATAACCATGTCTCCAATACAGATGAAATAGAGAGGAATATCGCTGTCACCCACTCCATGTTAATCAATGCACCTTCAATATAATCCCGAAACGACTACCCTTGAATCCCTGGATTCTTGTTAATCTTTTGGGGGTCGGATTTGCCCTGGGGTCGGATTACCCCACCTTGCCCTATTATGGACAATTGGACATCAGGTCAGACAGTCTTGAAGCTGCCTACCAAGTGTGTATCGAGTTGTTCTCAGAAATATAAATATACCAGATTTACCCATGATTTAGAGCAGGACTATAATGGGGAATAATTAAACCCCCCCCCCTGTACCTGCATGGGCATGTGGCCCCGTGATGCATGCTGACCATTCGAAATAGCATTTGAGTAATAATTGTAATATAAGTAAAGGGTGGTGGTAGAGTAATTGAAGTTACAAATGCACTGCCAGAATGTATTGGTGTAAGGTACAGGCAAGTGTACTAACACGTGAGCTTAATTGAGGGCATGGCTCGTAAGGAAAGGAAAAGATCTTTTGAAAGGAAATGTGGATTGATGGAAATGTATAAAATTAGGCAAATAGGTAAAAGTGTATGGGCATTGAGACATTGACAGATGGAATGGGCTTGAGAAAGGTGAGAGTGAAGTGTGTGGATGGTTTTGGCGGGAAGGCAGACGGTGGCGCCAGTCCTAAACGTGAGCAATAGCGGAACTACGATGGAGATGCATGCGCCCCTGGCGGAGAAAAACAGTAGAGGCAGAAAACGTAAATAAGGGAGCTGTTTCACTGTTATTTGCTGTTATCAGAAGGACAGGATAGATCAATAAGGATAGGTGGACAGTTTGGGTGAGTGGCATTGCTCGGGGAGGAGTTTTTAGCTGTTGCAGGTGTGAGCATGTCAACCATGATTTTTGCATCTTATACCCGGCAGGGATAGATCTTAAGGTGGCTCGCTACCCACGAAATTACGTCACCTGCACACATTTCCGCGCAGCCAGGCAGGCCCTATCTATCGTAACGTCACCACTCTGCTGACACTGTTCAAGATCTTTTTTTAATTTTAAGAATTTCCTGCGTCGGCCGCTTCGTTTGCAATTTGCGCCACTTCTATTGGGGTTAGAGACTTCTCGTTTGGAGCATTAGATGCGCCATGAAGAGTACTATATACAGCCGGAGATTCAACTTGATACTCAAAACACAAAATTTTTACAGGCGATTTTCGGCAAGCAGGTCTTATTTCTCAAAAATGACTTTGTGATATAAATAAATGTTTTTATCAATTTCAAGCATGGTAGGAAGGCTTGTCTGTATCATCATATTGTTCCCAACTATTTTTGGAAATAAATGACAAAGAATTGAAAAATCCTATACCGTCAATTTTTTTTAGCGCCATGGTTTATAAAAAAAGTTAAAATTGTCAAAATCGAAACTTACATTCCGAGCCCCTTGGAAAGTCCTTTAAACTAAATATATCTCTTTGAAATTGTAATCACCTTTTCCATGAAAGTGTCTTCTTTAATTTCATGCTTCATTGCATAATATGGGATGCATGACCACTGAATGGCAGAAAAAACTTCACAGTAAGAAAAAAAAGAAAAAAATTTAGTTTTTCAAGTTTGCGTCGACTGACTTTCTGGTACATAAACCCAAATATTTTTTTAAAAGGCTGGTAGCGACCACTTTTGTTTACATATCCTTGCTATAAACTATATTTTGGATCATTCTAAACCGTTTTTAAGAAATCCTATCTTGGAAAGTTCATGAGTATCGAGCCACCTTAACAGGGAAATATCATTTAAAAGTGGTGGTAGTCAGACTGTGAAGCTTTCTTGGACCACTGGAACAGGGTCCTCCAGCACTCAAAAATGTTCATTATACATTTTAATTAATATAAATCAAATCAAATAAAAGTATGCTGACAATACTGCCGCAGTTATACTGGCCATTGTCAAACTTCGGATCGAATTCAATGTACAACTGTGTGTCATCAGCATAACCATGATACGAAACGCCATTCGTAAGCCCACACCCATCCGAATTTTCTGGATCCGCCCCTGATGCTGACAACCATGTCAAAGTACTACCCCCGCAGATGGATTCCCACGAGGTGAGGGCCTAGGGAGTGAGGGATCAGATGTATTTTTGATTTCATCTGTGTAATTTGTCACGTATCCCTATTTGATCGTCAATGGCGTCTTTGAAATGTGGCAGTCCATCTCAGTTGTGAATAGAGAGGTTCAATGCACCGTATTGGGAGAGTAACTGAAGTTAGAAGGTTTTTTTTTTCAAGGAGCGATTGCCTTTGTATTTTGTAGATTTGGTCTTTTATACAATAAAAAAAAAAGTTATATTGTGTATATTGCCAGGAACTTTTTTCTCCCCCACTGGATCTGCCATTGTATTTACACTAGCTATAACTTTTTTTTTTCTTTTTCAGAATTTGGTATATATAGGCCTACCTCAACAAGAAAAACTGCACTGAGGTCTGGGAATGTCATATGTAGTAGAAATGATGAAACACTGATGCACCCAGGATTACTGATGGTGACTGAAAATGCATCACAGGACCCAGCAATTACTCCAAAAACTCATGTGACCATGAATACCAATTCTAGCACAGAACTCTCTGGGAATGTTGCTGATCTTAAACGGAAGATTAAGGATGAACCTATTGATGAAGACATGCCTTGTAAATATACGAAGTACGACTCTTCTGGAAGTGGTCTTGTTAATCCAAGTTCTGTGTCAATCTTGGATGATAGGACTGCTTTGCCGAACAAAGTGAGCATTTCTGAGAGAGGTTTCTCCAAAGACACTGCTGGTGCTGTTGCTAATGACAGTGTACTCACAATTCCGCCCGGAAACACCACAACAATTAAATCTGTGTCTGGTGTTCTAACAGGAGATGTGCAAGAAGGAAAAAATCTATTGAGTGGGATTACGTACGATGCCAGATTACCAGGAATCACAAATGATTCTGTTATTCGATTGGGAAATAATAAAAGTGGTAATGTCCTGTCAAAAATGACGATTTCCAATACTATTGGGCCGAGGCATGGGGCTGTGCCAGTTACAAGATACGCAAAACCTTTGGGTGCTACCTCTACATCTTTGTCAAGTGTCTCAAATGGATTATCTGCTCAAGGAATATCTAGTGCTAATTTAAATGAGGTTGCAAAGGGATCTGCTGCTCCAGCCGGCACTGGCGGACCTAAAGGACGCTTGAAACTGCATCGTTGCAGAATTTGTTTGAAAATATTTGCTAGTGCCGATTTCCTCTCCAAACACGTCGCTCAGAAACATTCTGATGAACTGAATAAGCGGACTTTGAAAGATACGCAGGATATCAATAAGACAATGAATAAGACAAGCGAGCATGGATTTGTTAGGAGTGAGCATCAGATTGATAGCAGTGAACATCAATTAAGGGTCCCTGAACACCAGTTTGAGAGTTCCGAACATAATTTGTGTGGTGAACATCAAGTTGGAAATACTGAGCATCAACCTAGGAGTACTGAGCATCAGCTTGGGAATGCTGAACATCAAGTTCGGAATGCTGAGCATAAGCTTGAGAATAATGAGCATCAGCTTCAGAATAATGGGCATGGGAATAGTGAGCATGATCTTGAGAAGACTGAGCATCAAATTGGGAATACCAAATATGAGAATGTTGAGCATCAATTAAGGAATACTGAATATCACTTTGGGAATATTGAGCGTCAATTCAAGGATAAATTCATGGATTTTAGTCGTGAACTGGAGAATCAGGATCTAGAAGAGACTCTGGTAGAGGAAGAAGAATTTGGGAAGAAGGAAGAACAGCAACCAAAGAAGGAAGAAGAACAACTGAAGAAAGAAAGAGAACAGTTGAAGAAGAAAGATCAACCATGGACGGCAGAGGAAGAGGGATTGCAGATGACAGAAGAGCGAATTGGGATCTGCGAAGTAAAAGCTTTGAAAGAAGGAGAGTGGATAAAAAAAGAAAAGGAAGAAGAAGGAGAAGAAACAGATGTTGACAAAGTGCCCAGAAGATGCTGGCATCCCAGGGCCTGGCATCAAGGAAATGACAGGAATGGTATGCCCTGGCTTTGTGTTTGCGGATTGCGATTCAAGGAACAGAGCCACCGTGACCACCATCAAGTGGCTTGTCCCACGCATACCATGAACATGTTTGAAGGAAAAAAAATAAATGGAGAATCGACAGATGGAATGTTTTTTTGTATATGTGGATTGCGCTTCAAGCGCCCAAGCCATCTTAAACAACATCAGAATACTTATGGCAGTTGCACTTTTAAACAGCAAGGAAAATCAATTGATGGTGTGCATTGTTGGTGTGTGTGTGGAATGTTCTACAAGCACAGAGGCCATCTTGAACGACATCAAACTACTTGTTACAGGCATATCATTAAAGGGCAAGGAGACTCGACTGATGGCACTGTTCTATGGTGTATATGTGGACTGCGCTTTAAGGCCCAAAACGATCTTGAAGAACATCGAAATGATTGTGGCAAGTGCTTCATTAAAGCTCAGGGAGGATCAATGATTGGAATGGATTTATGGTGTATATGTGGATTGCGCTTCCGGGGTAGGAACAGGCTTGAATGGCATCAACCTACTTGTGGCAAGTACATGTCTCGGGACCAGGGTGGATCTACGGAGGGCGATCAGGAGTCCTGCTCGTGTGAGAAGTGTGGATTTAACTTCAAGACGAGAGGTGATCTGTTCGTGCACCAACAGATGAAGAGTGCTTGTGCGCTTTATAGACGTTACAAAAAAGAGCAATCTTCATCAATCGTGTCTATGCCCATCAACCATTCTGACAGCGATGATTTTCCAACAAAAACTGCGCCAAATGCCAGTCTACCAATCGAACATTTGCCAAGCAAGGGTCTTTCAAGTTTGCCTAGCAAGGTAATCTACAACGTGCCAAGTAAGGCATTGCTCAGGAATTCAATATGCGAATCTACCTCTTCCAAACAAATGCCTGACAGCATGCCTTGCAGAAATCAGCCCTTGCAAACTAATACCTCCATGAACGATTGGTTAAGGCAAAGTATAACGGACCACATAAATCCAGAGCATAGGAATCCGGTGGTTGTTCTGAATGATTGCATGAAAGTAATGAAGGGAAAGCATAAGAATACATGCACTGTAAACAAAAAGCCAGCTCCAACGAAGGAGGAAAGTTATCCATGCCCAAATTGCCACAAACGGTTTAGAGCAGTGAAGTTCTTGTTGCTTCATCAAACTAATAGAAGATGTCATCTTGGACCATTTCTTGGTCCTGTTCAGCTTCCGAGTGCAACAAATCAAAAATTACTTGGGCCCAGTGGAATTACTGTGCCGGCTATCCCGGGTGGTATTAAGTACACTTTCCAAGGAAGTAGTGCAGGGATAGTTCCTGCAAGCCCCAAGCAAGTATCTGGGAGAAGTATACTAGCAATCCCTGGAAGCAGTCAGCACACTTTACCTTGGACAGTTAAACAGACGATCCCTGGATTCAGTAAAGAGGAAGGCCCTGGACAAGCATTACCTGGATGTAGTGAAGGGGAATCCCCAGAGCTCCCAGGCACCACGGAGAGTCAGGATAGAAGCGAAGAAACGAAGGTTAAACAAACTGATGTTGGAAAAGAAATCAAGATGGCCGCTGATGTGAAAATTGAGAATGAGGTTGAATCAGATGGTGAGGCAGCCAAATCGGAAAAAGATCTACCAGTTACCATGGAGATTAAAGACTGGCGGAATGAAATGGAGGTTCATCAAAGTGATGTTGGCAAAGATGTCAAGATGGCCGCCGATGTGAAAATTGAGAATGAGGTTGAATCAGATGGTGAGGCAGCCAAATCGGAAAAAGATCTGCCAGTTACCATGGAGATTAAAGACAGACAGAATGAAATGGAGGTTCATCTAAGTGATGTTGGCCGAGGTGTCAAGATGGCCGCTGATGTGAAAATTGAGAACGAAGTTGAATCAGATGGTGAGGCAGCCAAATCGGAAAAGGATCTACCAGATACCATGAAGATTCAGGACTGGCGGAATGAAATGGAGGTTCATCAACCTGATGGCAAAGATATCAAGGTGGCTGCTGATATGAAAATTGAGAATGAGGCTGAATCAGATGGTGAAGCAGCCAGTGAAAAACCAGACCTCCAAGCGAAGGCCTACGAGCATGATGAGATTTCATCTTCCGAATGCTATAAATGCAGTTTGTGCGACGAGAAGTTTGAGAGTGAATCGATGTTAAGAGAGCACACCATGCATCGATTGTGTTCCTTTTTTTGCGACTTTTGCAGAAAGGCCTTCTCTTCAAGTGAAGCTTTAGAGAAACATAAACAATATAGTAAACATTATCGGGTTTTCATTTGTCTCGTAGGTATATGTAATAAGAGATTTAAGGAACAGAGATTGCTAGATAATCACATGAAAATGACTCATCCATGGTGGGCTAAGGACTTTTACTCTTGCGATATCTGCAAGATAGACTTTATGAACAAATACATTCGAGATGAACATATGGCACAACATTATGGCAAAGTACACACTTGTGACATTTGTGATCGTGGCTTTTTGAAGGCAGAAAACTTGGAGAAACACTTCAAAATTCACACTTTCGATGGTTTGCGTAAATGTCGGTTCTGCGATGTGCGTTTCGATCACAATGAAGATCTGAAAGGCCACACAAAAACATGCCATGGACTCCACGGGGAATCTCATGCTTACTTGAAGGATCATGTAAGAATAACAGCCGCAAACAATCCATATACTTGCAACCTCTGCCATCGAAGTTACGGTTGGCTCCCCAATCTGATTGCCCATTTTTTAGATCACCAGTCATAAGACAATTTGTGAACCATTAATTTAAATCCTCAGCTATTTTGCAATGTGGCTGTGCTGCAGGACTGCTATTTTCTGTGGTACTGCCAAATGACATTTTCTGCAGGACTGCTAAATTAATGTTTTCTGCGGGACTGCAAAGTGATTGTTTTTGTTGACTTTATTTGTTTTCACTAAAATACTTAAAATATTTGGACAATGAAAGTCAGATTAAATTAAATTGGTTACAATTACAAAGAGAAAAGAAAAGGAAACCTATTGTTTCATGACATTTTCTGCAGGACTGCTAAATATATATATGTTTTTTTGCGGGGTTGCTAATAAATGAATATTTGTTGACTTGCTCTTGAATTTCTGATGTTTCTTTTTATTCTCAAAAAAGTATCTATAGGATCTTTTAAGAAGTATTATTAAATTTCAAGAGAGAAAAAATAAACCAATTTTCGTTACAAGTTTCACTGTGCATATAATTATGTATCTCAATATTTTGATTTTAAGGAGTCTGCTGTTTGTCGGAAAATTTCAGACAGTTGGAATCTTGTACGCTGTTACACACCACAAATTATAATACCATGATGCAGGTTGTTTACTTGGAATCTACTGTAGATAGTGCTGGTTCCCCCCGTAGCCTAATCGGTATAGCAGTTGACTCTGAATCGAATGGCTTGTGAGGACGTAGGTTCGAATCCCGCTCCTGGAACTTCACTCAACAAAGGGCAGCAGCAGCTATAGTACCAAGAGCTATAAAGCTCTTGACTAAGGTCTGTCCCATCAGACCTTTGCAAAAATAAAACATCCCTGAAATAATACAGTAGGGGAGAGCGGGGCACTATGAGCCGCTTTTCCGAAATTGAGCTCCTGAGCCTAAAGTTTCAATGGTAAATGGCTGGTTGCTTTATATAATCATAGCAAGACCTCTTGGCTACAATATCCAGTGTTGTTACATTATATTCTTAATTCTTAAATAGTCAAAACATTGTCTTTAAAAAATGTAGTCTAGCGGCTCATCGTGCCCCGACTCTGGGGCACCACGAGCCATGGCATGGGGGGCTGTTTACATACATGTATTATCCTTTTCATTCAACTGTAAAGAACTGATACCTCATAAACCAGATGTTTTACTTGAAAGTTTCCCTTGGCGTACACCGCAATATGGATCAGATGGATTTTATATATTTTTCTATGAAATTGCAAAAATGTGTCCTAAACAGTGTTGGAGTCCTCGAGGCCGGCCTCGTCCTCGAGGCCGGCCTCGGGGCCTTTTTTGATGGCCTCGGCCTCGGTCTCGGTCTCGGATGACCAATCCTTGGCCTTGGACTCGGTCTCGGACCCTTCGGCCTCGGATATTTGCCCGAGGCACGTCCGAGGCCAGCGAAATTAATAAAGTACAATTTTGCTCGAACAGTCGAACAAAATTTTCCTGTCAGCTTAGTATAATTATCTTTCAGTTTATCTAACACAAGGAACCTATTATCCCATATATTAGATATATCTAATAGAATTATTTTCTGCTTGTCTTTTAAGACTGTCTGCATCTAGGCCTATTTCAGGCCAAGTGCCAAGTTATAGGCGGTGCCATTTTTGTGATAGATATGAAATTTTAATTGACCAACAGTATTTGAATATTTTTGAACTTTTACTTTCCTTCATTTATTGGGATGAACATTATTTCATGTAAATTTCAACCATAACAATTTGAAGTTTTAAAGTTTTTGTTTACATGTAATGGAAGATGCGTTGGTACCTGATCATTAATTTCACAAACCAGGGTGTCTGACTTAAAACACAACTCAACAAAATGGATTCATTGAATGGGACAAAATTTGTGACAGAATCTCATTTGTGCCTCAAAAGATATTCCAAATAACTTTGTTGTAACAAAAATATGCCACTGCCCAATAAATTGGAACCCAGCAAGTCAGAGTATTCCAGAAAGTGTAATCTTTTAAGCAGTTATAGTAAAGCCCGTAACGAAAGTGATAAGCTGCCTCAGAATTTTTTTTTTTAACTAACCAATTCTTTCCAGTCATGGTGAAAAAGATTAATTAATTCTTTCCCAGCTGTCTTGAGATTAATTTCTGGTGGATGGGCTGTCTCAGTCTGCAATGTTTGCTTTAGAAGTAAATAATTAAACATAATTAAGGTTGTCAGACACTCAAAACAAATCTAATCTGTCACCATAAAAAACTAAATTGCCAGTGTGTTCAGTACCATGCCCTGTTCTTTAAAAA
Source organism: Platynereis dumerilii (assembly GCA_026936325.1). Lineage (NCBI taxonomy): Eukaryota > Metazoa > Annelida > Polychaeta > Phyllodocida > Nereididae > Platynereis > Platynereis dumerilii. The sequence goes on along the minus strand of JAPTHN010000043.1, from coordinate 1,724,675 downwards.
TGTAATGGCTGCCCCCTTATTGTCTTCATTTCAGTGTTTTACTTGAGTCATTGAGTGAATCTCAAATTGTACTGTTATAGCCTTATCGTAAGTGATGGCTAAATGCCGATAATACATCAAGCTAAAATAGTTTGGCAGTCAACCGTCATTTTTGTCCAGCCGGCCTCGGTCTCGGTCTCGGACGCTCATGCCTCGGTCTCGGATGCTTATGCCTCGGTCTCGGTCTCGGTCTCGGAGGGTCATGCCTCGGTCTCGGTCTTGGTCTCGGATGTCCTGGCCTCGACTCCAACACTGGTCCTAAACAGCTGCTGATATCTTGCACTATAGTTCTGGACTTACAACAGTAGAGTTGTTGTTACAATGCAGCTTTAATTGCACATTAAAACTTTATAGAAAATGGCTCATGGTGCCCTATCTCCATGTGGCTCATGGTGCCCCATTTGCAAATTTCATTTATTAGTGCATATCACCATTTTCCAGTTTATCATAGTATCAATGTTATGACATCATCCTAGCACATGCCTTACCTTCTCTAAGAAGACTAAGTTTTATGATGATGCCGGAAATAGTTGAAATACCAGAAGTAAAAGTTCCACCGCCCAATATGTTTACTTTTTACTCAAATTCACTGGTCAAAAGTATTTTTTCAATTCTTTGTCCTACATTGAAAAGAAAGATTATGATTGCTACCCTAGCCAGTAGTACACTAATAAAGGAATATATGGTCTTCCTATCGAGCAGTTCTATCTCGCCGTTTTTTTTGTAGGGGCCATGGTTCATGGTGCCCTGTGGCTCATGGTACCCCGCTCTCCCCTATGTAGCAGACTCACAGCCTTACCATCACTCATCCATCATACCTGATTCATACGGCGGTCACCATGCTTGCATAGGCCAGTATATGTGGCCTCTTAGCATTAAATAAGTATGCTAGAAGTAGAAGCAGAAAATGATTTTAGTACAGAAAGGTAACAATAGGGGAACTGAGTTTGACAGTGGTGCCCTCTGCACTAAACATTTCTGAGGGACAACATCTCTGACCCAGTTGGTAAGAACTAGGTCAAACAACAAATGGATCAGGATTCAGCAAGCAACCTTCCAAACAAGAACAATTAAGTTGAATAGTGATTTTACACTGAATTTACAATACAGGTGAATACAAATTATGGATGCTAATCAGTCTAATGGAACTGGCAAGTAAACAGCCATAAACAGCATATGCAAATGAGCATGATATGGCAGAACAAAATTGTTTTCTTTCATTCTGTGGGAATCTCAGATTGATCAGAATAACATTGGATAACAAAATGAATGTTTATACTTTTTAGTTAATAGCGCCTCTGCAAGGTATGCAGCAACAATGGGAGGAACAGAACAAAGTGACATAACTAGCTTTGATAATTAGTCACAAAAGATATAAACAAAAAATAATGGTAATGAAAAATTACCTCACGAGTCAGTTAGAGGTATTTGGCACAGACCAGTGTTTATAAAAACTTTGTGTAACCAATCAGTTAACATTTTTGGTGAATAAAAACAATCCAATTCAAGGAGTCCCTCTGACACTTCGTGTCATCGGCTTATAGAGGGACTCATGGAGTCTGGATGCTATAGTGCATGATGTTGTTTGTAATACCAGTGCTAGGAGAATAGGGAATGAAGGAGACTGTTGCACTGATAAATGAGCTTCAAATCATTCATGTAGGTAAATTTATGGCAGGCTATTAGTTCATGTAAGGTAAGGGGGGGGGGAATCCATCCCCGTTTTATTCTCAGGACAATTCCGAGCCCTTGATGGTTTAAGTAATTGTAGGCATTAGCCGCATTACTGCGAGGAACATAACTTGAGAGATTAAACTATGCCGGCACAAAAGAAAAACAAAGTTAGATTGCTTGTTTGTTTGTTGGATCAATCTATTGAATCTAACACTTTGACTCTAATCTTGAAACAGTCTGTCTGTACTGTTTTTAATCTGCTGCTGTTTTTAATCTTTTGGGGGTCGGATTTGCCCTGGGGTCGGATTACCCCACCTTGCCCTATTATGGACGATTGGACATCAGGTCAGACAGTCTTGAAGCTGCCTACCAAGTGTGTATCGAGTTGTTTTCAGAAATATAGATATACTAGATTTTACCATGATTTGGAGCAGGACTATAATGGGGAATAATTAACCCCCCCCCCCCCCTGTACCTGCATGGGCATGTGGCCCCGTGTTGCATGCTGACCATTCGAAATAGCATTTGAGTAATAATTATAATGTAAATAAAGAGTGGTGGTAGAGGAATTGAAGTTACAAATGCACTGGCATATGTATTGGTGTAAGGTACAGTCAAGTGTACTTACACGTGAGCTTGTAATTGAGGGCATGGCTCGTAAGGAAAGGAAAAGATCTGTTGAAAGGAAATGTGGATTGATGGAAATGTATAAAATTAGGCAAATAGGTAAAAGTGTATGGGCATTGAGACATTGACAGATGGAATGGGCTTGAGAAAGGTGAGATTGAAGTGTGTGGATGGTTTTGGCGGGAAGGCAGACGGTGGCGCCGGTCGTAAACGTGAGCAATAGCGGAACTACAATGGAGATGCATGCGCCCCGGTTAGGGTGATGCAGATTGCACACAAAAAAATAAATTTTTGAATTTTCAATGGGGCACCCCCCAATTATGTTCCAATATATGAAAAAAAAATTCAGTAAAAATTTGGGCCAAATCGGACAAATTTTAGTGGGTGCTACCACAGTTTGAAATATAACATTGTATTGCTATTGGCGAAGTTCCAGTTTTATGGGTGATGGGTGAAGGTAGTTATCCTACCACTAGAGTGTCTGTAATTTTTTTTCTTATTTAAGCCTTCCACTATTCTCATCACAAATCCATTCATATTTTGCCAATATCCGGTCATTTCAGGCTACAGGGCACTCCTGAAGCAACAAATTTTGCCAGATTTTTACAGTATTAAGGTTATATGCGGTATTGAATAACATAACCAGGAATAAAGGTACACAAATTTAAGTTAGACCATCTTATTAAGCAGGAAAAGAGCTTTAATTTGAATACCAACATTACTATGTTGCTATATTCTACAGTATTACAGCATTGCCTTGAATATTGGGAATTTTCGCAAATAATTGTTAAATGACAGATAACCTAATTCAATGGGGTCAGATGGTCAGAATATAGCAGTGTTGGTATTCAAATTAAAGCTCTTTTCATGCTCCATCTATTGAAGTTTCATTTCTGTGACATTAAAACCCGCAATGTAATTAAATACCGCGAATTTGGTATATTTTGACTATTTTATCTTCGTTAGTCTGGTGGTAGCAGCATGGAGAAGCAAAAAATAATCCAAATTTGTATTGATCCGCTGTTCTGACAACCAGACCCAAAAATTATGTCCATGCCGCATTGGTTTGGTGCATCAGGTATAGTTGAACTCGCTACATGCCAAATATTGGATATTTTTGTATTGAATACTAATGTTAATTTTCATGATGCGGTAGCACCCTCTAATTTTTGTCCGATTGAGCTTAAATTTTTACTGAATTTTTTTTTTCATATATTGGAACAACTTCAGGGGGTGCCCCATTAACATTTCAAAACTTCACTTTTTTGCATCACCCTACCCCGGGTGGAGAAAAACAGTAGAGGCAGAAAACGTAAATAAGGGAGCTGTTTCACTGTTATTTGCTGTTATCAGAAGGACAGGATAGATCAATAAGGATAGGTGGACAGTTTGGGTGAGTGGCATTACTCGGGGAGGAGTTTTTAGCTGTTGCAGGTGTGAGCATGTCACCCATGATTTTTGCATCTTATACCCGGCAGGGATAGATCTTAACCGGGAAATATCATTTAAAAGTGGTGGTAGTCAGACTGTGAAGCTTTCTTGGACCACTGGAACAGGGTCCTCCAGCACTCAAAAATGTTCATTATACATTTTAATTAATATAAATCAAATCAAATAAAAGTATGCTGACAATACTGCCACAGTTATACTGGCCATTTTCAGACTTCGGATCGAATTCAATGTACAACTGTGTGTCATCAGCATAACCATGATACGAAACGCCATTCGTAAGCCCACACCCATCCGAATTTTCTGGATCCGCCCCTGATGCTGACAACCATGTCAACTTCCCCCGCAGATGGATTCCCACGAGGTGAGGGCCTAGGGAGTGAGGGATCAGATGTATTTTTGATTTCATCTGTGTAATTTGTCACGTATCCCTATTTGATCGTCAATGGCGTCTTTGAAATGTGGCAGTACATCTCAGTTGTGAATAGAGAGGTTCAATGCATCGTATTGGGAGAGTAACTGAAGTTAGAAGGTTTTTGTTTTTCAAGGAGCAATTGCCTTTGTATTTTGTAGATTTGGTCTTTTATGCAATAAAAAAAAAAGAAGTTATATTGTGTATATTGCCAGGAACTTTTTTCTCCCCCACTGGATCTGCCATTGTATTTACACTAGCTATAACTTTTTTTTTTCTTTTTCAGAATTTGGTATATATAGGCCTACCTCAAGAAAAACTGCACTGAGGTCTGGGAATGTCATATGTAGTTGAAATGATGAAACACTGATGCACCCAGGATTACTGATGGTGACTGAAAATGCATCACAGGACCCAGCAATTACTCCAAAAACTCATGTGACCATGAATACCAATTCTAGCACAGAACTCTCTGGGAATGTTGCTGATCTTAAACGGAAGATTAAGGATGAACCTATTGATGAAGACATGCCTTGTAAATATACAAAGTACGACTCTTCTGGAAGTGGTCTTGTTAATCCAAGTTGTTTGTCAATCTTGGATGATAGGACTGCTTTGCCGAACAAAGTCAGCAATTCTGAGAGAGGCTTTACCGAAGATACTGCTGGTGTTATTGCTAATGACAGTGTACTCACAATTCAGCCTGGAAACACAGCATCAATTAAATCTGTGTCTGGTGTTCTAACAGGAGATGTCCAAGAAGGAAAAAATCTATCGAGTGGGATTACGTACGATGCCAGATTAGCTGGAGTCACAAATGATTCTGTTATTCGATTGGGAAATATTCAATCTGGTAATATCTTCTCCACAACGACACTTTGCAATACTATAGGGCCCAGGGATGGGACTGGACTGGTAACATGGAACACAAAACTTGTGGATGCTACATCTTTGTTAAGTGCCTCAAATGGATTAACTGCTCAAGGAATATCTAGTGCTAATTTAAATGACGTTGCAAAGGCATCTGCTACTCCAGCTGTCACTGGCCGACCTAAAGGACGCATGAAACTGCATCGTTGCAGAATATGTTTGAAAATATTTGGTGGTGCCGATTTCCTTTCAAAGCATGTTGCTCAGAAACATTCTGATGAACTGAATGAGCGGACTTTGAAAGTAAAGCAGGATGTCAATGAGACAATGAATAAGACGAGTGAACATGAATTTGTGAGAAGTGATCACCAAATTCATAATAGTGAGCATGGATTAAGGGGCACAGAGCACCAGTTTGAGAGTCAAGAAAAGAATAGTGAGCATCATCCTGGGAATACCGAGCATCAGCGGAATACTGAATATCAACTTGGAAATACTGAGCATCAATTTGGGAATATTGAGCATAAGCCTGTGATTACTGAGCGTCAGCTTGGAAATTCTGAGCATCAGTCTGGGAATACTGAGCATCGGCTTGGAAATGCTGGGCATCAATTTGGGAATGTTGAGCATCAGCTTGAAAATACTGAGCATCAGTCTGCAAATACTGAGCATCATCCTGGGAATGGTGAGCATGAGCTTGAAAATACTGAGAATACTGAGCATCAGCTTGGAAATACTGAGCATCAGTCTGGGAATACTGAGCATTGGCCTAGGAATACTGTGCATCATCTTAGGAATAGTGAGCATGATCTTGGGGATACTGAGCAAGAGCAAGTTAGGCAGCAATTTGTGAATACTGAGGATCAATTCAGGAATACTGAGCGTCAATTTAAAAACAATGAGCATCAATTCAGGGAAAAAATGTATGTAATTAAGCGCGAAGTGGAGAATCCGCATCCAGAAGAGATGAAAATGACTTTAGAAGGACAAACTTCCGTGGTAGAGAAAGAAGAATTGAGGAAGAAAGAAGAACAACAATTGAAGAGGGAAGAAGAACAATGTCAGGGGGAAGAAAGACAATTGCAGGTGGAGGAAGAAACAATAAAGATCAACACAGTAAAATCATGGAATGAAGGAGAGGGGATAGAGAGAGAGGAAGAGGATAAAGGTGTTATGAAAGAAGAAGAACAACAAAAAGAAGATAAAGTGCTACAAAGAGCCTGGCGACCAGGGAACGACACGCATGGTATGCATTGGCTGTGTGTCTGCGGAGTGCGATTCAAGCATAAGAGCCACCTTCACAATCATCAAAAACAAAAAGGCTGTCTGCAATATGACATCAAAGAGAAGACGCCCGGAATACTGGATGGAATCTTTTTTTGGTGTGTATGCGGAATACGCTTCAAGAACTCGAGCCATCTTAAACAACATCAAGCTACTTGTCGTAGGTGCACTGATGAAGATCAAGGACAATCATTTTATGGTTTACATTTTTGGTGTGTGTGCGGCATATTCTCCAGGTACCACAGCCATCTTGTACGACATCAAAATACTTGCGACATGCATAAAACTAAAGAGAGAGGAGGATCGTTGGCTGGTAGAACTTTCTGGTGTATATGTGGATTGCAGTTCGAGACCCAGAACGCGCTTGAAGAGCATGAAACTACATGTCGTAGGTGTGCTGTTAAAGATCAAGGACAATTGATTGATGGTGTGCATCTTCGGTGTGTGTGTGGCATATTCTTCAGGTACCGAAGCCATCTTGAACGACATCAAAGTACTTGCGGCAATTATTTCATTAAAAGGCAAGGAGGATCCTTGGTCATGAACTTGTGGTGCATATGCGGATTGCGTTTCAAGGCCCAGGACAAGCTTGAAGAGCATCAAAGTAGATGTCATAGGTGCACTGTTAGAGATACAGGACAAGCAATTTATGGGGTACATTTATGGTGTGTTTGTGGCATGTTCTTCGAGTACCGAACCCATCTTGAACGACATCAAAATACTTGCAGCAAGCATAAAACTAAAGAACAGGGAGGATCGCTGGCTGGTACGGATTTCTGTTGTATATGTGGATTGAAGTTCAAGGCCCAGCACAAGCTTGAAGAGCATGAAAATACTTGTGGCCTGCTTAGCCCTGTCTCTGACGACAATGGCCGATCAGTTGAGGGCAGTCAGAGGTCCTGCTCGTGTGAAAAGTGCGGCCTTCAGTTCAAGTCTGGAGATGATCTGTTCATGCATCAACAGATGAAGGATGTTTGTGATTTTTATGGACGTCACAAAAAAGAGCAATCTTTGCCGAACTTGTCAATGCCCATCAACCATTTGTTAAGGAAAGATTCAGTCAGCAATGATCTTCTACATGAGGGCAAGCATTTGTTAAGCAAGACATCGCAACCTACTAATTTGCCAATCAAACAATTACCAAGCACGAGTCATTCAAGTTTACCAAGAACGATAATCATAAATGTGCCAAGTAAGGCATTTTTCGGGAATGCTTCATTGTGCAAAACTTCCTCTGCCAAACGTGTGCACGACAAGAGTTTGTCTCGCAAGAATCAGTCTGACAAAACTGATACATCTACAAAAGATGACTCAGATGAGTTGAATCAAAGCATAGCAGACCACATCAAGCCAGAGCACAGGAATCCAGTTGTTGTTCTGCATGACTGCATGAAAGGAATGAAGGGCAATCAACAAAAGAAGACATTTCGCATAATGAGAATGATGCCTGGCCCAACGAAGCAAGAGAGTGTCCCATGTCCAAATTGCCACAAACAGTTTAGAGCATTGAAGTTCCTGGAGCTTCATCAGAGCAGCGGAAGATGTCAACTTGGTCCTGTTTGTATTCCGAGGTCACGTGGTTCAGTAAATCAAAGATTACCTCGGCCCAGTGGAAGTACTTTACTGGCTATCCATGGAGGCCCCAAGTCCTCATTCACAGGAGGTAGTCCAGGGATAGTTCCGGTAAGCACGAAGGAAGTCCCAGGAGGTAGTATACAACCTGGATACAGTAAAGAGGAAGCCCCTGGACAAGGATTACCTGGACTGCCTGGATGTAGTAAACATGGTAAAGGGGAATCTGCAGAACTCCAAGGCACCACGGAGAGTCAGGAAAGAAGCGAAGAAACGAAGGTTGAACAAACTGATGTTGGCAAAGAAATCAAGATGGCCGCTGATGTGAAAATTGAGAATGAGGCATTACGTGTTTGTGAGGCAGCCAAATCTGAAAAAGAGGCTCATGACTCAATTTCATCTTCTGAATGTTACAAATGCAGTTTGTGTGATAAAAAGTTTGAAAGTGAACTGTTGTTGAGAGAGCATAGGAAATATCGATACTGTCCCTTTATTTGTGACTTTTGTAGGAGGGTCTTCTCCACAAGTGAAGCTATAATTAAACATAAACAAGATTACCAACATTATCAAGTTTTCATTTGTCAGTTCTGTAATTGGAGATCTATGGAACAGGGATTGCTAGATGAGCACATAAAAGAGATTCATCCACGGCAGGCTGATAAGGGCCTCTACTCTTGCAATATCTGTCAGATGGAATTTGTGAAAGAGAGGGACCGAGACAAGCACATGGAACAACATTATGGCAAGGTACACACCTGTGACATTTGTGACCGTGGATTTTTTAAACCAGAAAACTTGGAGAAACACTTCAAAACTCACGCTCGCGAGCGTTTGCGTAAATGTCGGTTCTGCCAAATGCGTTTCAATCTCAATGAGGATCTAAAAGGCCACACAGAGTCATGCGCTCCATGGGGAATTTCATGCTTACTTGAAGCATCATGTGAGAATAAAAGATGCGAACAAACCATATACTTGCAATATTTGCCATGCCAGTTACGGTTGGCTTCATACCCTGATGCCTCATTTTTCGGATCATGCAGATAGCTTGGACTGTAACTTTTGTGGGGTGGAAATGACGAGTAAGCAGCGTCTTGTTTGCCACCTGATAAAGGCCCATAACCAGCCGCGTAGCTGATCGTATGTTTTAACATTGACCACAATTTTTGTATTAGGCTAAGTACTGCCTCAAAACAAATTCTCAACTATTTCACTCCTTAGCTCATATGATGAGACCGACGACTGCGGGACTGCTGTTTTCTGCGGGACATGCAAAATGACATTTCTGCAGGACTGCTTAATAACTGTTTTATGCAGGATTGCTAAATTATTGTTTGTGTTGACTTTGTAACATTTGTTTATACTCAAATATTTGTAAGATGATTCTTTTAATTGACAAGATGATATTGATATGCTTTACTAAGTTTATAAAATTTCAAGGGAGGGAGAACAGAGAAACCAAATTTTGTTCTTCTTTCGGCACTGTTCAGGACATTTTCTTCAGGACTACCAAATATGTTTTCTGCGGGATTGCTGAATGAATGAATGTTTTGTTGACTTTATGATGTTGCTGTGTACTCTAAAATGTGTAGTATCTATTAAGAATTATGATGACATTTCAAGGGAGGAAAAACGAAACAAATATTTGTAGTTTCACTCTGCATTGGCATGTGCATGTCAAGATTTTTCTTAATTATAATTTGGTATTTTGTCTGAAAAATTTCTTGCTGTGCAGTCAGACTGCAAAGTTGAAATTTTGCTTACATGAATTTAAACAGGATTTCTAAGAAATATCATAAAATTTCCTTCCCCTTCTCCTTTTGTCTTCTTTCTTTCCCTCAGTGTATCCGCCAGAAAGCGAAAACGGTGAAAATTATCCCTGCAGGGAAATATCACCAAATTTGATATAAATTACTTTAAATTCAGAGAAAACACAGGAAATCTGGTTTTACATACAAAGATTTGAGAAAAATGCTCTTCGTTATGAGCTGCATCCCCAAGTCAAGCTTTTTGGATTCTGATTTAGGCCTATAACGCAACACTAAGCGCGAATATGGTCAGGGAAAACATGCCTACAGTGAAATCATTCATCACATTTGACTACAGTGAATATGTACATGTATACGTGGTTCTGTTTCTCCATGTCGTTTCCAGTGGTGTAGCTAGGGTTTTTCTCTAGGGGGCAAATGACCCTGAATTTCCCCAAAAAGCAAACGGCAACCCGGCGTACACAGGACCCGCGTTTTTTTAGTTTTTAGAAACTTTTCCGAACTCTCAAATAAATCATATATAAAATGCTGAAAACAATGATGATGCTGTACACTTGTCACTTTCTGCATGGAAGAGCTAAAGAAAACAAAGTGTTAGAAAGTTGCTGGTTTGTACAGCATGACAAAATTATGTAATGAAAATATCTTTGGATAGGTTGCTTCTACATTAAACTCACAAAAAGATGCAAAACTTAAATTGAAGGTTGATTTTGTAGTGATGAGGACTCCCCATCTGTCTTTTATCAAATATGAAATGCTTCTGTATTCAGGTGCTTCATATAAACAGAGACATCTTTAAAATAACTGTTGCTATTTGAAAGAAAATAAAAAAAATCACCCATGTGGTGTCCGGAAAATTTTTTCAACAGTGTGATTATAATCAGAAAAATCAGTCTTGAATTCTTCTTGTTGTATTCCATCATGCATTGTGTAGCCAATTTTGCTTTTGATTTTTAATGAAACATTTGGCATGTTTTGGAGCATCATCAGCATTTTCCTCACCATTCAACTAATCTCTATTTTAGTCTCTTCAAACGTTTTACCAACACCCTGATTCTCTGTTGTGTTTGGCATTGGCCAAAATAGCCTGTTACACAAGCCCTCGTTTGAAAGATCATTCTGGATGTTGGGTGATAGGCCAAATAAAATTTAGATAGATTTAATAAACACTCAAATTTCGCTGTCAATCCTGCACAGCACATACATGTACTCATACAGCGTCTCCAACTTTTTCTTTAGTACATTTTATCATCATAGAGTCTTCAGATAGTGTCAGCGATGCCAACAGAATTTCCATGTATGAAGTAAAATATGCCTTTGCTCCTTTTATTCCCCCTTTTCTTTCCTCTTTTTCCTTCCTTTTTTCCCCTATGCTTCCCCTTTTTCCCTTATTTTTCCCCTTTCCTATTTTCCCCCATTTCCCTATTTTTACCCCCATTTCCCCATTTTTCCCCAAAAAGTTGTCTGGGGGGGCAACTTGCCCCCCCTGCCCCCCACTAGCTACGCCACTGGTCGTTTCCCATTTTGTTTCCCCATTTTGACCATTTTACTGTGCATGTGAACTGAGTAGGGGCACTATAGAGCATTTCATTTTTGACTGTTCTCTATACAATGCTGAGAGGGCATGTTTATTCGACAATATTGACTCCTTATTTCACAGATACAAAATTCCTGCTAACAACCGTCTTATTAATATGCATGTACTCCTGGGACAACCAGATTTTTTACCTAGAGAACTTATCACTCAGCTCCACACCAGAGTGGCACATTTTATTGTGGCCACAGGTGTCAGCATCTAGCCAGCCACCTAGTGACATTTACATACCTGTGACTAATACCAGAGAACTACACCAGGAGTCCATATGCTGATGAAAAAGCAGCTTATCGAAAGACAACAACAACAAATTTTACTTAGTTTTTCCTCCTTTTCCACTTTTTCTCTCATTCCCAATACTTTCCATTCCCCTATTTTTTCCATCCCCCCCAAAAAAAGTTGTCTGGAAAGGGCCAACTTGACCTCCCTGCCCCCCAACTAGCTACGCCACTGCAATGCAGAGAGTCAAATGGAAGGATCGATTATAGTACAATAAGAGGACACCAGGGGACCTGAGTGTGACAGTGGTGCCCTCTGCAGTAAACATTCTGGACGAAAATATTTCTGACCCAGTTTGTGAGAAATAGGTCAAACAAATGGATTCAATCAACATTCAACAACCTTTCAAAGCTAAGGACCAGTTGCAGGTGATTTCACGCTGAATTTATAGGTAAATATGGTCATGGATGCTCCATGATATTGTGTGTATACAATCATGTAGTGCCACTAGAAAGGAGATGAAGCAAACCGTTTTACTAGATCTATCCTAAATAAAGCCTATAAATAGGGCCTAATATTTAAATAGGCCTACATGTGCTTCAATTTTAGGGGTGGATCCAGGGGGTCCAGGGGTCCGTATCCCCCCTCACACGTACTTTTCAAGCAAAAATATTCAGTCCCGACATAGAGATCCGCGCGGATTTTGCTCCAGCCCTTCGGGTCTTGCCGCTGGACCTCCCCCCTTTCAAATTAATGGATCCGCCCCTGAAATTATCAAGTTTACACCAGGTATAACTTTAGTTTTTCTTTTGTGATTTCAGATTTCAATATCTACCTCAAGAAAACTTGCAGTGGAATTGTATGTATTTGAAATGATGAAACGCTGATGCATGGATTAGGCCTAATCCTGGAACGATAAGGATGACCGAATATACTTCACATGATCCACAAACTCATTGATCATGAATTCCGATTCCAGCACAGAACACTCCGGGAGTGTTGCTGATCTTAAGCGGAAGATAAAAGACGAACCTGTTGATCAAGATGTGTCTTGTAAATATGCAAGGTATGACCCTCCCGCAGGTGGTGGTGCAAATCCTGGTACTGTTTTACTCTCGGATTATGGGATTGCCTTGTGGAATAGGCCTAAATGTGGTGATCCCGGTGGAGAGCTGACCAAAGATGGTATCGGTATTCTGGATGATTTTGTATGCTCTGTTCAGTCTGAAAATGCAACGACAATTAAGTCTTTGTCTGGTATTCGATCTGGAGAACTGCAACAAGAAAACAGTTTATCCAGAGGGATTATGAACAGTGCCAGACTGTCAGGAGACTCAAATGATTCCGTTATTCAATCTGGAAATATTAGACCGGGAAGTAATCTATCAAGAATGACAATTGGCAATACTATTTTGCCCAGGGATGAGTCCAAACCTCTTACATGGGACAAGGAGCTTTTAGATGGCAAATCTGTTTTAAGTGTCTCAGATGGATTAGTTACTACCCAGACAATTTCTTGTGCTCCTTCAAAAGAACCCGCAAAGGTATCTTCTGCTCCAGCTCTCACTAACCCACCAAAAAGACCTTCCAAACTGCACCGTTGCAGAATTTGCTTGAAAATCTTTGCAAGTGCTGATTTCCTTTGGAAACATGTTGCTCAAAAACATTCGGATGAACTGAATAAGCGGACTTTGAAAGATGTGCAGGAAGTCAATAAGACAATGAATAAGACAAGTGAACATGAATGTGTAGGGGTCGAGCACCATTTTCTCAGTAATGAGCATCAATTAAGGGACACAGAGTACCAGTTTGAGAGTCATGAAGGCAATTTCAAGAATAGTGAGCATCAGTTTGTGAATACTGAGCATCAATCTGAGGACAAATTGGGCGTTGTTAGGCGTGAAGTGAAGAACCAGACTCCAGAGGAGACAAAAATGATTTTGGGGGTACAAGCCTCTCTCGTAGGGGAAGAAAAATTCTGGAAGAAACAAGAAGAACAATTTAAGATGGAACAAGAAGAAAAATTGTGGAAGGAAGAAGAAGCAGAACAGTTGTGGAAGGAAGAAGAAGCAGAACAGCTGTGGAAGGAAGAAGAAGCAGAACAGCTGTGGAAGGAAGAAGAAGCAGAACAGCTGTGGAAGGAAGAAGAAGCAGAACAGCTGTGGAAGGAAGAAGAAGCAGAACAGTTGTGGAAGGAAGAAGAAGTAGAACAATTGTGGAAGGAAAAAGAACAATTGTGGAAGGACGAAGAACGATGGCAGATGGTGGGAGAGCAAACAAAGATCCACAATTTAAAAAACAAACCAAAATCTTTGGTAGAGGGAGAGTGGATAAAGGAAGAAACGGAAGAAACAGAAGAACAAAGAGATATTGATAAAGTTCTCAAGTCAAGCTGGCGTCCAGAACACGATAGGAATAACGTGCATTTGTTGTGTGTCTGTGGAATGCGATTCAAGATCCAGAGCCACCTAGAACAACACCAAACTGCTTGTCCCACGTACAAAATTCAAGATTTAACTGACAGAGGATCAAGGGATTGTGATGTGCATTTGTCGTGTTTGTGGTGTATATGCGGATTGCCCTTCAAGGTCCAAAAAAGTCTGGCACAACATCAAACAACTTGTAGCAAGTATATCATAACAGAGCAAGGAGGATCGATGGAGGGCACGTTTGTTTGTTGGTGTATATGCGGATTGCGCTTCACGGCCCATAGCCATCTTGAACAGCATCAAACGACTTGGTGCAAGTACAAGAAAGAGCAAGAAGGGTCAGTGGATATTAAGTATTTTGGGTGCCTGTGTGGATTGCCCTTCCGGAAGCAAATCCAACTTAAACAACATCAAACGACTTGGTGCAAGTACAAGAAAGAGCAAGAAGGGTCGGTGGATAGTATGTATTTTTGGTGCCTGTGTGGAATGCCTTACAGGAAGCAAAGCCAGCTTAAACAACATCAAACGACTTGGTGCAAGTACAAGAAAGAGCAAGAAGGGTCGGTGGATAGCATGTATTTTTGGTGCCTGTGTGGATTGCCCTTCCGGAAGCAAATCCAACTTAAACAACATCAAACGACTTGGTGCAAGTACAAGAAAGAGCAAGAAGGGTCGGTGGATATTAAGTATTTTTGGTGCCTGTGTGGAATGCCTTACCGGAAGCAAAGCCAGCTTAAACAACATCAAACGACTTGGTGCAAGTACAAGAAAGAGCAAGAAGGGTCGGTGGATAGCATGTATTTTTGGTGCCTGTGTGGATTGCCCTTCCGGAAGCAAATCCAACTTAAACAACATCAAACGACTTGGTGCAAGTACAAGAAAGAGCAAGAAGGGTCGGTGGATAGCATGTATTTTTGGTGCCTGTGTGGATTGCCCTTCCGGAAGCAAATCCAACTTAAACAACATCAAACGACTTGGTGCAAGTACAAGAAAGAGCAAGAAGGGTCGGTGGATAGCATGTATTTTTGGTGCCTGTGTGGATTGCCCTTCCGGAAGCAAATCCAACTTAAACAACATCAAACGACTTGGTGCAAGTACAAGAAAGAGCAAGAAGGGTCGGTGGATAGCATGTATTTTTGGTGCCTGTGTGGATTGCCCTTCCGGAAGCAAATCCAACTTAAACAACATCAAACGACTTGGTGCAAGTACAAGAAAGAGCAAGAAGGGTCGGTGGATATTAAGTATTTTTGGTGCCTGTGTGGATTGCCCTTCCGGAAGCAAATCCAACTTAAACAGCATCAAACGACTTGGTGCAAGTACAAGAAAGAGCAAGAAGGGTCAGTGGATATTAAGTATTTTGGGTGCCTGTGTGGATTGCCCTTCCGGAAGCAAATCCAACTCGAACGACATCAAACTACTTGTGGCAAATACAAGAAAGAGCAAGAAGGGTCGGTGGATAGTATGTATTTTTGGTGCCTGTGTGGAATGCCTTACCGGAAGCAAAGCCAGCTTGAACGACATCAAACTACTTGTGACAAGTACACGTATATCGTTAAGCAGCAAGGACGATTGAACGATGATGGTACATTGACTTTTTGGTGTATTTGTGGATTGCGCTTCAAAAAAGATATTGCACTTAAACATCATCAAACTATTTGTTACCAGAATTATATCAAAGAGCACGGAGGATTAATGGAGGGTATAGTTTTGTGGTGCACATGCGGACTGTGCTTCAAGGTGCAAAAAGATCTTGAAAAACATCAAGTAACTTGCAGCTGCCTCAAGTATTTCATTAAATGTGTAAAAGAGGGTGAAGGATCAGTGACTGGTATGAATTTAGGGTGTATATGCGGACTACGCTTCAAGGTTCAGAGCAATCTTGAAAAGCATCAAACAATTTGTGGAAATTATAATTCTCAGATCCAAGGCGGATCGAAGGAGAGCAGTCGAAAGTATTGTTCATGTGAGAAAAGTGAGTCTGACTTCAACATGTTCAAGACTACAGATGGCATGTTCGTGCTCCAACAGGTGAAGAATGTTTGTGGTCTTTGTAGTTACAAAAAAGAGCAATCATTGCCGAACTTGTCAATACCAACTGACAATTTGTCAAGCAAAGATTCTGCCAGCGATGATTTTGCAGGTGAGAGTAAGGATTTCCCGCCCAAGATCTCGCCAAATGACAGTTTGCCAATCGAAGATTTACCAACCAAGAAACTTTCGAGTAACAGTTGGTCTGACGAAGACTTGAAAAGGGAGGATTTGCCAAATGTGTCTTTGGAAAACGTCAATTTGGCAAACAACAGACCGCCAAGCAAGAGTTTTCAAGTCCGCGAGAGTTTGCCAAGCAAGTTAATCATTAATGTGCCAAGCAAGCTGTCTTTCAGTAAATATTCATTTTGCAAAACTTCCTCTGCCAAACATGTGCCTGACAAGAGTTTGCAGAACAAGAATCGGTCTGGCCAAACCGATATTTCTACAAACGATGACTTTAATCAAAGCATAGCATACCACATCAAGCCTGAGCATAGGAATCCGGTGGTTGTTTTATACAATTGTGTGAGAGGATTGAAGGGAAAGCAAAAGAGGACGTTTCGCATTGTGAACAAGAAGCCTGGTCCGACTATGGAGCAAAGTTATCCATGTCCAAATTGCCACAAACGATTCAGATCATCGAGGTTCCTGTTGCTTCACCAAACAAACAGAAGATGTCATCCTGGTCCCACAACGCTTCCGAGTTCAGTAAACAAAGAAATGAAAGTTCAACAAGCTAGTGCTGGAGAAGAAATCAAGATGGCCGCTAATGTGAAAATTGAGAATGAGGCTGAATCAGATGGTGAGGCAGCCAAATCGGAAAAGGAGGCTCGTGACTGTGAAAAATCAGAACTCCAAGTAAACGCTTCTGAGATTTCTTCTCCGGAATGCTACAAGTGTAGGTTGTGTTGTAAGAAGTTTGAAAGTGAACTGTTGTTGAGAGAGCATACCACATATCGATACTGTTCCTTTCTTTGCGATTTTTGCACAAAGACCTTCCCTTCAAGCGAATCTTTGGCGAAACATAAACAAGACTACAAGCATTATCAACTTTTCATTTGTCAGATATGTGATTCGAGATTTATGGAACAGAGAAAGCTAGATGATCACATCAAAAGTACTCACCCACGTCGGACTGAGGACTTTCACTCTTGCATTTTATGTAAGATGGAATTTGTGACGGAGACGGACCAAGTCAGACATATGGAACAACATTACGGCATAGTACACACATGTGACATTTGTGACCGTGGCTTTTTGAAGCCAGAAAACTTACAGAAACACCTCAAAACTCACGCACGCGATGGTTTGCGTACATGTCGCTTTTGCCAGATGTGCTTCAATCACAACGAAGACTTAAAAGGCCACACAAAGACGTGTCATGGTCTCCGTGGTGAATCTCGAGCTTACTTGAAAGATCATGTGAGGATTAAAAACGCCAAAAAACCATATGCTTGCAACCTCTGCCATGTCAGTTATGGTTGGCTCTCAACTTTGACTGCTCATTTGATATTCCACAAAAATAGATTCGACTGTGAGTTTTGCGGGGAGGAAATGACGAGTAAGCAGCTTCTTGTTCACCACCTGAACAAGACCCATAACCAAACATATTAACCAGCCTCGCAACTTAGGGGTCTCGAGCTGATCATGACATTGTGTTTTAACAATGACCACAATATTTATATTAGGCCTCTGCCCTTAAAACTATTTCTGAACTATTTCACTCCTTAGCTCTATGGCTGTGCCGCTAATGATGGGACCGATGACTGCGGGGTTTCTGTTTTCTGCGGGACTGCCAAATGACATTTTCTGCAGGGCTGCTTCATAAGTTTTTTGCAGGATTGCTCAATGAATGATTTCTGCAGGACTGCTAAACGATTGTTACTGTTGACTCTATAACATTTGTTTATACTCAAAATATTTGTAAGATGATACTTTAAATGTTTACAAGATGATATTAATATCCTTTACCAAGTTTATTAAAATTTCAAGAGAAGGAGAAAGGAGAAATGTTGTTCTTGTTTCAGGACATTTTCTTCAGGACTACCAAATATGGACCAATGCCACAAGTTGGTAAAATTTGGAATTTCTGGTGAAATTGGCCAAAAAATCAATAATCACTGATATGCTTCCTTTGTGTTATCAGTTTCCAAATACAAAAATTTGAGGTTATATATGCATTTTTGTGACGTCTATGCCACATTATGCTAGTAAATTTAAACATGAATGTGAAGAAAATACTAACTTAAAATGCAGTTTATTCAAAACGAAACTTTGTTTCTTCAAATACCTCTGCAGCAAAGACTTTTTAAGATATCACTATGAAACTTGCACACGTTTTGTTGAATAATATTCTTAAAACAAACAAAAAACAGATTTTTCATTATTTGCCTTCTGATACCTTCTATGGTGTAATTTGCAGGCAATGCGGAAAGCAAGCTTTGCACTTTGATAGGTTTGACTAAAAACCATACTGTATATAGCAATGGAAAGCTAAGCTCAAGTGTAACAACACAATATCAAACAAGTGAAAATTCCAGCAAAGAGTCTTTATCACAAAGCATTTGAACCAGACATGTCTGAACATACATTTTTACAAAGTGTAAGAGTGCCAAATTTGTTGTCAGTGATAAAGACAGGCCACTAATACCATGATAGGTTACATTTACATCCGCGTTCTATAGACCAATAGAAACCTGGGCTCATGAGCAACAAAATCATATCAGAAAAGGTAACTTTCCTTCCACTAGCCTTCATCAAGAAGCGTGTAAAGAAGAAAGGTCCTCATAAATATTACAAAATGTGAGAGCGTCGCATTTTTTGTCAGTCTCAAAGATAGGGCTCTAATGCCATTATGGGTTGGACTTTCTCAGCTATTCTATTCACTAATACAAAGCCAGGCTCATGAGCATGACAATAATACCAAGAATTCAAGAATTCCAGCAACAAGCCTTCATCAGGAAGTACCCGAACACGAGAAGTCCCACAGAATGTTTGCAGAATATAAGAGCGTCGCGCTGTTGTCAGTCTTACTCAAGCCATCACAGCTTCTGGCACAACAGCCTTAGCCACTTTAAGTGATATATTCCTGAAAGACAAGGTCATGAGCAATGCATTGGTATATCAAATTTTCTGAAAATGTTTCGGTCAGTGGTTTATCTGTGGCATCAAAAATCACACTGCACTTTTAAGCTTCACCCGGGACACACCAACTGAGGATTACAAATGGTGTATTAAAAAAATATGGAAACATCCAATTGCCATTTTTCTGGATTCACAAGATGCCCATCTAATCAGGGAACAGTAATGCATTGCAATTTTGATCCTAAATCCATCCCTTTTCTTGTATTTGAAAGTTGTATGCAAATATTTTACATGCAGTGTCCACGCGGGACACCAAAAATTTGCCTAACTGCAATCATGTATCACTCGTTATCTCAATACCAGTGACATATGGATGCAATTGCTGCTATTAACATCAAAGAAGATATTTTTGCCTATCGTTCGATCCATAATACCGGCATAAATTCCTTTATGGGGCTGAGATATGACCTAAAATGTAAGTGCTTATTGGCCCAAAACTGAAATTTTACCAACTCACGGCACTGGACCATATACGTTTTCTGAGGGATTGCTAAATGAATGCGTTTTTGACTTAATGGTGTTGCTTTGTACTAAAAACATGTATGATATATATAATATATATATAGGATCTTTTAACCTTTTCATAGAGCAAAAAAAAAATTGTTGTTGTTTCACTCAGCATGTATGTCAATGTTTTTCTCATGATATGAACATACATGTGCACAAATCTATAAGGAATATATTGGTTTTGCAAGTTGTAAAGAATATTTTGAGCCATTATCAGTGATTTGAAATTTCAAAAGGGAAACAAGGAAGAAATGGGCATGGGAGCCTTTGGGAGGGGGCTTCCGAGGGAGCAAGGTTTTTGCTATATATATGTGTGTTAGCTCGTATTGACTTGAGCGCATTACATTTTAATGTGTGTTGGCTAGGAAATGGAAATCTATGATTGTCTACAGTTTCTTATTGTGGCGTTTGACAAGAATCCTATTTATATAGACCTTAGCGAACTAATATCACTGATAAGTTTCTATAACAATAATGTAGTGATTTGATTTTAGGGTATGACCATTTAATATCCATGTGTTATTTTAGATAAATAATTTCTTGCTCAGTTTTGGGGGAAAAAATACATTCATTTTGGGCAATCTTATAAATCATTTCTGCCTGAGGTATTTCTTAATAAGGTGTTGTTTGATTTAGTCCGATGAATGAATATTTGGGGACTTCATGTGCTTGAAATAATACTGCCTCCGTGACCATGAAATAAATAAACAGGTTTTTGATGACATTAAAAACCTCTTTTAAAATATTAGATTTTCAAAGGGATTAATCTTCATATATTTGGCTTAGAATGATATTTACACACATTTGTCCATTAGAATAAGTCAAATATGCCTCTATTGTTTCTTAAAGGTATATATGTTGCCAAATTAAAAACATACTTTTCAGAAAGATTTTAGTTCAGTAAGAGAACACTAGGGGAACTGAGGAAGACCTGACAATGGTGCCCTCTGCACTAAACTTATCAGAGGGACAATATTTCTGACCCAGTTTGTATGAACTAGGTCAAACAATAAATATGATCTGTGCTATTCCACAACCTTCCAAAGCATGCAAAGACTCTGTTGGATATGGACCCTGGGTGCTCCTCGGAGATGTAGGCCTACTGGTAATGTTTTGGTCGACATGTAAAATTCAACTTACAGTTTAATATGTAATCTGCCGAAGCAGGAGAGAGCGGTAAGCCTTACAACACTGTTGGAAAAGTTCATTTGACCCCTTCTGCATAGGTCTGGGCACTGATCAACCTTTTCCAAGGCATTTTCTCAACGTTTTTGCAAATTTTGTTTTCGGCCGCCAGAGGCGCCACCGTCTATACGGGTGGCGTCCTCTCTTGTTCAACCTCAACTGCCATAAGTAGGATGTCGTAAAATCAAATCGGAATTTATTTTCGTTAATTACGGTTTTTAAAATTCGTTATGGTGAGCATAAAATAAGAGGCTTTTAAGAAAGTAATCTGAGTGGTTGTCATTTACTTACAAAAATATTTTTCGGCGCAAATTGCTCTCGCTTACCGCTCTAATATGTTCTGACCATGAAGTGAATTCTAAACTTTAAACTGAAGCATGGTAGCATGAATTCTCATTCGATGAGAGGAAAACATATTGGGTCATAAAGGCCGATATGTGAGGCATGTGGAAAAACAATATTGGCCAGTTTTCTCTGCTGTAGTCGGAGTTAGGTATGGGTCAGAGTCTTTGATAAGTAAGTGAAACACGGGTCCAATGGTATTTAATAGGGAAGGGTGGTTCACTTACTTATCATAGACTTTGACCCATACCTACGTGTAACTCCGACTACAGCAGAGAAAATTGGCTGCCATTGTTATCCAACATGCCTCACATATGATATATCAGCCTTTATGACCCAATATGTTTTCCTCTCATCGGATCGGTATTCATGCCTCCAGAAGCAGTTTGGTTGAGGATGTTTAACAGTGATGCAATGGCACAACAACATGCGTTTCACTTACTTTCAGGTGGCACTGTAAATACAGGACATTAAAGCCCCAATCATACTCTCTATACTAGTTGATAGTTATAAGCTTAATCGATTATCATTTTTGTTATTTCAGATTTAAGTGTCTGCAACAAGAAAAACTGCAATGGGAGAGTACATGGTTAAACCTTTGAAATGATGAAATGGCAAACACATGTTTTATTGAGGATTATGGGTTATGACTGAGGATATATGAGATCCAATAGTTGTGACAGAACCTCTGTGACTATGGATACTGATTCTGTCACCGAATGCGCTTGGATCGTTGCTGATCTTAAACTGAAGATAAAAGACGAACCTATTGATGAAGAAACACCTTGTAAATATGCGAGATACGACTCTCCTGCAAGTGGTGGTGCTGTGCAGCCCAGGGATGAGGCCAAATCCATTACATGGAACAAAGAACATTTAAATGGAAGATCTGTTTTAAATGTCTCCAATGGGTTAGTGAATCCCCGAAGGGTTTCTAATGCTCCTTCAAAAGAGCCTTATGTCACTAATTCAACTAAAAGACCTTTGAAACTGCATCGTTGCAGAATTTGCTTGAAAATTTTTGCTAGTGGTGATTTCCTTTCGAAACATGTTGCTCAAACACATTCTGAGGAACTAATTAAGCGGACATTGAAAGTTAAACAGGATTTCAATGAGACAATGAATAAGACAAGTGAGCATGCATTTGTGAGAAGTGAGAACCAAATTGATAGTATTGAGCATCAATTAAGGTGCACTGAGCACCAGTTCGGGAGTCAGGAACCTAATTTCAAGAATAGTGAGCATCAATTTGTGAAAGCTGAGCATCAACCTGGGAGTTATGAGCATGTTCCTGTGAATACTGAGCATCATCTTGAGAAAACTGAGCATTCATTTGGGATTAGTGAAAATGAGCTTGGGAATACAGAGTATCTATTCAGGAATACTGAGCATCATCTTGAGAATACTGAGCATCAACTCAAGGATGAAGTGAATGTTGTGATCCCTAAAGTTGGAAATCAGAATCCAAAAGTGAAATATATCATTTTAGGAGAACGAACCTCCATAAAAGAGGAAGAAGAATTCGGGATGAAGGAAGAACAGCAATTGAAGCAGGAAGAAGAACAATGGCAGGAAGAAGAAGAACGGTGGAAGACTACGGAACAACAATCAAAGAACAAACTGAAATCTTTGAAAGAAGGGGAGTGGATAGAAAAAGAAAAAGAAGAAGAGGAAGACAGATCGTTAATGACAGTAAAAGAAGAACAAATAGGTGTTGATGAAGCACTTAGGGCCAGAGCAGCCTGGCGTGATTGGAATGGTTCACATTGGTTTTGTATATGCGGATTGCAATTCAAAGTCAAGAGCCATCTTGATAAACATCAGCTTTCGTGTCCAACGTATATAATTCAAGAGCAAAGGCACGGAGGATCGATAGGTGGACTACATTTTTGGTGTATTTGCGGAGGGCGCTACAAGTACAAAAGTTATCTGAAACAACATCAAAAGACTTGTCTCTCGTATAACATGAAGGAGAAAACACGCAAAGATCCAAGTCCCTCAGGATTAATGGATGTTGTGCAATTATGGTGCATATGCGGCATGCGTTTCAAGGTCCAAAGCCATCTTGAGTATCATCAAACTACTTGCTGCCAGCATCTTGTTAAACAGCAAGGAGGGTCATTGGATAGAATGCTTTTGTTTTGTATATATGTGGATTCCGCTTCAAGATCCAGAAGAATCTCGAAGAGCATCAAACTGCTTGTCGCAAATATATCTCTCGAGAACAAGGCGGATCAGTGGTGGCCAGTTTGAAAATCCGCACAAGTCAGGAGGCTGCACTCGATCTCTTAGTGCACCAGAAGCAGAAGTTCAGAAATGTTCTTAAACCATATAGGCGTGGCAATCATTTTCCAAGCTTTAATCAAAGCATAGTGGACAATATTAAGCCGGAGCATAGAAATCCAGTTGTTGTTCTGTATGATTGCATGAAAGGAGTGAAGGAAAAGCAAAAGACGACGTTTCACATTGTGAACAAGAAGCCACGTCCCACATTTTGCACTGTAAACAACAAGCTTTGTCCAACTGAAGAGGAGAGTTACTCTTGTCCAAATTGCCACAAACGGTTTAGATCATTGAAGTTCCTGTCGCTTCACCAAACTAATGGAGGATGTTACGCTCGTCCCAGTAGTTTTCTAAGTGTGGGAAATCCAAGGTTACCTGGACCCATAAGGAGTAATGGAGTCTATGATCGCACAATTGCGAAAGGTGGCATAGAGGTAGTCCCTGGAAGCTTTAACAGTGAGGAAGCTCCTGAGAGTAGTAAACAAGCTTTCTGTGGAAGCAGTCGGGACTCACTGCCGGGGACAGTCAAACAGATGATTCCTGGATACAGTAAGGACGAAGCTCCAGGACAAGCGTTACCTGGATGTAGTAAAGGGGTTTTTAAGGAACTTCCACTCACCAAGAAGAGTCAGAATAGAAACAAAGAAGTGAAGTTTCAACAAAGTGTCGTTGGATAAGAAATCAAGATGGCTGCTGATGTGAAGACTGAGAATGAGGCTGAATCGGGTGTTGAGGCAGCTGAATCTGGAAAAGAGGCTGGTGACCATGAGAGCGAAAAGTCTGACATCCCAAGAAATGCCTCTGGGTCTGGGATGTCATCCCCTGAATGTTATAAATGCAATTTGTGTGATAGAAAGTTTTTTAGTGAAATTTTGTTGATGGATCACACCAAACATAGGTACTGTTCCTTTCCTTGCACCTTTTGCGGGAGGACCTTCTCTTCAAGTGAAGCTTTGCAAAAACATAGACGTGATTCTAGTCATTGCCAATATTTCCTTTGTCATGTATGTGATATGAGATTCATGGAACATACATTGCTGGATTACCATGTGAAAAGCGCTCACCCGCATCAGACTAACGTCTTTTACTGTTGCGCTTTGTGTAAGATAGAATTTGCGAATGAGAAGGACCAAGACATACACATGGAACAACATTATGGCAAGGTACACACCTGTGGTGTTTGTGACCGTGGATTTTTGAAACCAGGAAATCTGCAGAAACACTTGGAAACTCACGCTCGCGATCGTCGGCACAAATGCCGGTTCTGCAAAGTGCGGTTTACCTGTGCGCAGAATCTGAAAGACCACACAAAAGCATGCCATGGACTGGATGGGGAATACCATGGCTACCTGAAGGACCACGTCAGGATGAGGAGGAAAGGCTGCAGAAAGCCATATTCCTGCAATCTCTGCCATTACAGTTTTGCTTGGCTCTCTGCTATGACTGCTCATTTCGAATTTCACCAAAATAGCTTTGACTGTACGTTTTGTGGGGCAGAAATGGCGAGTGAGCAGCAACTATTATGTCACCTGAAACAGACCCATAAGCAGAAAAATAGCTAAACTGCTAAAGGAGGAGAGGTAGCAGGGTGTCTCAGGCTTATCATAATATCATGTTATAATGCTATTTTTGTTCGGTGCCTATGCCCATGGCAAGATTTATATTAATTTGTTTGCCAGTTTTATGCTTGGCTTTTGTTGCAATCCCGGTTGTGCTGCTAATGATCAGACTGTCAACTACAGGGTTGCTGTTTTCTGTGTGACCGCCAAAGGATATTTTCTGAAGGATTGCTAAATGACTTTTTCTGCGGGATTGCTAAATGGCTTTTTCTGCGGGATCGCAAATGACTTTTTCTGCAGGACTGTTAAAATGACTCTTTCTGCAGGACTGTTAAATTTATCCTTCTGCGGAATTGCTTAATGAATGTTTTTGTTGATTTTTTTTTGTTGCTTTGAACTTGAGAATTTATAGGAACTTTTGAGAAGTATTATGAAATTTCAAGACAACAAAAAATAAAAAGCTTTACAACAATATATTATATATATAATTATGAAAGTATTTTTCTGATAATTTATATCTTTGTGTTGTTTTGTATTTCTGCTCAAATATTTATGTAAAGCTAGCCGTGGTCAATTAACTGACTGCACCAGTTTCTGATTTTTGGTATTGACAGGAAACATATATAATATATAAATTAGAATGACACTTGGCCTAAACAAATTTATCAGTTGTAGGGCCTGATAAATTAAAATATTACTAATCTTTCATTTAATGATACAATCTAGTTAGTCCACAAATTTTCAAATTCAACTTGTGGTATAGCAGTGTATAGACTATACAGATCATAAACCATTCGATTTTAAATGTTGCGATTATAGTGTACTTCCAAGCAACAGAATTGCATGTTTTCCATAATTAAGTGAGTTTAATTTATCTTATAACTTAAAATTACTGGAGGAAAGCCCTGTAGTGCTTTATTTGTGAACAAGGGCTTTCCACTGCATGGAAAAGTTTTTTTTTACATCTTTAAAGGAATTTATCTTCATATATGTATATATATATATATACTAGGGTTAGAATGAAAGTTTACTAAATTTGGCAGTTTTTATAGGTTTAATATGACTCAAATCCTTCTTTTGGACATCAATTTAATCTGAAAATGTACATGAGATACTGACTTTAAGCTTATTTTTAATCTGGAGACACAGTGGTTTCAAATGAAAGGTTTATATTCCGCCTTTATGTTAGACGAACCTCCTGTTTAGGGAGTTGTGTTACATATTAAAATCCAGGTTAAAAACATCACTATAAAACTATTTCTAAAAACTAGAGCTAAAACAGTTCCTAGCAACGTCTACTTTGAAGCAGAAAAGACTGGTGATCTGGTTCGCTCTGACACTTGCTGGGCCAGCAATCGAGATTCTCCTTGAGTCTCTCCAGAAATCTCCTTCATTGAGTAGTGCATAGCGACGAGCCTTCCATTCTTGATACCTCCGCCCGAGTGCATAGCACCAGTCCTCTGGCTTCCCTGGGGGCGAGATATCTTCTTGGTGGTAGATCCCTTGAAGACTATCCATTGCATGCTCCCTTATCTTCCTTGTTCCTTCGCATTTGGCTATCATGTGGGGCATGTCTTCCTCTGCATTTTTACATAGCCTACAGATGCCAATGTTGTCCTGATTGTATTTACTTCAGATGCCAATGTTGTCCTGATTGTATTTACTCAGTAGTGCTTCTGTCTTGTAACGTCCGGTTACCATTCTGGCTCTTATACTGGATGCCTCCAGAATACGTTTACTGCCGTCGATACAACTCCATAATGGATGGGTCCCAGTCTGGAGTTCATCGTGAATTAGCCATTTTAAACTTGATTTTGATTTCGCAGACTCTTGCAGATTTCTCCTATCTTGTCCGAGGATGAATTCCTTTTTGTGTTTCTTCCATGCCTGTTTAGGCCAGGGAAAGAGGATTTGTTTGTGAATGTTGATCTCATATATACCCCCCGATTTTAAGTACCAGATTAAACCACCCAACTTTTACTCTGGATTGGAGTGAGATTGGAGTGAGATTGGGGTAAGAAAACACTAGGGGACCTGAACAGGACAGTAGTGCCCTCTGCACTAAACATTTCTGAGGGACAATCTTTCTGACCCAGTTCATTAGAACTAGGTCAAACAACAAATGGATCTTCTGTGTTCTAGGTCTATTCCACAAACTTGCAAAGAAAAGGACATGTTCTAACAGTTCTATGATGATACACTGATTTGCAGGTGAATATTGATCTTGGATACTGCCAATATAATTGTTATTGTTAAATTGCATACATGTATAATTTGTGTATCCACTCATGCTACTACTACTCAGCTTCTATAGGCCTACTCTACTAGGCCCAGTAGAAGATGAAGCCAGTGGCGTAACTAGGGCCTAGGGGGTCTCGAGGGGGAGGGGGGCACCTGGGGGGCCACGCGATTCTCTGGGGGGGGGGGGCACCCATTATACTAACTGTATATTTTAGCCTAAGTCCAGGCTACAGTAGCCTGCTTCAGTTGCGAGCGTCAGAATTGGTGCTGCCTTTCTGGTCCTCGCTCACATGAATTTCTGAGGCAGCTGAGCCTAGTCCTGCTGTGTTCTGCTGAGCGCGGACCTGACAGGCAGCAGCGCGGACTTTAGGGGCAGCACTCCCAGTGACCCAGTGACCTATATATTCCAATTCGATACCCAATTTGACTTGAATTTCGTCAGTCTGCAGCCTCGCTCGCTCGCCTGCTTGAATGGCAGACTGTCCTCAGTCAGGCCTAAGTCAGGAAGTTCATATGGGGGGGGGCACCTGGGGGGTTCCAATATGGGGGGGGCGCATGCCCCCTGTGCCCCCCCCCCCCTGGGACGCCACTGGATGAAGCAGACCAACCTACTGCC
The DNA here is from genome assembly GCA_026936325.1 of Platynereis dumerilii. NCBI lineage: Eukaryota > Metazoa > Annelida > Polychaeta > Phyllodocida > Nereididae > Platynereis > Platynereis dumerilii. The sequence goes on along the minus strand of JAPTHN010000043.1, from coordinate 1,696,832 downwards.
CATGTTTTGGTCAATGTAGGTTGTAAGTTCATATGCATGCTACACAATTGACCATACATGTATATTGATTACAATATATATGTCATTGTGTCTGACGACTCTGACGTACTCACACGTTAAACGAACATCAGCCAACACTCTAACATCAGCCAACATGCCTTCTCCCGAAAGTTAAGACGTCATTTCATTGCCTCCTATCAAGAATCATGTCATACTCACAACTGCCGTGTTTGCACCACATGAAATTGTATCTTTTCTATGAGTTACTTCACTTGAGTCACAAGAAACATTACGAATACAATTTTAAGGTATATGTAAATATTTGAAAAGAATTGAATAATTTGAATATATATATTAATTGGAAGCAGAACGCTCCTTTAACTGCCTAATTATTATTTCAAAACATTTTCTGACATTATTTGAATCAAAAATTTCTGTAAACATGATTGTCATTTTAGTATACTTGACTTTATGTTATGAATTTGTCATGAAATCGCATCAGTATACCATCTTCATCCCCCATCCGTCTTCTCATCTCATCATCACCAAGGGCCCAAGTCTTACGAGTAATATTACTCCTTTGGGACCCTTCAGTGTCATAGATTTGAAATATTGATTCTTATGTACTGTAATTACCTGTGTATGATGCTGAAAATAAACTCTCTCTCTCTCTTCAACACAATGACATTTTGACATAGCTCATGCAGCTCCTGTTGCACTTGGACCTTTGGTTGATGGCTTGTCTGATACCCCTATTACCTGGCCTCATCCCTGTTTAACAATGAAATAGCTGAGGTGTAGTGGTAGGGCTATACAGGCAGCTAAAGTGTCAAATCTGGGGCACAGGAATCAGGAGGTTAAAAATTTGGGCAGTACTCAATATAATTATGTGACTGATAATCAATGTCCCATCTGAAATGTGTAAAATCAGGTTCATGAAATTCAGATGAGTGTCGCTTGCCCAAAAAGTTTGTTCCAGTACGCCTAAGTACATGATGAAAATTGTCAAGATATAACATTTGCTATTGCTATAAGAGACTAGTTTGTCATGCTGTTTCAGGTTTTTGGTATGCTGGTAAGAGTCCTGGTGAGGGAACAAATCTGGACATAATATCTTGGTAGCCACTGCTAACTCCGGTAGCAATGTTTGCACTCCAGTGGGGCTAATTGATGCTTCGTTGTGTGCTATTAGATTGGGTCACCTGTTACTGGGCCTCTGTTGGACGGCTGCTTCAATCGTCCTTCGCCTCATTGTCGTGTCCTCCTCCTGTCCTAATCAGCCTATACCAAGGGTGTAAATGCAGGACGTAAGGCATCAATTGTCCATCCGTCCATCTGTGCAAATGGATTGAAATAGTGCATTTGGCCACATACTAATGTTAGTCAGTTCATAAATACAGGAAGAAAAGTCCTATTACACACCGGCTAGTTGCATGTATACAGGGGCGTATCTAGAAATGGCCTGAGGGGGGGGCCATTACATGGGTTGAATACGGGGCGCTCTGCGGCGTTTCCTATCTCTTCCATGTTAATTTTGGGCCAGAGGGGGGGGGGGCCATGGCACCATGGCCCCCCCCCTAAATACGCCACTGCTTGTATACACTAGTTAATACTTATGTAAGCCTAATGTATTTAAACTTTTTTGTATTTTCAGAGTACATGTTTGAAACTTTGAAATGGTAAATGCTGAAGCACAGATTTAATTGAGGATTATTAATTATGGCTGAGGATATTGGGTCCAATAGTTATGACGAAAACTCTGTGACCATGTATACTGATTCCAGCACAGAACTCCCTGGGAGTTTTGCTGATCTTAAATATGTTAAACGGAAGATGAAGGACGAACCTATTGATGAATATGCATCTTATAAATATGCAAGGTGCGACTCTTCTGCAAGTGGTGGCGCTAATCCAAGTTCTGAGTCAATCTCCAATGACAAGACTGTTCCATGGAATACATTAGAAAATTCTGGGGGTGGTCTCACCGAAGGTGCTGCTGGTGCTGTTGGTAATGATGGTTTACAGTCTGTTCTGTCAACAAATGCCAAAGTTCTGTCTGGTATTCAATCTGGAAAATTGGAAAAAGGAAGAAATCTCTCCAGTGGGACGATGTACAATGCCGGATTATCAGGAGATTCAAATATTTCTGTTGCTCAATCCGGAAATATTCAATCGGAAAGTAATCTATCAAGAAAGACAGTTTACAATGTATTTACTGTTGCGTACAAACAAGGGGCCAAACCTGTTACATGGAACAAAGAACTTTTAAATGGCAAATCCGTTTTAAGAGTCTCAAATGGACTAGTCCCTCCCCAAAGGATTTCTAGTACTCCTTCAAAAGAGCCCAATATCGTATCCGCTTCTTCGGCTGTCACTAACCCACCAAAAAGACCTTCCAAACTGCATCGTTGCAGAATTTGCTTGAAAATTTATGCAAGTGCTGATTTCCTCTCGAAACATGTCGCTCAAAAACATTCTGATGAACTGGATAAGCGAACTTTGAAAGTTAAGCAGGATGTCAATGAGACCATGAATAAGAAAAGTGAGCATGCATTTGAAAGAAATGAGCATCAAATTGATAATAGTGAGCGTCAATTTCGGGGCACCGAGCACCAGTGTGACAGTCATGAACGTAATTTCAAGAAAAGTGAGCATCAGTTTAGGAATAGTGAGCATCAACCACGGAATTTTGGGGATCTTCTTGAGCATCTTCTTGAGAATACTGAGCATCCATTTGGGATTAGTGAGAATGAGCTTGGGAATACAGAGTATCATCTTGAGAAGGGGCGCCAATTCCAGGATAAATTTAACATTGGTGTGCCAGAAGTGGAGAATTCGAAAGAGAAAAGAATAATTTTAGGAGAACAGAGCTCCTTGGTGGAGGAAGAAGAATTTGGGAAGAGAGAAGGACATCAATTGGACAGGGAAGAAGAAGGGCAATTGAATAAAGAAGAACAACATTCGCGGGAGGAAGAACAACCAAGACAGATGGTGAAAGAACCTATAAGGATCAACAAAGTAAAATCTCTGAATGAAGAAGAGTTGATAAAAACAGAAAAGGAAGAAGAAAGAGATGTCGATAAGGTGCGTAGAACAGCCTTGCGTCCAGGGAATGATAGGAATGGTATGCATCATACTAACACGACGAAAGGCAAGCAGGAAAAAAAAAATATAGGAACGGTGGATGAAATGCCTTATTTGTGTATATGTGGATTGCGCTTCAAGCAACGATTCCAACGTAAACAACATCAAGCTTCTTGCGGCCATTGTACCGTTAAACAGCAAGGTGAATCTATGGATGGTGTGCATTTTTGGTGTGTGTGTGGTAGATTTTTCAGAGCACGAAGCTCTCTTGAAGGACATCAAGCAACTTGTTATCAGTATAATGTTATGGATTTATGGTGCATATGCGGATTACACTTTAAGCTCCAATACGATCTTGAACAGCATCAAAATACTTGCCGCGAGTATTTCGTTAAAGGAGGAAGAGGAACAACGGCGGCTCCTTTGAATTTATGGTGTGTTTGCGGAATGAACTTCAAGTACCACAGCGATCTTGACCTACATCAGACTGCTTGTCGCAAATATATCTGTCTTGATAAAGGCGGATCTGTGGGCGGCTGCCTGAAATTCCGCACATGTGAGAATTGTGGATTGCACTTTAAGACCGCGAACGATCTGTTAGTTCACCAGCAGATGAGGAAGATTTGCGATCTTTATAGGATTGGCAAAAACTACAATTTCCAAACGAACCTCTCCATTGCAAACGACAATTCGTCAAGCAAAGATTCTGCGAGTGATGATTTTCAAAGTAAGAGTAAGGATTTTCTACCAAAGACTTTGCTGCCAAATGCCAATTTGCCAAACAAAACTTTACCAAACAAGATTCCTTCAAGCAACGGTTGGTCTGACGAAGACTTGAAAAATAAGGAATCATCAAACCTGTCTTTGGAAATCATAAAATTGGCGAACAAAAGACCGCCAGGCAAGGATTTTCAAGTCTGCAAGAGTTTGCCAACCAAGTTAGTTGTTAATATGCCAAGTAAGCCGTTGTTCAGGAATAATTCATTACGCAAAACTGTCAAGCATATGTCTGATAAGAGATTGAAGTTCAAGAATCGGGTCGGACAAAGCAATGCCTCTGCAAACAATGGGTTAACACGGTTGAGGCAAAGCATAGCATACCACATCAAGCCGGAGCAGCGGAATCCGGTGGTTGTTCTGTACGATTGTATGAAAAGAATGAAGGGAAAACAAAGCAAGACATTTCATATTGTGAACAAGAAGCCTGATCCAACTAAAGAGGAGACGCAGAGTTACCCATGTCCAAATTGCCACAAACGATTTAGAGCTTTGAAGTTCCTGTTGCTTCATCAAACTAACAGAAGATGTCATCCTGCTCCTGTTGGGCTTCTAAGTTAGGGAAGTTGAAGATTATCTGGGCCCAGTCGGATCATGCAAAGGCTGTAACTGGAGCCAGTGATCACACATTTGCACGAGGCAGTACAGAGGTATTCCCTGGAAGCTACTTTAGTGATAAGGAAGCCCCAGGGAGTAGTTTACAAGCAATCCCTGGAGGCAGTTAGTACCGTAATATGGGGTGAATCGGGACAGAATTGGCCGTTTTTCTGTCCTAGCATGGTCACAAATAAACTCAGATATCAAAATATGAGGTCAAATCGTGTCTGAGCACAATATCTCAGTATCCCCTGGCCCTTGAAATCATAGCTTAAATATCCCATGCTTAAGGCCCAGAAAACCACTGTCCCAATTCACCCCACACTTTGGGGTGAATCGGGACAGTCCATTATTTCCTCAATCAATACTTCCTACCTTCCCTGAGTGATTGCAGCTTGTGAGCAAACATTAGATAATATGTTCAATATGCCAAAAATGTATTTTGAGAAAAATCTGAAATCAATTTCGTTAATAATATGCATATTTAAAAAAATGTCATAAGTGACTGAAAAATATGGAAAACAATCGTTTTCTGCTCATTTTGCTGGTGATTGTGAATTCTGGACTAAATCCACCACAAATGATATCAAGTTCAATAATATTTAACGAAAGACCATGCTGGTACATTCAAATGAAAATTGGTAGAGTATATTTTGGTTATTCCCGAATCTTTGCCATTGACCTGGATCTGAACCAGTGACCAAACCAACATAATCCCTTGTCTGGTCTACTATTCTGGTCCCCTGAAACAACTTTGAATTGAAAAAAGGTTCCTGTGAGTTATTGTGGCTCTGGTATTTAGATTTGTTATGATGCAAGCAAAGTTTTGACCACTTCACGAAAATGCTAATTCTGAAGGCGCAACTTAAAAGTGCTGCCGCTCCGTCGTGCCTACAGATAGAAGTACAAAAATCTGTCACGATATTAACTAGAATGTATTCTAATAGCGTGCCAAAAATCTAATTTCTAAAGCAAGTAGAAGTTGGTGTTTTTTGAAGGAATATAATGCTTATCTGTTCTGTCCCGATTCACCCCAGTGTCCCGATTCACCCCATATTACGGTACCCATTGCCTGGGAGTGCAAAACAGACGATCGATCCTGGATACAGTAAAGAGCTAGGCCCTGAACAAGCACTGCCTGGATTTTGTCAGTCTACTTGTGATGGGGAATCCACAGAACTCCCAGGCTCTGCAGGACTGCTATTTTTCTGCAGGACTGCTGAATGACTTTTACTGCACAACCGATAAATGACTCTTTCTGCTGGACTGCTAATCATGCTAATTAAATCATGTGAGTTTTTTTATGGGACTGCTAATTGAATGTTTTGTTGAATTGATGATGTTGCTTTGAGCTAAAAAATAAATTGGATGTTTTAAGAAGTATTTGAAATTTCCAGAGAAAAATAAACAAATATTTGTTGTTTCATGCAGCTTGTGTCAATGTTTGTCTAATAAGTTGAAATCTTTGAAAAGCGTTTACCTACCAGGGTAGATCCGAAGGGCCGGAACAAATTCGGCCGGAGATCTATATGTCGGCATTAAATTATTCAATATCTTAATTAGCTTTAACACTGCTTTGCACAGCATGTGGATTTTTGTCACAAGAAATAATCTATGTAGGCCTAATTACTTTAACATATATATATATATATAAATATATTGGAAATAAAAATGTACCATATGTACATATTTGAAAAGGTATAAGTTCAACTTTGCAGTCACAACAGTAGGTGTCATTAATTGGAGCTTTCACATCACATCTGATACCAGATGATAATGTAGTGATTACGCCGTTAAAAACCCGGGTTAAAAACCCAACTGTTTACATTTTTTAAAGGAATTTATTATATATATTATATTTATATATTGGGCTTAGAGTGACAATTACAACAATTTGTCATTTAGAATTTAGTTAAATATGACTAATCATTTTTACAAGCATTGTTATTTCTTAATCTGGAAACAGTGATTGTAGCTGGCTTAACTACTAGTAAGTAAAATGATTTTAGTACAGTAAGAGGACGCTAGGGGGATTGAGAACAACAGTGGTGCCCTCTGCACTAAAGATTTGTGAGGGACAACATTTCTGACCCAGTTTGTAAGAACTAGGGCAAACAACAAATGGATCCTCTGTTTAGCTGATCTGCAACATTAAAAGCAAAGGACATGTTCTGTTGCTAATTTGCACTGATTTACAGGTGAATATATTGATCTTTGATGCTCCCTTATACTATATTTGTATCTTGTATCACTCAGAGATGAAGCAAACCAGTCTCCTGGTATTGTTTTTCTACATATACATATATCTATATAGATGATTAACCGTAACAATTGGGACATTAGGACTACACCATGCATAGTATAAAGTATTTACTGAACGCAGGTCCTCTATCTAGGTCCTCTATTTAGGTCCTCTATGCTCAGATCTTCTTAATGCTCTAGAGGGTCAGTGCCCTCTACAAGCATGGCGACCGCCGTATGATGGATGAGTGATGGTAAGGCTGGGAGTCTGCCACATACCCTATTAGTTCAGGGATGTGCAGTGTCTTTCAGTTGCCCCAGTATAGAACACTGGATACAACCCACCTCGGGCACTCTGTTAGGCCACGGAGGCACTGCATGTAGGCCTACACAATCATATGCATGGATCTATCATTTGCATGCTACATAATGATTACACACGTGTGTTACTGCACTTTTTCAACTTTGGCTGTGTTATTAAACCAAACCAGTGACCAAGACATAGACATGTTAGGCCTGTAGAGTGTAGTCAGCATCTAAGCTAATAGCTGCTAATTATTTATGTGTATTGGCTGCACGGGGCCCAGTCGCCCAGGGGCGTATCTAGAAATGGCCCTGGGGGGGGGGGGCACTACATGGGGACCATGAATTTGGCCTGTTGAAGTTGGTCACTTCATAAATATAGGAAGCAAAGCCCGAACATCCACCAGTCTGTTCATCTTCTATTGCTACCAGCTAATTATAAGCCTAACGTATCTTTATTTTTGTAATTTCAGATTTGAGTATCTACCTCAAGAGAGACTGCAGTGGGAGTAAATTGTATGATGAAACACTGAAGCACGGATTTTATCGAAGATTGTTCGTTAAAGACTGGCGATATGGGATCCAATAATTATGACGAAATCTCAGTGACCATGAATTGCGATTCCAGCACAGAACACTCCGGGAGTGGTGCTGATCTTAAGCGGAAGATAAAGGATGAACCTGTTGATGAAGACACGTCTTGTAAATATGCGAGATACGACTCTCCTGCCAGTGATTATGCTGATCAAAGTTCTGAGTCAATCTCCAATGACAAGACTGTTCCGTGGAATAAATTTGGCAATTATGGGGGAGGTCTCACCGAAGATGCTGCTGGTGCTGTTGGTAATAACGTTTCACGCTCTGTTCAGTCAACAAATGCGGAAGTAAAGGAGTTTTTAAACGGAAAATCTGTTTTAAATGTCTCAAGTGGATTAGTCACTCACCGAAGGATATCTATTGCTCCTGCAAAAGAGCCCGTTGAAGTATCTGCAACTGAAGCTGTCACCAACCCACCAAAAAGACCTTCGAAACTGCATCGTTGCAGAATTTGCTTGAAAATTTTTGCAAGTGGTGATTTCCTTTCGAAACATGTTGCTCAAAAACACTCTGAGAAACTGAATAGTCAGACTTTGGAAGTTAAACAGAATGTAAACAAGACAATGAATCAGACAAGTGAGCATGCATTTATGAGAAGTGAGCACCAGATTGATAGCAGTGAACATCAATTAAGGGGCACTGAGCATCAGTTTGAGAGTCATGAACCTAATTTCAAGAAAAGTGAGCATCAATTTAGGAATAGTGAGAGTCGACCAGGGAATACTGAGCATCAGCTGGAGAATACTGAGCATGAGCTTGGGAATATTGAACATCAGCTTGGGAATACTGAGCGTCAAATTGGGATTAGTGAGAATGATCTCGGGAATACTGAGTATCTTTTCAGGAATATTGAGCATCAGCTTAGGAATACAGAGCATCAATTTGGTAAAAATGATTATCAGCTTGAGAATGCTGAGTATCGATTCAGAGATGAAGTGAATGATATGAGGCCTGAAGAGGAAGAAAAATCATGGAAGAAGGAAGAACAGCATTTGATGCAGGAAGAAGAAAAAGAAGAAGGATGGTTGATGACAGTAAATAGAGAACGAATACGTGATGATAAAGTGCTTGGAACAGCCTGGCGTCTAGATCGTGATTGGAATGGTACACATTGGTTGTGTGTATGCGGATTGCAGTTCAAGACCAAAAACTATCTTGAAAAACATCAACTTTCATGTCCCACGTATATAATTGAAGAGCAAAGGCGTGGGGGAGCGATTGGTGTGATGCATTTGTGGTGTGTATGTGGAGGGCGCTACAAGTACCAGAGCCATCTCAGACAGCATCAAATGGCTTGTCCCACATTGAACATTAAAGATCAATCACACAAAGAGCAGTCATACAAAAAGCAATCATGCAAAGAACCATTACACAAAGAACAGTCACACAAAGAGCAATTATGCAAAAATCAATCACGCAAACAGCAATCACACCAAGAGAGATCACACAAAGAGCAGTCTCACAAAGAGCAATTATGCAAAAATAAATCACACAAAAAGCAAACGCACATTGGATCAATGGATGGTGTGCATTTATGGTGCATATGTGGCAAGCGCTTCGAGGTCCAAGGCCATCTTGAAAACCATCAAATGTATTGCAGCAAGTATATCATTAAGCAGCAAGGAGGGCTTCTTGAAGGTAGGCTCTTGTTTTGTGTGTGTGGATTCCGCTTCAAGAGCCCAAACGATCTTGACAAGCATCAAGTAACTTGTCCTAAATACAAATATGTCTCTCAAGACAAAGGCGGATCGATGGAAGGCAGCCTGAATGTCTACACATGTCAGAAGTGTGGATTGCATTTTAAGACTATGCATGATCTCTTTGTGCACCAAGAGTTTAGAAATGTTTGTGAACCGTATAGGCATAGCAAAAAGGATGATTCTCTGCCAAATCCTTCAATGTGGAAGAACATTCTGACAAACAAAGGTTCAGTCAGCAATGTTTTGCCAAGTTTGAATCAAAGCATAGCGGACAATATTAAGCCTGACCATAGGAATCCGGTGGTTGTTTTGAATGACTGTTTGAAAGGAATGAAGGGAAAGCAAAAGAAAACATTTTGCATTGTGAACAAAAAGCCTGGTCCAACTAAAGAGGAGAGTTATCCTTGTCCAAATTGCAACAAAAAGTTTAGAGCATTGAAGTTCCTAATGCTTCACCAAGCTAATAGAAGATGCTATTCACGTCCCTCAAGGATTGTGAGTCCGGGAAATCAGCGATTACCTCGACCTATTATGAGTAATGTACATGCTATCTCTGATGGACCCAGTGAGCACACATGTGCAAAAGATGCTATAGAGATAGTCCCTGGAAGCTCTAATAATAAGGAAGCTCCAGGGAGCAGTTTACAAACAATCCCTGGAGGCAGTCGACACACATCGCCTGGGACTGCTGAAGAGATGATACCTGGATACAGTAAAGAGGAAACCCCTGGAAAAGCATTACCTGGATGTAGTGAAGCTTTGGAGAATCATGAACAGCAATATAAACATCAAGTTTTCATTTGTGAATTATGTGATTCGAGATTTATAGAACATGGATTGTTAAAAAATCACATGGGAACGATTCACCAACAACAGGCCAAGGATCTCTACTCTTGCGATTTGTGTGCTATAGAATTTGTGACACAGGCGGGCCGAGACGAACATATGGAGAAACATTACGGCAAAGTCCACACCTGTGACATTTGCGATCGCGGCTTTTTGAAGCCAGAAAACTTAAAGAAACATTTCGAAACTCACGCTCACGATGGTGTGCGTAAATATCGGTTCTGTGAGGCGCGTTTTACGCATGAACAAGATTTAAAAGGACACACAAAATGGTGCCATGGACTCCGCGGGGAATCTCATAGTTACTTCAAGGATCACGTGAGAGTGAAAGTAGGCGCTAAAAAACCATATTCTTGCAACCTCTGCAATGTCCGCTACGCTGGCCTCTTGACTATGACGGCTCATTTTGTATTTCACCAACGCAGCTTCGACTGCAAGTTTTGTGGGGTGGAATTTGTGACGGAGGTTCTTCTTTTGTATCACCTTGAACAGGCCCATAACCTACATTGTACGCTTAGGGGGACCAGCAGAGCAGGGCCATAGCCTGCAGGGGGGGGGCAGCGGGAGGGGGGGACAGCTGTCCCCCTAGAATTTTTCTACTCGACTGCCAAATGACTTTTTCTGCAGGACTGCTAAATAAATGTTTTCTGCGGGATTGCTAGATGAATGTTTTTGTTGACTTTATTATGTTGCTTTAAACTCAAATATTATAGCATCGTTAATGAAGTATTATGAGATTCCAAGAGAGAAAAAAAGGGGCCGGGGAAAGGTGATCCCCAGGGTATAAGGTGATCCTTTGTAAATTTGAGGGCAATCCTGGGCAACTATGGGTCAAGCCATAAAGGTGCTGCTTCTAAGCTATAAAAGATGTCCTGCAAGTTGAGCATTGGTTAGCTTTAAAAAAAAAAAAAATTAAAAAAAGGCAGTGTTTGTGATAGTGTTTGTGATATATACCTACATGTGCAGATGCTCATTACTATATTGTGTCAACAGTAGTGAAGATTTTAGGTTAATACCACAATAAGAGAGCATACATTTGTGAAACGTGAGCATGTTTGATAAATATAATAATTTTTTTTTCAGGTTGGTCAAGTCTCACATAAGCTATAATCAGCACAATAAAATTTCTAAACGAATCTTTCAAGATGGCGAACATACAGACTCTTGTTCATACTCCAGACATCACAGGCCCAAACTCTTTTTGTTGAAAATACTCATCCTTGTGCCGCCACTGCCTATCAGTCTAACAGTCTTTCATGGAGGCCTTTAGAAGATGCTTCAGCAGAGCCTTCAGCTAATAAGTTTCCCGCCCAAACAAACTTGGCCAATAACCACCCGGAAGCATGAGATGCAAATGAGGAGGCTGCTGTTACGCGCATGCATGTTAGTGGATCCAAGTAAAATGCATTCCGAGGTGAACGGCCGTCGTAGCTCGAGTATTTGTTTCTGAAAGAAGAACATTTCAGAAACACGGTTTTTCGAAATGGCCGTAGGTTGAGTAGAAGCTACACTCTAAAAAATGCCGGGACAAAATTGGTTTTTTAGATTCAAAATGGTTTTTGAAAAACCAAATTTCAATGCAAAACCACATTGGATTATTAAAAAAATCCAGGTTGGTTTTTTGCATTGAAATTTGGTTTTTCAAAAAAACCATTTTGAATCTAAAAAAACAATTTTGTCTGAAATTTTTTAGAGTGTAATGTGTCAGAATCGGCTGAGAAGCTCCGAAGTGTAGGGCGCAGTGTGGCTTGTTATTCTTGAATATGTTATGAATATGCTAAGTCACAGAGCGATTTGTCTAGGGTAGACTTTCTGGGTGTTAGAAGAATGAAGCAGCCAGTGATGGCTCGTTTTGATTAATTATTGATAACAAGATAGGTAAAATTGTTTGCCATGCTTTAATGAAACGGTTACATCTTTCTTATTCATGAATTTTGCCTAACTTAAATTGTCTTAAATTGTTTTAAATTAATTAATTATTGATGATGGCCAGAATATTTCTTACCAATACTAGACTATTTTGATGTATACGTCATATGGAAGGGACAACAAAATCGTCCATGGAGACAGTGGCAGATCCAGACAGGGTTATCTAGGGGGGGGGCCCGGGCGTGTTTCGGCATTCGCGGGCCTGCATTGTCGCGTATTTTCTTCAAAATACTATTATTAATCTCAAGGGTCTAGGGGGGGGCGGGCGCCCTAGGCCCCCCCCTGCATCCGCCACTGTGGAGATTTGAATATTGGGATGTCGTTTGCGCGTGAAGATGTCTGACTTCTCAACCATTTAACGGCCCCACTGCATGGGTGCCTCCTCCATTTGATTGGCCTGTAATGCAATGAAAAACAATTTTAAAGGTGGTCTGCAGTGGTTTATCTAAAAATGGCACAAGGGGGGGGGGGCGGGTAGTACATGTGGTGAATATGAGGCACACGTACCACAGATTTTTCTCTTTCTGTTCATTTTGGGCATGGAGGGGGGCATGGTTTTCTAGAGTAAACTAAGCGGAATAAATTTCCCCATCTTGCGGCACAACATGCCTCGCAACCAAAGCAAGTTGTGCCACTTGATCTACTGTTTTAAAATGCCAAATTGTCCTGAAACTTAATTGCCTTGATTCTGGCCAAGGTGTTATAATTAGTTACATTTTGGTGTCAATTTTTCAAATTACATGATAAAGCTTGGCTTTTTTTTGTCAAATCACCCCAGCCATGTGATCGCACAATTGTAACATGAAACCTTTTGAAATTCCGGCATATTTTTGTACAAATTAAAGCTAGTAAGTCTGCAGAACTTTGTAGTCATATACACTCTTAACACAAAAGGTTCTTGATGGTATATAATATAAAGAACCCACAATCGAAAAATTTTGTAAAGAGTTCAACTGAAATGAAAAGGTTCAATAATTGGAAGGCCCTGTGCATGATGGAACTCTATGCTCCTGACTTGAAAGAAAGGGGTTCCATTGTTGGAGTTCAGTGCATCCGGATTATCTAAGCATTGTTTTTGTTTGCTGCAGGAATCTTTTAAAAAGTTAAATGACGAACCATTCAGGGTTCCTTATCCATACTAGCTTATAGAACCCTTAAAGGGTCCATATAAAACCTTTTTGTTAAGAGTGTAAGCTGATATAATTATGTTAAGTATAGGCCATACTATACATTCCTAATCGGCACAATAATTTAGTGAGTTTAATTGTTTGTATTACTTAAAATTATTGCATTAAAAAAATAATTTATATGCTTGCATTTGAAAAGGAATCTCTCTTCATATTCCTTGACAGTTAAGTAAATTTGGCAGTTAGAAGTTTAATATGACTCTAATCATTCTTTGGACATAATTTTAATCTTACGACACACTAGCTTTAACAATACCTACTGATAATATTCAGATCCTATTAGACTTATACCTTTAGAGACGCAGGTGCCTTATACATTTTTGTTTTTTCTCTGCTATTTCCTTTTGGTGCAGCCATCGGTGTTGACTGTTTCTGCAATAAAAAAAAAAGCTCTCTTCAGACATTATACTTTATCAGGATAATTCCAACTGGCCTCCAACTGGCCTCCTAGCAAAGGCTTACATGCTGATGCTCTTACAGTCTTACAGTGCTCTTACTGGTGCAAATACACAGGACATAAAGCCCTGTCCCTTTCCTTCCCTTTTATTCAGCAACTGTACTGTACAATATGGAATCTAAACTCAGGAAACTTATATCATAGACGGGACAGAGCCACCGGGACAGAGCCACCGTCTCGTTCCTTATGGCTAACAGGCGAGTGGAGCCATCCAGATGGTTCAATAAAAAATTTTGATTCAGACATCCCATAATATGATCCTTTGTCCCAAAAGTTCTGACCAATTTTTTGCCTGAAGGGGGAATCCCCTTCAGGCTTTAGAGTTAAAATGAGAAATTCGCCATTTTTGGTGACAGGCACACAGCATCAGTCAGTGAACACAGGGGCATATGTTGCATGTTGGAGTGCAGGTTTATCACTTAAGGTGGACGCTACATGAGGATGAGGCTACACGATACCCTGTAATGACACAATAATGATTTTCCCAGACGTTGCTTTTTTGTTAAAAGTTGCTTTCTGATTGGTCAGCACAACAAATGACGTCAGGGAATTCCCAATTTCCTTGGGCCTTCGACTATCATGAACGTGTCATCCGCATCATAACATTGCCACTTCTCTGCTCATTCTACTACAATAGCCTGTCATTCAAGTCAACACACTACACCAGTGGCCACACAAGCATATAAGCTCCATACACACAGCATTTCACCTTTGTCCTGTGTCTATTTATGCATTTATTAACAAATTCTTTCTTATAGTAACACCAGCAGCAGGTGTTCCACTCACCGTGACACTCGGTCAACTGACTCGAAGCGCTCTGTGTGACGTTATTAAACTTGTTTTTCTTCTTCTTCTTCCCTAACTCTCTTCCGTCCCCTGGGACATAGCATGGCGCACACTGGAAAGGTCTGAAGTTAGGTCTGCTGCCAGGAGCCTGCAGGCTGGGCCCATCACTGATTTTGAGATAATTTATTTCTGGATAAACCAAGCATCATGCTCTACACTACTATAGGTTTTAATTACTTCAGATATATACACATTAGTAATTTTTACTTAAACTCCCATTGTTTTTGTATTGTTCATATGTTGTTATTTTGAATAAATAAATCAAATCAAATCAAATCAAATTGATTAGTTTAAAAAAGCAATTCAATTTTATCATTCACTTGAATTTTATTCTTTTACCGTCATTTTTGTCTGTTTCAGTTTTTAACCGGCCTAACGGCGGTTATTAGAGGGGGTCTAAGGACGGTGACAGGAGGAGTGACAGGAGGAGTGAATTGAATGAGTGAGTGAAAGTCGTCTGCTACTTGAGTCATTATGAGATGGCCTGAAACTTGGCAATTTACGAAGGAATAGCGTGAATTTTTCATTTAAACATTTATACGTACCATAAGGATAGTATTGCAAGAGGGATGACATGTGTGTATGCTGTTATTTTGTCAATTGATGACTTGAATGAATAGAACATGTGAAAGTTTTTTTTTGTGGTATTGGTAGTAGTTGAGTTTTCCCTGGACTCCAATAGAGGCAGAGAGGGGCCACTGTCTTGAAAGACTGGCCCTTGTCTGTAGCAAAGATGACTAAAGGTGTCCCAACTATGGCAGTACCCCTGTGTGACACACAGATTCCAGTAGAATCTATTTAAATCCTCAGATTTAACCCCCACATATTTGTCAGTTCCACAGTTTTTTTGTCTTGAGTGTTTACATTGCAGCTTGTCTGCACCACCAACAGATGGCACCCCAAAAATCTGATGCCCCCTGGTGTTAAATGACTAAGGCTTCTGCAAGTTGACACTGCTTAAGCTGGCGGCCCGCTCCTGACTAACGTAGATGCTTCAGCCTGAGATCGCTGCCAGTCTAGACACTGCTGAGCTGAGATTGTCTGGTTCTCATTTGGCAATAAAAACAATATCCAAGTGATTCAATGACACTTGGTCACTTAATGATAACACACTTTGGTTCAGTTTGTTAAGTCTTGATGAAAATTACATAAAAGTGTCATCCTTAATGACTTGTAATTGAACCTGGGCCATGCAGCTGGACTGTCAGTGTCAATAAGCCTTAATTTGGCAAAGGAGATTCATAACTCTGTTCTATATCTAGCCTATATCACTCTATTTTGCTTAATATTTATCATAATTATCGATAATTTTAGAAAGATAGGCCTATAGAATATCGTAACAATGTAAGTTATAAATATAACATCAGCGTTAATGTGAAAGTAAAGTGAACATCTGAAGGTAGCCTCTAAATAGCCCACACTGGTGCTGAGAGACACATTGGTGCTGGTGTAAAACACAAACTCACTCACTTACTCCGAAGGTAACAATGGTGTAAAACCCAAAATTAAATCGATAAAACCAGTGTCAGATACAAGTCAATTAATAGTCACTCATTTTCACGAATGCACACAAAAATATCCTCAATTTTCCAACTGCCATTATATCAGTGTTGAATCATTTCAGGTGTTATATATTATGACAATGAGGTGGATCAGCCTATTGGTAGATCAAAAAATTCAAGACAGGATAGATGACATTGTTGTGCACAAAATATTGGCCCCCTATTGGCTAATGCAGACAAATTTTGCCATTGCAACACCTTGTAAAGTGTGCTTCTTCTACAATTTTCTAATCATTCAAATTCTCATTGCTCATTCAAAACTTTGCAAAGGTATGTTGCAAATTTTCCGGAAAAGAAACTATTCAGGTCATTGTATATGTGCTTTATATTGATGTTTCTGGGAAACTCTGTCCAAATTGTCCTAAATTCTGCCCCCAATAGCCTTGTTGAAATGCGGCAAATTCTAGGTGGCAGTGTGCTGGGCAGTGTCAATGGTTTCTCGGCTGACCAACAACTTCGATACTGAGTAACAGTGCAAAAAATGCGCGTGGGTTCTCAGCTCAATTAAGCAGGTCTTTGTGCATGGCCATATCACAGCTGTGGCCGGGTCAGCTGCACTAATCATTTGCACCTATGCTGGACAGCATAAGCCCAGCCGTGGCATGAATGAACAAAACAGCCCTATCAACCATCTCATGCTCTGTCCTAGTATACTAAAATACATGCAAATGGGAGGCCTATACATCTGTATGTTTCAGGTTTTCAATTTGTGCTTGGTTGTTCAGCTGCCTGTGTGATTATTCCATCCTCACATTAAGTAAATGTTCCGTGCAACTACACTTCCAGTCTAAGGTCTACCGATCAACTCTTTCTTCCATCCTTGTGGCATCAGTTGCTCACTGGTTAGGGAAATGCAGCCTTCAATGCAATTACAATAGGCCGGTTTTGAATCCTTGGATTCTTGTTTCAAGTACTTTTTTGTTGTTGTGCCGTTTAGGTTATTTTGGGGTTTTGAAACAGGGGCCAACCATTTAATAATCAGGGGATTTGGGGTGAATCGGGTGGTCAGGTTGGGTTGAGCCATGAGCACACTAGGTCACCCTGACCTTGCTCCATGCCTTGTTTCAATGCAATGTGAATCTGATTTTTCAGGTTCAATGCTTCCATGCTTTGTGTATAATTAGACATATTAATATGTAAATGGCACAGCCATGAAGTTCGCGCAGCTCTTAAAAAGTTTTTTTAGGACTTATGGTTTTACCTCAACTTTCATTAAATTTATTTCATATTCAATGTATGAAAGGCAGTTATATTACTGTTTCAAAGAAATTGAAAGACGGATATATAGAAAAATAGAGAGAAATTTAAACTAGAAACTAGAAGAAAAATAAAATAGATCAAAATTAGAATATATAGATAGATAGATAGATAGATAGATAGATAGATAGATAGATAGATAGATAGATAGATAGTGTCACCGCTGAGCTTTTAGCTTCAGAGGTGTCTTCATTCTTTCCTCTTATAGGAACTTTCCTCAAATCGCCATGAACCTCAAGATCTTAATTCTGTAATATCATTTGTATTATTATTGTATAGAAGTAATGTGATATATTATATTATTGTGTAATGAGATTCAATGATAGCAACGGGGTAGAACTCACCCCATGTTTCCATGGCAACAGTTACCCTGGTGTTTCTGCGCAGCCGCAGAACACCCTAGTAGCAATCTCTGGGGGCAAGCTTGTTTGCCCAGGCAGAACAGAGCCCGCTTCCCGCTGAGGCAGCAGGAGGGCTACCTGTCTCCCTGACGGGGTGACGATTCGTCAGGTAAGGGTATTGTTGTTAGAGGTATGATCAAGGGTTACTCTTAAAGGAACCTCAGGTCATGGTTGATTGAGATGGCATTAGTTAATGATGTATGTAATTCGTTAAGATCGTTGTTTAATGTATCGATAAGTTGGTTACCATCGGCTGTTTGAATGACTCTTAATGTAACTGTCTATGAATTGTGTATTAAATGGATACGTGAAACTAAACTGTGGAGCCTCTGGTATTTCTTGAGTAGGTGTTTCGTGGTGGCAAGTGCTAAGGTGTCTCCCGCAGGATCCCCGGCGATGAGTCCATCTACTCAATTAGCTACCTCTCACAAAGATACGTGCGTTAACCTAACATGGGGGGAATTAGCTAAAAGATGGCATGGTGAGAGAATACCGGTCTGCGGCTTCTTGGCGCTTGTCTGCTGTGTCACACTGTCTCTTGATTTACTACGTTTTTCAAATTTAAGGAATAGCAAACATATTCAGTTCTTTTACCATTACATGTATTGACTTATCAACGGTAACGTAGGCATCGACAACACACGTCGAACTGTAGAAGCAGAACTCTCTGAGATAGCATAGGAATAATTCTTTATATCTGTAAATGATCATACATAGCAACTCAATGTTTGATGTTCGTACGATGTAAGATTCACATTTAGTGACGTTTCTTCCCGAAACACTAGCCTTGCAATGCTATGGGCTATGGGCCTACGGTTTCTTCGCATGAAGAAAGTCCACTTCTTTGATGTGGAAATTCGATTATGTCACAACTTCATATCATGCATAGCGGGTTCGCCAGCTATGGCTAGAGAGCATTGGTTCAACGCCATGCCATTAGTCGCTGTTTTGGTCTCCTAATTAGCTATTGTTCTGCTATATCGTTAATTAAATTGATTAATATGCTCTACTAAACATGCAGAGCCCAAAGCCTAAAATTAAATTCATGAAGTTTTACAGAGCCATGTTATCCCACCTTAATTCACCTACTAGTATAGGGGGCGCAATTTTCTTATCAGGTAGCTCAGGAGCTTCGCCCATATCTTTATTTGGTTACCTACTAGCTCATGTTCAGCTTCGATATGCCTGCCTCTCATCTTCCACACTTCTCACAACTTTACCTACACACCTCATCCAGACCCGGACCAGACAGCGCACTCAAGTCTCTGGGGCATCTCTCGCATCATTAGGCCTTCCTGGCAACACAGCACATCTTGTCCATTTGCATATGGTATATCCACATGCATATCTTCAATAGTTCGATTGGAATTTCAGTTATTATAGACATGTCAATAAATCGCTAGACACAAGACTCAATTTAATTTTCCTTGAGTTACTTCAAGATGATCCTAGGTACTCCAAATACCATTGAAACACAATCCTATGACATCAGTGTCTTATTTTGGTACTTTGATGCCTACTCTCTTCTGCACAATACTGACCTTAGGTCAACATGAATAAAAAAAAAAAAAAAAAAATAATTACAATTCCACTAATCTGAATTATGGATGATACCTTTGTATAGTGCATACCTGTATGTCAGCAAAATCATGCATAGGTTGCTTATTATCGCCAAATAACAACTGAAGGGATCACCTGCTCGTGGTCTATTTCCACCTCACTGGAAAGTATCATCAGTAAGTGTCATACTGACAGTGTCTTGCTTCAATAGTCCTAACCTTTATATTTTGTCCATACACAATTTAAAGGGTCGTCCGCACTTAGCATATTGGCTATACCAAAATGCCTAGTCTCTCGATTTCATATTTACATATATTCCATGATAATCTTTTATACACAATACACCGAGTATTCCATATAAATGTCATTACAAATAATGCTAAGTTTTCCTTCCTCCAAGCCTTCCTCTTGAGACGCACATATCTCTCAAAGATCTCTCAGAGATTGTCTCCTATCATAGGATCATCTCCTTCCTTTAGGACATGTTTTCCTCAAAATCTCTTCCGTCAAGAAGTAGCGGAGTGTGTCGTTATTGGCATTGTCCTAACCTGCTACATTACTAAATTCGATTGTGGCTCAGCATCCTGTGCATCTTTTCGACGTTTGGTTCCTTTGCAATGTCCTGTTTCGTCGACATCCTGCCTCACAACTCATCTCAAATAAATAACAGATATTTAATTTAATATCCCACATAATTTCACAAGCTTTTCTGTCCATAAATAGTTGGACTTATTTCAGTTGACTGTGGACTGATAACTTCCGTTCTCGTTGAATGAATGTTTCTTTAACATCTAAACGTTATCATTTCAGTATATTAGCTATCACCCATGAACCCATGGGAGCCCAACATCAGTTTCCCGCACCTTATCAGTCTTCTCTTAAGCTAATAATTAGTTTAATAATCACTTATGAATAACTTTCTCCTTATGCCGTATTCCTCTTTCGCACATATTCATGCCACATGTGTCTGCGTGATACTTCATGCGTTTCTCATGGACAAAATTGGTTATCATTCTCCTCTGTTATGCAGAATTGTACTTGCCTTTAAGATTTCATATGGCTTAATGAGACACATGAATTCTCGACATATGAATTCATCACTCCAACCGAGCTGCCAGCAAGCAGTGACGTTCACACACAAAGGTGAAAAACACAGCTTTCCAACAACATTCAAGCAGTTTCATCCTGATTACATAACCCGAACACATGTGTAATCACTTACACCTAAATTAGTCAGACCTATCTACATGCCATCTGCGATTCCTCACTTATACCCCCCTCCCCTCCCCTCAGTGATATTCTACCCCTTGTTTATGGCCCCTCCATCATTTGGTATTTGTCTTCCGTTGACTCAACTACTGTTCCTCAGTGTATTTGCAACAATGCATCGAAGGCGAATGTCGTATCCTCCTTCATACAGTAATATAGAATGGTCTACAGCAACTCGTGTGAATGTTGCTCAGCTGCAGCAACTTCCTCAGTTCCAGGGACCTAAGCAGACGGTTTCTGTTGCTACTCAGACCGAGGCTACATGCATCTTTCATTCACCTCCAACCCTCGATATTGATGCTTTTCGCTCTGCAGCCAATTATGTGGCTTGCACTTATGCTCAACAGAAACCTCTAGTCAATGGATGGGACTCGGATTGTCCTAGTCCTACACCGACACCGGACTCATCATGGTCAACAGACGAAGATCTCCCCGGCTATACCATGTCAGCCGAAGCAGCTGCTCAGCCTACACATTTTTTGCCACCATTGCGTCCAAAGCCTTTTCACCATCGTCATTTCTTTGACAATGAACAGGAAGTACGCATGGTTCCATCACTGCCGATGTATACGTCAACTCCGGTGTCATCACCCCCACTGTTGATGCTTTCTCAGCGTCTCCATTACATACAGGAATTACCCGAAGATTTCAATGACGCAGACGACCAACAAACCGAATTGAAGTCGACTCTACAACAACAGTAATCAGGTTTTCCTTTAACCTTACGAACTAATGGACTCATTCAAATCTATTTACTTCTTTAACAATATAGACTTCAATGTACCAAGAAACAGTTTGACCCATCGAATGCCTTTCTCCCTATTAATCGAACAATTACGCTATATAATGTGAATGCTATATCACTGACTTTTGTGTTACCTACAATGCTGATTTATACACCTATTCATTAAATTTACAAATTTTACCGAATTATATTCTTCGTCCATTCTTCATAACCAAATAGTCTTCGAATATTTGCATTAGCACACCTTAACAGGCCTTAAACCTCAACAAGAGTTCTCGACCCACACATTTTAATACATGTGCGATGATATCTTGCATTTGTTGCGTCGCCAACTTCTTGCTTACATGCCACCAGGAGGGTGTAGTCCCTTCATTTCGTTCCCAGACCAATACGGTTATCCACCGTTAAGTCTTTTCTGTAGCTCACAAGCATTCAGCCGGATTATTCATCTGCTTTGAGCCCACCAACAACGCTCTTAAACCTTGCCATTCTTCGTTGAGAATTGTTTTCCATCTCTTATCACTGTGTTCCTTGTGACCAATCGATAGTATTTCCATACGTTGGCCACTGTCTCCTCGCAGCATTGACCACGTATTCCCTTGTTCTTTGCATTTGATTGCCCTCTTGATATAGTACTTTATTGGCTTATCATTTTATCCTCGGTAAACACCATTGTTTGGTACGCATATTTCAGAGACAGAGACTCTCCACAGAGATCCATCACGATCCTTTCTTAGTAAATCTGATGGCCATTCTGCCTTCAATTGCTTTTTATAACCTCTTGTAACTATTTAAGACTTGTTTCTTACCTATCTTTTGGTTCTGAAACTATTTTTTTACGATGATGTTTTGCATGCCACCGATAAGGTTTTTGTCTATTATTTGCACCTCTCGAATACTACTTGATACACGTGAGGGGAGTCTTCTCCTCTTCTCATCCATTAGCTTACCGCGTTCGTATCATTAGCATTTTGTACATATTCCATTCTGCATTTTGTAGATAGTCAGTAATATTCAAACATGGAATATGTTTCTTTTCTGCATTTCCTGCTCATGTTGTGAGTGTCGTTTATTGCAGATATTAGCCGTCAAATATCTTGCCAATTGAGAAGTGATTATATGCCATTATTGATGGACTGTTTTCTTACAAATTATCCACTACCTTTTCCATCGTGACATGTCGGTACTACTTTGATTGAGCATTACTATAACTGCTCTGATACAGTATTATCTTTGAGCATCCTTTCTTATAATTATTGTGCAACATATTACGTTGAGTAAGTATCTCAGTATGTTGCAAGTTCTCTGCCTGTCGGACTGGGAGCCCGACCATAATTTGGGGATATCTTGTGCTATTTCATGTGTTCCGGCTCATGCCGATGTAGTTATGTTAATATGTTCCGACAATGTGGTCGTGAGTTTAATCTTAGCACATAATTTTAAATGCGTTTCTGTGGATTTTGCTCACCCAGTGATTGTATCATCGCTTCGCATTTTGGGGAAAGAAAAACTTTTTTTTTGTAAATGACCAACTCATTATACATAAATTATAGCTAGCTAGCTAATTCCTTTTCCATAGTTCATTATATGGTATGGCCTCACAACATAGCCCGGCAGGGGGCGCTTTCTGTGTTGCCATGGCTTCACCGAGACTGCCGTGGGAAGCAGTTTCTTGTTGCTTTGGTAGCACCCTTGCACCTTATATGGCACGCTACCTGCTGTAAAATTTTCGGCTCAGCCCACAGGGCCCAGCTCTTGCGGAGCCAGTAAAACCTTAGCTTACCTGCTCTAATCTTTACACCTGTAGAGAGGCAGCAGTCCTACATACAGCTTGCAACATTATGTAAGTACACCCTTTTCAAAGAGTCATTTACCGGTCATTTAGGACCACTAACCTGCATATACGTTTACTAATTAGTAAACCGGGAATTTCTATAGGCATTGAGTTTTGTTGATGAAGTTTCAAGTTGTGTTATATTGAGATAAGTTCACAGTAATTATACTCCCAATTTTTCTTACACGCGTGTAATCGTGGGAAGGTACTTTATTAACTTATATTTCTTTGACGACAATTGTTATATTTTCAGGTCTGGTCGAGACTCTCGATTTCAGTAATTCAGTATGATCTTAGAGTACATCTCTTGCATTTTCTGTCGACATACACAGCATTCTTTCATATGATAGGCAAAGTAGTTGGAAAACTCGTCTTGCCTAATTGTTATGAATACTTATTTCCGTTGATAATTATTTGTGTATTGATAGTCGTATTCGTTTTACATAGGATATGTCGACCTGATTGATGAATTTTGCACGCTTAGTATGCTAATCGTTACCATTATGTCTCTTTGTGGATGAACTTCTTTTACCTGTTATCTTCGTTTATGTGCATGTCTACATTCAGTTAATCATGTCTTTCTCACCACCTTATTGGTTAATAGTTATAGTAATACCTGATTTTACTAGTGATGCTAAAACCTTTTAGCCAATTATATACCTTGCTACCTCATTATAAACATTACAATGACGCTAATTGTCCTTTTTCCCTTCCTCCTCCTTCCCTTGGTTCCAGCTCAATCACCACCTCCATCTGATTTGCAACGAATTGCTGAGCAAGACGCTTTTCTTTATAAGAATTTTGGATTTACCATTAATCCAAACACGGCCGCCGTTTGGGCCAAGCGTACTTTGCTTCAAACACAAGATCAACCTATGGCTTCTTGTAGAGTTTCTATGTTTGGCGAATGGTGTTCTCGCAAACGAGACATATTTACATGTGATTTGGGAGCCAATTTTTCTACACCTCCATGTGTATGGCCTCCCGATTCACCTCGTATCACAAAACTGATTCTCTCCTCTGGCGCACTTACTAAGGACATTATCTCTTTCTTCACCACTATGCCTTTCATGAGATATCTCACTTTACAAAATCTTACTTCTGCAGTAAGGTTTCCTGACGTTATTGACTCATTTCCCGAGATCAATTTTTTAGATCTGCCAAACACTCAAGTTACTCATGTACAATACGTCCAAGCACGTTCACAGTTACATGCTATTACTAATTTAGTCCTTGATGACGCCTCAGTCTTCGCTCCATGGTCTTCCCTTTATCGTTTAAGACGTATACAACTTACCTTACTTAGGGATTTATCGTCTCCTGCCCTACCTTTATTACCACAAGCTCAATTAACTCATTTAGACCTTACCATACACGGTTCAACATCCTTTCAGTGGAACCATCTCGGCGTTTCACAAAGTAAGCTGATATCTCTTAGACTCCATCTACCAGATATGACCCGCCTCCCATCTTCTATGCCTTTCAATAATATACAACAATTAAAATTACAAGCTTCTAATGTTCCTTTCGAAGTTTCCAACCTCTTGCCCAATCTATCAGCACATCAATCTTTTAATTTTACACGACCAAAACCATTTCTCCAAACACTTATTCTTCAGGGTTTCTATTTTCAGAAAACGCAACAATTTAATGCCTTAAATTTAGCTAAAATAGTTATACTAGACTGTATTGGCGGAATACAGAATCTTCATTACCCAACATCTCTTAGAGTACTTAGACTCAGAAATATTACTACTTCGAGATCATTAAGAGATCCGTTGACAAACACACCCAATCTGCGCACTTTTGAACTAACTCATTCTAAGCTAACACATATTTCAAGAGCATATTTTAGATATGTCGATCAACTTTACTACTTAAATTTATCCTATAATAACCTTCATACCTTTGAAATTAGACATAGAGATATCCGTCAATTAGCTGTAATAGATCTTAGTTACAACTCCCTGTATAGAATTTCTGGTCCTTTCTTTATTAGAGACCATCTGGAATATATATTTTTGCAACGTAACAATCTGCAGTATTTAGATGGCGTTAACAAACAAATTTACTTTCCTTCACCCGAAATGAAAGAACTTGACCTAACATCTAACCCCCTTAATTGTAATTGCGATTTGGCAGTCTTCCTGAACACGTTGCCTGATACCACTAGGATTTCTGGTACTTGTCAAAGTAACGTGTCTTTCCCAATTCAAAATATGACCTTCGAAGCATGTGATTCGATCCCTTTACTCCGTTCATCCCGTTCCCTTAGAGACCAATTACGTCATATGCAGCTTCTCGCATCTGTCAATCACAAGGATGCTCGCCCACTCACAAGCAGCTCTGGCCTTTTTCCACCAGACGCAGCTTCACGTTGGAGCTCTGCACCCGCACAGCTTCTCCGCCCAGACTATGGCGTTGGCTATAGTTATCGAGGACAAATTTTTCCCAGTGTTGAATTCTTTATCATCAATGCTAATATTTTCTATCCCGATTTTCATATTCCCACATTCACTTGGGACCTCACAATGTTTGAAGACATGTGTCAATCCCCTGATGATTTAATCGCTGCAATATGTTCTGATTTCGCTCCACTCTTAAAGAATACTATCGATAAAGTTGATTCTTATAAAACAGCTTTAAAGGCTAAACTAGCACACATATCGACTATCTTCACTCAACAACATTTTGAAGAATATCGTCGACCTCCTCCAACTCATTCTACCCCCATTGCCCCCCCTCCTCTGTCAGCAGTCCACCATCATGCTAAGAGGGCAGCTCCCGATCCACCTTTTGCGCACCCCACATTCTCATATTCCCCTCCACCTACCATGCCCCCCTTCTTTGATCAATACTCGCCACCCAGTTGTCCTAAACGAGCGGGTCGTACACCAACCCCTCGCGATCCCCTTGCCTTACCTAATACCGATGATACATCTAATACAACTAAACAATTAATGCAATCTACTAATGAAACCTTCCGTGTCAATATTAATACCCAGGATTGGCAATCCGAAGACAGTACCGCTTTCTGGCTTTCAGTTACTATCCCACAAGCCGGAGCAGGTATGTCTGCTAATATTAGACGACAGAGAGATCAAATTTTTGTAAATACTATTGAGTCTATGTCTGCACGTCAGAATCTTATGAGGGACGCTTTCCTTGAAATGCGTTCTGATTTAGTTCTCACCATTGACGTCATAGCCAGTACCTTCACCAACACCTCCAGAAACATTAAACTAATTCATACACTTTTAAATGAAACCAATCAGGAAATTATTTCCCAATTTGCTGTGGTTAGTAACGCTATCAACGCATTACAACGTAAGATTCAGGCCACAAGGATCCTTAGCTTGCTGACCTCTAAATATCTCAGGCTTTGGTCCCAACAAATACAGCAACTTCATATCCTCTTAAATGAAGCTGATAAATTAATTACAGCCTTCCACGACCTGGCTGCAGGTAAAATCTCTCCACATGTTCTTCCAGCCTCATATGTCCATAAATTAGTTCACAAAGTATCAACGGTATTATATCATGGCACAACAGTTATCAATTAGCTTTTACGGATTTGGCTCATATCTATCAGAAATCACAACCAATCTTTATGCCTACTAGACATGGTTTCTTACTCCAACTCCTATGGCCAATCCAACCTAAGAATTCAAAACCCTACACTTTGTATCACACAGAGTCACTCCATGTACCTGTGGTAGCTACTCCTGCTTTCCAAGACCACGAGTCTAACCATGATTACACTCGTATCTCTATCCCAAAACCTTTTCTAGGAGTGCAGCACGATTCCTTCCTGGAACTCAGTCTTGAAGAGCTCCAGGAATGTCTCAACATTGACGATCAATTTCTTTGCACAGAATCAACAATCCAAATCGATAGCTCGCAATTATCCTGCAACACTGCAATATACACGAATGCTACCGCAGACGTCATTTCTGAACTCTGTCAAGTCGATTACTTCTTTGAACCCTTTCGTGCAGCACCTCGTGTAATAGACGCAGGTAACCAGCTTTTAGTTACTGGCTTATCACTCCCATGGACTCGACGTTGCTCCAATGATCGTGTGGCACGTCCCGTTCCTGGTAGCCTTTACGCTGTGCTTCAGCGTGGCCAGTTTTGTTTTTGCGAATTCTCCTCCCCTTCAGGTTTCATTCCCAGGCGTATTACAGGATGCCCCGCATCCGAAAATAATCAATATAAACCTTTCTTAATCAACTATACAATTAACGCAATTGCGATGCATTCTTTTGAACGTGAATTCAACTTCACAAGTCTACCACCATATGAATCTTATGGCATGCCAAATTTCACCTTGCCTAAATTTGCAGTGGCTGCCAGAATAGCAAATACCTCACTTGCAAATATGACACATGGCATCATTAAGCTTAAGGAACTTAGTCGCCTTATTCAACAAAAGGGTGACGATTTTATGCTTAAATGGGCCGAGCTGGAAGCTTCTTTCTATCTTTCAGCTTGGTTCAGCCTTCGCCATTGGATCCGTGGATTTGCCTTCATCGGTTCCATAGCTGGATATTTGTCTCTAATTTTGGTAATATTTATGTATTGTCGTGGTAGATACCTTAGTGGCCTTTTATCCTCTATGGTTATGGCTACTCATTTTAAACCATCCCACGCCAACCCAGTCATTCCAGGACGTCCTCTGCATTGTGATTCAGTCAGCTATGTAATTTACCCTGTTTCTATAAGTCCTGTCAGTCTTATACATATCACTACCCTTCACCTTCTTACTATTTGTGTCTTTTACATGGTAGTGAGCTTGGCTAAGCGTTGTCTACATAAATGTTGTAGGGATTTCAGAGTGATGCATCGTTCACCCGAAACCCGCAAATTTCCACAGATCGAAATATTCATGGAATTGAATAGTGGACACCAGCGCTTACTTCTATATGTTCTTACTATTAAGTCCCACCTTTCTTCACTTTCTCTTA
This sequence comes from Platynereis dumerilii, assembly GCA_026936325.1. Lineage (NCBI taxonomy): Eukaryota > Metazoa > Annelida > Polychaeta > Phyllodocida > Nereididae > Platynereis > Platynereis dumerilii. The sequence continues at coordinate 1,668,673 of JAPTHN010000043.1, read as the reverse complement.
AAGGTGTCATTTGTCCTAATAGTTTCAAGTGCGACCATCATAGATTATACAGTATCCTCAAACCCAACTGGGATACTGCACTATGCTCTTTGCAGATTGATTCACTTAACGTAGAACTCCCTAGACTCATTAATGTTCCATTATACAAGCAGAAAAAGTTACAGCAAATTATGCAAGGACAGTTTGCGGTGACCATGCTCGCATCTGACTCAGTTCACCTTTACAAATTGGGTCATAACATGCAAGAAGTTATTAATACTCAAGAGCTTAATCCTTACTCAGCTCTAATTAGAGAACTTCGTCAAAGGGAGATGGAATTTCGGTCCACCAATGTTATGGAACCGGATACTACCCATTCAGTACAGATAAAACCTTATGCCACCACTTCTGGCCTGGCCGCATCAAAGAAAATGACCCCCCCTACTCGCATACCGAGCCGTACAACCCCACCACGGCGGACTACCCCGCCTCGCCGGTCCACCTCACCCCGGCAACCATCGGCCCCTCGCATGGGTACCCGAGTTGATACCCCCCCTAATCGCTCAGTAGTTGATATCGAGTTGGAACCACGCCCCACTCGTCCTACGTCACTGTTGCTCCGCCCAACTTTCCCCCCTCCCCTTCCACCACCCCCCTCTCCTGACGATACCAGTACCAGCGTCTGATTCTATTTTACTGCATGATTATGATTACTTATCTTTGCACTGCACTTTCGTGCAATAACTTTTCCTGTACAACTGCATTCTGACTGCATTTCCTTTTCCCTTTTCTACCTGTATGTGTATTGTTGCATTTTAACCCTTTCATACTCACGCTTGCATGCCCTTATATTTTAGTCAGTCTGTGAAGAGTCACACCTTGTTCGTTCGATTGTATGGGTAACATTTTACTGACATATGCTTGAAGGTATGCATATATTCTGTGCATAAGCCTTACGCAACACTTTCTCATCCTAAAATTTCATAATCTTATACTCACGTTGCAGAGTGATCTTCTTCCTTTATTGATGTGATTCATTTTGATCTTGGGGAGCTGATCACCATGATGATGCATCAAATTTTGCCGTGATTTGCTACCTTTCTATCTACATTTAAACATCTCTTTTACCTTTTAATTATACACACTTAACGACCAGCATCTTGCTGGGATTCAGATTATTTATCTAAACCAATTATGATATCCCTTTTATTATCTCTTATTTAAATTATTTATATTTTATATATATATATCACGTGCCTTTTCTTACATGTTGTTTGCAGCAACCTTATTGGTTGAGCTCCTAGCCTGTTTCTTAAAGTAATTTCAGTATGACTATTGCATACCATTTTAATGCTGTGTTGTCACATAATTTGCGGGAATGTCTCTTTGATCACGAGTTGCTGGTCGGGCTGGTCGTCAAACATCAGTGCAAGACTTGCTGTGGGCACCTATGATCAGAGACACATTCGATGCATATGTTCTCTAATCTTTGATCTGAGTCAGTCGTTACAGAGCCTGTGCTTCCACTGTGACTTCTACTGTCACGGGCACCCTATCAAGAGACACATCCGATTCAACATCCGGAAGTCAGTCGATTGGAGCACCACCTCCTTGGGCACCATGCTTGCGTATGGGATCACGTTCCGACAGCACATGCGACTACTTCGAGTTGGCCGTATTCCTGTCGTCATCCCATGGCAATATGAAGAGGGCACCATTTCGGGGCGACCACTAGTGTGAACATTCCGTTACACTCCATTTCCGTCGTAACCACGGCAAGCATATCGTTGCCTTGACCTGGTTCCAACACGGGGCTACATTACTGCAGAACTTTCTTTGAACTTTTGTGTCTGGCTTGGCATTGTGCAGTCTTCGTCGCACATGTCACCATTCACAACCGAGCTCACATTGTATGATGATATGGTGATGTCATCTCCTGCTTGGCTTCTTAACAGTCGGCTAATCTGGATTGCCTCTGTTTCTACTGCAAGCATCAACGAACAATCGTGCTTGAAGAGCATGGCCTCATTTTTTTTAGTTGGTGACTAATATGGATTGTCTCAACTACCTTCCGGCCTGCATCTTCTTAATGACACTCTTTTCCTCTGGGTAACTACCTTATTCAGGTGGCTAACACGGATTGCCCCTGCTATCAGTTACCGTCGACAGACACTAATATGGATTGTGTCTAGTTCAGAAGAGTCTTCTCACCACGCATTCCCCAGCGTTCTCGCACAAAGTTGTGCTCGCACATAACACATAATAAACATTGTGATCTCAGAAAGTGCATACACGAAAGACTCATGACGACGTCTTCTTCTCCATGACCCATCAAGGTCCACCTGATATTGGGATTGTCCGAATAAAAACATGAAGGTCGTGTCGAACGAGTCACGTCCTCCTTCGCCAGACCCCAACATAAGGTGTGAGTAACAGTTCAAGATGTAGATCAGTCCACCTCCTCCTCCGCCTGACCCTAACCTGGGTTAGTCACGCAACAAGGCCGGACTGGCACATCTTCGCAGTACTGCAGCTATATCAGTCCCTCGGGTCTTCAGCATAATCACCAAAATACCAGTTACTCGCTCAGAACATTTCCTGTCCCCGCTAAAGTTGTCGTGCCTATGGCACCACATCAAGCTATTTCCACCACTCCGGTTCGCACCTCGCCTGTGCTCCATTCACAGAAACAATATTCCTCCGAAATGACACTGACCGACGTGTAATGGTAGTCTCTCATGGCTTCCATTCACTTCGCCACTTCGGTACAGCTGAGAATGGTGGAAGGACCACTCATCCAGGTTGACATTGTTGTTCTGTATCTGTTAGAACAGTAACAACCCACTCATCGTTTTGGGTGGATGGTAATAGGACCTTGAACTCTCGCAGCTCGTCCGTTAGGTCCACGACGTCCGGCATCTTTCACGTTGCCAGGTCGAACACCCCGTTCGACCCTGAGAAACACATCGCTGTCGACACCTCGTTTGCCCTTGACAAACACATCTCATGTGAACTTGACAAGCCACTCGCTGCCAACGTCTCACCCTCTGCACCACGCACCGAGCGTCGGTGTTGCCTCCTTCGCCCTATATCAATGACTTATATAACTGACTCCTTCAATCAATGATTCTTCCAATCTTCTCGTCTACACGTATACAGATCATGTTATCTTTGACATCATGTATTGACTCTTGACTAGTATTGTGTAAAGCGCATCACTGATTAGACATTTATGCATCAACCAACACATTACAATTAACTTAGATGATATATTCCAAATTTTCATTGAAATTGATCAATTCAGTACTCAAACCTTTGCCACTAGGTTATGTCTCAACGTGTCCACGAACAGTTATCACAAGTCAACTCTTGCACTGAACTTTCTCTGTAAACATCTGATCTCATTTCTTATAAGCTTAACATCAAATAGATTTATGCTTTAATCTTATTTGCTAATTATTCTGGTCTATGCATTATGCATGCCAGCCTTCTTATACAAGTTTTCTCAGGTGTATTAATACGTACCTATGTTGCTCCACTGCACCAGTATACTGTTTACCTATTTTAGCATTGTTTTCATTTTCTGTACGCCTTATGCCTACAGTTCACTCGGATTGTTTAGAGTGTACGTAACAAGTTCTACGAAACCATAGTCCACTATTGACTTCTTTATCTCCATACTGGACTGTTGTTTCATCATTTTGATTATTATTCCGCTACTTGTCGCTTTTAAATTAATAATTGTCACTTTAATCCATGTTATTGTTGATATTCGTGATTAGACTACATTTCGTTTATGATTTAATTGTTGCTTTTCAAATCGCTTATCGCTTATATGTCATTTTACTTGCTTACTTTTGTAGTTTAGGGTATCGGACATACCAGCCCATTTAAAATTATAAGGCTGTCCTGTCTTAATGCACTTCATGCTTTTGGTTTAGCTCTATGCATATCCAATGACACGCAAGGGATGATACCCGTAACTGCCCTTGATAAAAACGGCTACTTGACTCGCCTGGTGCTTGAGTCTCTTTTGCTGAGGAGCCATGTAATTAGCGGCTCTATTTCCAAAAATAACGTTGGCCGACGAACCAACGATTCATAAAAATTGAAAAATTTGGCAAATAGGTCATAAGAATAACTTGTCCTTTTCTGTCAATCATTAAAATTTAGTTTTCACTTTCCTATCTGAGCTCCCCTTTCAGCATCTCATTGACACCATTAAAAGAACTGTCATTCAGTTCCTCTCCTTTCACGGATGCAAGTCATATTCTTGCTTCCCTTTCAAAATTTTTCCTTTTTCCGAATTGTCTTTCATGGGCATATTGCACACGCCCGATTTTATCTTAAAATTTTTCCCCCCCTTCCGCCTGCCGGTGGTAGTGGTTACATCATCCTGATGTCACCACAACTTTCATTAAAGCACTCACAAAATTCAGGTGCAATGAGACGCTTTTCCTCTGTCCGTACCTAAAATTGGTATCATGTACAAAGCCGATTAACAACCCTCTCAATAGTTACACAAATCTATTTACGAGTTTTACATCGTTCTGTTAATCAGCATGAAGCATTCAGGCTTCTATCTTTGAAAGGAAATACCTTTGCTTTTAATGAATAGTTACGTTATTAGTCACAGTGTATATTAATTCGTTATTACGTGAATGTAATCCGTATTCGATTGTAAGTTTAAAATAATGTTTTCTTCAAACCGGAGAAAAACTATCTTATAAAAAATCCTCGATCGGTCGGGATGTCACCGCTGAGCTTTTAGCTTCAGAGGTGTCTTCATTCTTTCCTCTTATAGGAACTTTCCTCAAATCGCCATGAACCTCAAGATCTTAATTCTGTAATATCATTTGTATTATTATTGTATAGAAGTAATGTGATATATTATATTATTGTGTAATGAGATTCAATGATAGCAACGGGGTAGAACTCACCCCATGTTTCCATGGCAACAGTTACCCTGGTGTTTCTGCGCAGCCGCAGAACACCCTAGTAGCAATCTCTGGGGGCAAGCTTGTTTGCCCAGGCAGAACAGAGCCCGCTTCCCGCTGAGGCAGCAGGAGGGCTACCTGTCTCCCTGACGGGGTGACGATTCGTCAGGTAAGGGTATTGTTGTTAGAGGTATGATCAAGGGTTACTCTTAAAGGAACCTCAGGTCATGGTTGATTGAGATGGCATTAGTTAATGATGTATGTAATTCGTTAAGATCGTTGTTTAATGTATCGATAAGTTGGTTACCATCGGCTGTTTGAATGACTCTTAATGTAACTGTCTATGAATTGTGTATTAAATGGATACGTGAAACTAAACTGTGGAGCCTCTGGTATTTCTTGAGAAGGTGTTTCGTGGTGGCAAGTGCTAAGGTGTCTCCCGCAGGATCCCCGGCGATGAGTCCATCTACTCAATTAGCTACCTCTCACAAAGATACGTGCGTTAACCTAACATGGGGGGAATTAGCTAAAAGATGGCAATAGGATAGCAAATAAATAGGATTAAGAATGAATAGAAATGATATATAATCAGCTAAATAGTAAAAAGGAAGACTACACTGAACCGAAAGCTGCCAAATTAAAGTCTATGCTGGATTGCTGATATTACATAATCATGTAATAGTGATAACAAAAACATTAACATGATCTGCATGTAGATTAAATGCTCACTGTTACTACATAATCATCAGTTGACAAAGATTATTTTACCTTAATTATGTTATGTTTTCTTGTTGTCTGTTTTGAAATGAAATGAATCGCATGTTAATAATTTAATTTAGCTTGTCAAGGCTTATAATGAACTATTCCATGAAAATAATAGAAACAGTGGATATTAATGGAGAAAATTGAATTTTTAAGACACTTTTGAATATGAATATGTCATGTTTTGTTAAATTCGAAACTAAATCATTGATAAGAAGCTGGTCCCACTTGACCTAATTTCCTGCTGTCGACCATTGATGTTGAGACCATCACTGCACAGATTTTGGAAACCTTTCTTGTGCTAAGTTTCGCTTCGCGAAACGGCCTTTGGCCGTTTCGCTGCGCGAATACTAGGCCCACATGGTTGTCCTAATTACATGATATAGATGGACGGATAGATTAGACCCAGAAGCCGTCACTTTTTTCAATCACGGCTGGCTTAAAAGGTTTCATGCTGCTAGCCAGCTTAAGCCGTGACCGCCGTGCAGATGCAGCTGCTCATGGCTGAAGACATTTTCCATGGCTTACAACATAATTTTGAACTTTTTGCCAAAAAATCATTGTTGTGAGTCTAAAAAAGGTTTCTTTAAAAATATTGATTAAGACAATAATTTGAAAGTTGAAGGTAAAATATGAACTTCACAACATGAACGATGTAAATGGATAATATAAATCCTTGAAAATACAGAAATTTTACTTATTAAGACTATTTTGCATCCAAAACATACACAAACATTATTATGTGAAATTTGTTTTTGTATGGCTGCTAGCCGGCTCAAACAAGTCATGGCTGCTCATGGCTTGAAAATAAATTAGTGACTGGCTAAAAAATTAGCCACCATGACTGCTCATGATGGCTCATGGCTGCGGCTTCGGGGTCTAGGATAGATAGATCTATGGATAGAGAGATGGACGGATAGCTAGATCAGTAGTTCAAAGGGCAGACTTCAATGGTCAGGCAGCATGCAGCATCTATCTCTATGTCCTTCTGGCGGTCCTGAGGGGTAGGCTACCCCTGTCTCTGCTCGGGACTGACAAGTGGCAGCAATGCTGTCAGTCCCTGGAAAGTGGAACATCTAAGTATGCCGACAGTAGGCCCGACATAATTCTGAAAGTTTAGCAGAACTAGCCTAGAGAGAAGAGGGGAGGAGCAAGTTTAAAGGAGATGAGTGGAGAAGAGGAGGGGAGTGGAGGAGAGGAGTGGAGGAGAGGAGTGGAGGAGAGGAGGAGGAGAGGAGGAGTGGAGGAGAGGAGTGGAGGAGAGGAGTGGAGAGGAGCAGAGGAGGGGAGGGGAGGGGAGGGGAGGGGAGGAGGGGGGGAGGGAGGGGAGGGAGGGGAGGAGGGGAGGGGAGGGGGGGAGGGGAGGGGAGGGGAGGGGAGGGGAGGGGGGGGGTCTGAGAGGAGTGGAGGAATCTGAGAGGAGTGGAGGAATCTGAGAGGAGTGGAGGAGGGGGGGTGGAGGAGGGGGAGTGGTGGAGGGGGTAGTGTCCTGTCAGGCTGATTAGACTGTGTTATGGACCTCGAAACACGCGGCCCCATTGACAATGTACTGCCTGGTATTTCCGGAAATAGTTTTATGTGCACGGGAACGTCGGAAAGCTGAGAAAAAGTGAGTTCCACTATCGCAGCCTATTGGTGCCATTGTCCCAGTTAAGGTTTGTGTGACTGTCCATTTGTGACCTTAATATTTCACTATGAAATTTGGTATAGGCATCGGCCTGTGGGTATGGGTCAGGAAAATGTGAAGAAATCCGAGATGCCAAAATAACCGCCGCAAAATGGCCGCCATTCTTGATCTGCCCACTGTGACCTTAATATTTCCCTTAAAGTTAAAAAAATTGGTACATATATTGACCTATGGGTATGGATTGGGAACATGCCAAGAAATCCAGGGGGAGGGTTGGTCTAAACTAAGTGGTAGCGTACTGGATGGACTGCCAATCACTGGGTCCAGGGTTCGAATCCGGCTCTTGCCGGGTCACCTCGGCCTATGTTAGATGGCTGTTTCAATCATCCTTCGCCTCATTGCTGTGTCCTCCTCCTGTCCTATGTAGCCTACCAAGTGCATAAATACAGGACGTAAAGCCCCACTCATCCATCCACCCTTCCAAGAAATCCAAGACAGCAGCCATTTTGGCAGCCATCTTTCTTCATTCTTGAACTGCCCATTGTGACCTTAATATTTTGCTTACAGTTATGAAATTTGGTGCAGCCTGTGGGCATGGATTGCGAACATGTCAATAAATCCAAGATGGTGGCCATTTTGTTGTGGCCATTTTGGCTGCTATCTTTCTTCATTTTTGAACTGCCCACTGTGAGCTTGATATTTTGCTTAGAGTAGTTAAATTTGGCACAGGTATTGGCCTGTGGGTAGGGATCGGAAACCTGTCAAGAAATCCAAGATTGCTGCCAAAATGGTCACTGCAAAATGGCCGCCATTCTTCAACTCACCACTGTGACCTCAATATTTCCCTTGAAGTTATCCAAATTGGTACAGGTATTATTGGCCTGTGGGTATGGATCAGGTCCATGTCGAAAAATACAAGATGGCTGCCAAAATCTCCTATGTTGTCCTTTTTGTTATACCAGTATGAAGCTGTGTCCCTTCTTGTTGCACACATGTCTTTTTCTGTAGGCTTTAGCTATATAGTGTGATCTGTGGCGTTAGTTTAGTTTTCACAATCACTGGGTGGCAACAACTAAACTCCTATAACCCTCATCTTACCTGACATAAATTCAACTTGACACAAGTCGCCCTTCAGGCATTGAATCCATGGATTCTTGTTTGGCAGACCTTTCTATTTGACATAGCTAAATGAAATTTTTACAGAATAAATTTCAGGAATTTGACCATCTACATGTATTTTGAAAAAAATTAGGACTGTAAGAAGTGTTTAAGTTACTGTTCTGTCACCATGGTTACGAGAGGTCAGTGCCCCAAGCGCAGCTCAATTTCTCAGATGAAATTCAGCAAATTAGCTGTGTTAAAAGTCAGAGAATTTATAGTAAAAAAGCAAATGATTGCAAGAAATGTATTTCCTGATAGGTTTGCAGTCCTTCAAGATATCTTCCATTAGATTATAAACATTTATTCATATTTCAACCTGATCAGCTGAGGTAATTACCAAAGGCCTTTTCCAGCAGTTGCCTAACAGCACTTGAGACAGTTTGGCTGAAACAATCTGCTGTCAAGAGGCAGTGCTCAAGAACCTTAGGTTCAAAACCCAATCTCAACTGCTTTAATTACCAGATTTGGCCTTCTGTAACTTTGTGCGATACTAAAATTTATATACCAGTTCAAAAATTAAAGAAATAATAGTCATAACGAGAAATGAAGCAGTCTCCACATGCACTCAAATTCCACAATTTAGGAACAGCCCAGTTTAGAGGACCCAGGTGATCACCTTAGCACATGGGTTAAACTCATTCACAGTGACTTTAAATGTAAATAAATATTAAAAAACTGTGAGATACTGTTAGGTTTCCAAATAATATTTTTCATGATCATCCATTGCATATTTACAGTAAATTCCTTGGTTATTTACAAGCCTAGACATTTGGATTTGGCCTAAAAAATTGAGCTGCGCTGGGTGCACTGACCTTCTGTTTCCATGGCAATAGAAAAGTAATTTAAAATGTTCAAACAGGTACCATATTTTCAAAATGGATACTGAAATGCCTGAAGTTGATTCTGTGAAAATTTCATACAGCTACTGCAAAGAGAAAGGTCTGCCAAAAAAATTGGTCAGAACTTTTCGGACAACCCTCGTAACAATCGCGACTTGCCAAAAGGTAACTTTTTGTGCTGAAAATCCGGAACTTGAAATGGAGTTCACACTTTTCCTTCAACATGTTCAATGCTTAGGTAACTATTCATTTGGGATGTGGATAAATCTGTGCATGTTTTAATTATCGGGAATGGCCCAACATGCCCTGAGGTCCAATGTGCCCTGGTCTCCCCTACTTTGATTATAAGTGTATTTTGGGCAACATTTATCAGGTTTTGAAGTAATTAAAAAATAACTCAAGGATATAAATACGGGTTTACCATTTCATCCAGTGCGGGGGGTGCTGCAATCAGGTCATCAGGCTGCATTGAAAAGGCAACTTTATTTTTACCAATATTTATTTTTTAAAGGATGTTGATATGTATCAGATACTTTTTTAATTTTGAATAACATTAAGTTTACCTTTAAAGCCGTTGGTTCACTTGTTCGTGGTGAAAAGGTGGTTGTCTGAAAAATATTATAATTATTTCAATCTATGATGACTTTTAGGAAGTATACAAGGGGCATGGCCCAGTGATCTTAACCATTAGATGTTTGTTCCCCACATGACACTGAAAAAAAGTTGGGAGTTTTCCTTGATAGGAAATATTTGATTTTGCGATAATGGTGACAGTGATGTATCAGACATCTTTTGAAAAAATTAAATTTTAAATAAAATCAAGTTTACCTTTAAAGCTTCTTCTTCTTCTTCCATTGTTGATGGTGGAAAGGCGGTAATCTGAAAAAAAAAAAAAAAAAAAATTCAATCTACTATGATGTTTAGGGGCCGACCAGATGATCTTTTGGAGGGGGAGGGGCTATTATATGGATTTATGGTTAAAAAAAATTTTGTTTCCAACATAACACTGAATAACAAAGTTCAGAACATAAAAAAAGAAGAAACTTGTTTCCACCTGTAGCGAGGGCACTACAATGTTAAAATTGCAAAAAAAAAGTTTGTTGCTCGTCCGCATGCAAAAAAATAGTTCATCGAAGCTTCTCTCACGAAAAAAAAGTTCGCCCCAGGGGTGAAGTAAAATGACTGACATCCCATTTCACATAAATGGTTATTCTGGTCACTGCATAACATGGCAATCTGGTTTCCACGGCATATTATGGCCTTAGGCACCTACTGCGTTACGTCACAAAACATTTCTCAATCGGTGACGTCACTTTGATTGTTTTCTCGGCCAATCAGAGCTCAGAAAGCAGTACTCCCTGCTTGTCTGTTGATATACAGACCGGAACTAGTTTGTCACATGCCAACCCTGCATCACACTGTACTGATGTACTGTCTGTACACCATGACCAATCACATTGCCCCAGTAGTATGATGTCACATACCAATTTTTCCAGATTTTTATATTCTATGTACTTAGCGGAAAGATAGTGGCATTCGCTGGTATGTAGGCCTACCTGGTGAGTTGTAGATTCAGGTTCATCTCCTGTTGGAAGTTGTCCGGAATATTGCTGGAAGAAAATAAACGGAATCCTTCTTTTTGCTTTTATTTGAAGTACCATTTTCATCTCATTCCCCAATTCCCAAACGAGGCATTTTCAAATTGTCCATGCATGTATGCGTCTTGAACCTCATATATATGTATCATGTGGTTGGCAGTTCTTTTTATAAACTGATGGACTTTGATAATTTATAATTTTCAATCAGTGGCGTAACTAGGTAATTGCCAGAGGGAGGGCAGAGGGGGGGGGAAGCAGTCTTTGAGGGGGGGGGGCAGTCGCGCCATCTTGCGTGAACGGGAAATTTTGGAAAATTTAATGTTAAAAAATGCACTATTAGATGTAATAAGATGAGTACTGAGAAGTACATGTGATTCTTCCAGCATTATGAGACAGAAAACATAAAATTCAAAATATTTTGTAGAAATACTCACAAATTCATCCAGGCATGAGATCATAACATCTTCATCGTGAGTGCAAGTGTTGTTATACAGAGAGTATTCGCAATGGTGGAAGAGTCTATGAATTCTTCCCGAGCCACATTTCATATCACTCACTATTATTTCCCCTGTTCCTGGCACAACATCTATATTTGGCAGTCCATCAGCTGACACGAAATAAAATGGAGAAATAAAGTCAAACTGTTTAGTATGTAAATACTGCCAATTATGATGATGCAGACCAAAGCCAAGAAAATAACTAAATTAATTATGTAGTGGACTTCGGGGTCTAAAATCACTCCCCCGCTTCATCCTAGGGCAGCTGGGTGGTGTAGTGGTTAAGGTTCCCGCCTGCTCCGCTGAAGGTCTTTGGCTGCATGGGTTCGACTCCCGGATGGGGAACCCGAAATTTTCAGTGTACCTTTATGAGCAAAATCCCAGCTGGATGTCGTTCGGATGAGACGTTAAATTGGCGGCCCCTTGTATCAGTGTCTATGCTAGGCAAGTAAAAGATCCCTCACATGGGGTAAATGTGTAACATGTTGAGGACTCCTGCTCTCTCTCTCATCTCATCAATCAACCCTCGTGAGCGCCCAGAACTGGGCTTAGAGAGCTGCACTTACCATATCTATCTATATCTATATCTATCTATCTATCTATCTAGGGTGGATGCATCCCCCGCATCCCCCTAGGATGTATGTCCTGATACAAAGATAAATATGTGATAAACAGATCTATGTAGATAGATATTTACTTAGATAACTTTCGTCGTAATTGTAGCCCATCCTGATGCAAGCATTACTGGCAGCCCAGGCATCCCATCCATGATTGCAAATAGCGCTCCATCTCCCATCTATAAAGATCTCCAGCCGTCCTTCGATATAGTCAACTTCTTTGGCTGAATAACAGTTAAATTCAATTAACTTCAAGATAGCCCTTATATCAGATATATCAGAATCCGGCCCAGATACGTGACGATAACATGCACACCTCACCGCTTGGAGGGAGCGAGATGTGTCAGATATCTGACCAATATTTTGAAAGAAGTTCTGTATTTCTGAAGTATTTTTTGAAAAAGTCTCATTAAATTCAGTCAAATAAACAATAATTTACTAATTTTCAAGCAATTAATTTACATAAGTGTATGAATGCTTCACTGAGCCCTAGCCATTACAAAAGAAATTAATAAAGTGATATAAAGAAATGGAAACCCATACAGCATAAAAATGTACATTTCACTTACTGGTTGGTACTATCCTGAGGTCACTGTCTGAAAAGGAATAACATATTAATTTTGTCAAGCAAAAAAGGGGTACAGAAAACAGCAGTTGTAAAATACTATTATTGCTTGCAATCAGTCTCAAATGGGAGTCTCCTCCAAAAAAATTCAGATAGATAAAGGCTGTATGAAGTAATGTTCTGATGCTGATATAACACAAATCCACAACTTGTCTATTCAAAAGAAGGTTGCTGAGTCTTTCCGCCAGTTCATCATGGATTGAGAGGATCTTTTCGAACTTTGGAGAAATAAAAAAAACTTGAGATTAGAGACAGACTTTGTGTGGACCAAGCCGCAAAACTTGTCTCTTGTTTTCGCTCAATGTGAGGTCCAAAGGATTTGGACTGGTGAATGGACTGGAGCAATGGATTCATCAAGATGATGTCAATGACTCTTTGTTGTTGCAACATGTTGAAATAATGTTGTAATGACAACTGATGTGGATTAATGTACACATTGTTAATGATGGCTTTGGTAAAAGTTTTGTAATTTTCCACGAATTGTTTGTGTTAAAAAAAAGGGTTTGCACAAGTTTTTTTCAGAGCTGTAATTCATGAATAATTGATATTTCAAGCATAAGATTTACATACATGTTTACCCTTTTTTAAATTGAATATGCCTAAGAATTTAAATATAAAATAATTTGGGAATGAAAATTATTATTGGGCATTTTGTTCACTTTTGGGTTAGGCGGGTTTAAACTTTTGAATTAAAGCTGAGGTATAAACCGGGTTTAACCTGGGGTTTAATCCGCTTGTGCCCAAAAGTTGCCAACCCTGATGACTATCTACCAGAAGTACTCCAATGTTTTGGTCCACTTTTCTGCTTTGGCAGTTTACCATACCACACAAAAGTTCGGAATTCATGAATGTAAGAAAGACTGACTGACTTCGTTATTCGTGGATCTGTGGGCCGATTCTGACCATGTGACCGCGTGTCCTCCCTCCTCCCCCCACACTTTCTGCAAAAATTAAGCCCCTACGGTTTTTTGTTGTGTGAAAGAATTGACCACAATTGCAAAAAAACCCAAATTCAATGAAAAGCAATGCAAATATTATATAGATAGTGGATGGTGAGGAGACCAATATTGAGTTTTATTGGCCGAAGCAGTAATATTGGTCGAGGCCGTAGGCCGAGACCAATATTACCTGCTAAGGCCAATAAAACTCAATATTGGTCGACTCAACATCCACTATTTGTTATATTCTGCACAAAAATTTTCAGACTTATACATATTTGTGAAATAATGGTTTTTATAAAGATATTTATTTTTTATATGAAATATACTAAATTTTCCCCATTTTTTACGATGGGCATATTTCTAAAATGATAAATTGACATTTCAAGAAGTAAGATTTCCTCCTACCAAGGCTTTCCCTTAAGTAATAGGCAATTAAGTGCATTGTTGCTGCTAATAGCATAGGGGCACACCAATATCACTCTCCACACACCAATAACACTTTTAAGACACCAATATCATTATTTATTGGCTTGTCATGTGACTGATCTCCTGGTACATGACTGGCCTTAAATTTTTGATGCAGAATATATATAAATAACATAACTTATTTTATGGATTTCATAGATGAACTCACCAGAAAAATGAAATCTTTTTGGTTTCCAGTACATGTTCCACTCATCAGAATGTTTGGCTTCATTATTCATCACAACGTGGCAGTTCACTTCATGCCCAGTTCGATTCACCAATACCTCTATGGGTGTATCCCTGAAGGCAAATGCTCTGCACCCTGGGTATAGGTCACACATTTGCATGCACTGACTGACATTTGCTAACATACCTCCGTCATGCGGTGTAGAGTGTACGTGACGAACAACTTGATATTCTGAAGATTGAAATGAAGAAGATACAAAAGTGGTGTAACTATGAGGTACCGCACATGTCCTCCATATTGGTCCAGGGCCCCAAATGTGTCACACACACTTGAGAAAAATGTGATCAGTGTTCAAACATACTTTGGTACAGCGAGAACCCCCCACAACCCCCTGGACCCCTGACATTAATTACGCTACTCTCAATCACATTTTTGAGTTGTAAAACTGACTAACATGTGATCTGTGATTAGTAAAACACAATTTTTTAAAGGTGAAAAATGTCAATAGACACTAAATTAGATGACAAGTCCTGTAAAGAAAAGATCATGGAAGAAGCATACTTTACCATCAAGGTTTTGCAGACACACTTGATTTGAAACTGGAAATAAAGAAAGACTTAATTAAAATAAATTTCAGCTAACATTTGCATTTGCACACAAGCCGAAACCTAAAAGAGTCATATTTGTCTCTGGAGTCTTGCTAGTCACAAGACTAGAATCTTACATAGCTATCATTAGAGTCTTTAGAGACATGTAGGACAATTCTTAATTTTATACAATTCCGTATTCAGGTTTTGGCTTGTGATTTACGTCAGGATTTTTATGTTAGATGTTTAAATAGTTCTTCCCAGATCAGTGATTTAGCACATTGTGAAAGATTGTTTACAGAAAAAAAGTAACTAGAATATAATTATGTCAACCTCTGATACCAAATCAAATTGTGAAATACACACAATTAATTGTATAAAAGGTGATATAGATAAAATGTACTAACCTCCACAGACGGTTTGGTCTGTTCTGCAGAATCCCCAGGTGCCATTGAAGACGGGGTCTGTGCTGCACCAAAGACGCTCTTCATCCACGGTCGTGCAGTAGTCAAAAGTCCTGCCCTTGTACTCAAAGGGAAAGTGGCAGGTGGCACCTACAGTTGTCAGGACTGGAAAAACAAAGAACGATATTAATATAAGATAGTACACAAGTTATGGAAATTGATAATTATGTTCCATTGGAATCAGAATGCAATTAGAGAAAGTGGCAGATATTTTTTTAATGAATACCAGTAACGCATAACTATGTCTACACTTAGTATCACACATTTAGGGATAACAGAAATGATGAATTAGAAGAATCACATGACGTTCAGATTGATGAAAGGGTTCAAGTGCAAAACAATGTTGTAAGCGAAATTAAAAAAGGTACAAAGTCAGAATTTGTGCAATTCTCACAGCATTTTTTTTTCATACTTAGTTTTGGTAGTTACTTCCAAAGACCATATTTTTTGTCTACACTTGTGATATATATATATATATTAATAAATCATTTACCTGTACATCCTGTTAGCAGTAATAGGAAAAAATGGTCAATGAGTAAAGAGCACTTCATTTGAATTGGGGCAGCAAAAAGTGACAAGGAAATTTGGATAGGATTGTTTGATACATAACATCTGGCCATTGTGAATAGAATTGTTGGCATCTCTCGATCCCTATTAATTATAAGTAGATCTAGTTGATCTAATATCAAAATGTTAGTAAGGCCACACATAATTGATTCTTAGCTTCGCGGACCCGCCGACACAATAGATTTCCTGCCGATGGAAAAAAAAAATTGAAAAAAAAAAATTTTTTTTTTTGACATTATAAAAAAAAAGTTTCACCTTTTTTTTTTTTGTCCTACCGACCAACCCTAGAAAAAGTGCCTTGAGAGGATCCGAGAAGCTAAAGATCAATTATGTGTGGCCTAAGATTTAAATCTATAGCAATTCCTACCATCACAAATGCTTCCAGCATAATTCTGCCACTGTTGATCAGCATCGAAGTCAGACGTCAGACTGCACCACTTGACACCCTGGTTGTCCACGTCAGTTGCGTTGGGGTAAAGTGTTCCCTTGTAAGCGAATGGTACGGAACACTCACGGCCACTGATGGTAAATGCTTAAAAATTGAAACTGAGAAATTAACAAAAGTGGAAATCCTTCTTTTTTTGGCTTATCTATCAAACTCTGAGCAATCAATATTGACAGCTTTTGGTATCTAACACATTCCAGCCAGATTTTGGATATATATCTTGAACGCTAATGTAGCCATTTTAAGTAAGTTGCATAGTGTATACTATTATATAAACGTCACAGTTTCAACTTTCAAGGCATTTTTAAAAAATAGATTTTGTCTTTCCTTTTATCAGGAAAATTACTCTGGTTCTGCTGGAAGCCACAGAAATAAATTTTCTTTTCATTGGTTACAGCACCAGAAAAATATTGATGCAAACCATTGTATGATGAGTGTCAAAGGTTCTACCTACAAAGCTAGTTCCTCACCTTTACACCTCTCATCAACCTCAATTTGCAGTAGTGAAGTTTCTATTTCCGCTTTTCCTGAAATTATAGAGCACAAACTTATTATCAAATCAAATTCAGTGCCCTCATACCAGTGAGGCAGGTAGAACTTTTTCAGGTTTAGACATTTTGTTACCATGACAAAACTTGATAACTTACTTGTGAAACATCTTACCAGAACATTGGCTGGGCATGCTATAGTCCCAGTCCAACCCTTGGTACGTGATGTATATATCCATGGAGACTGCACCAGGGTCTTAATAATTAATAACTTATTTGCAAAACAACTTACCAGAACATTGGCTGTGCATGCAATAGTCCCAGTCCACCCCTTGGTACATGGTGTATCCATTGAGACTGCACCATGGTCTTCCATCCTCCCCCATGATGCAATGGTGTCGCTCTGCTCCACAGTAGTGGAATGGGAACTGGCAGGTTTTCCCCCATTGGGTGGGAACTGGAAGATTTTAATCGCTCTTGTATATCACAAGATGGAAATATATTTAAGAATAGTATGATTCTGTTGTGTAGTGAACAATATATAGGCCTATGTTCAGAGTATACGTATGAATCCGTAATTTATTGAAAATCACAATTAGCAAGCTAATACACTGAATGATGACATTCAGAATATATTCATAAGATCATGATCTGGTGTTACCTCCTACTGATGTTTGACATGTTTGAACTGTTCTATATGAGCATCTATGAATTGTAAGTTCACAACCATAATTGACAACATTGTAAGAGTTACATTTCTTATTATGGTGATACCAATCAGTTTGTCTATTCGACGTAAAACAAATAAATTACAACAGACAGAAAGCTGTCTTTATCAACCACGACCTCAACTGGAGAAAGTTAAGATTACATAGATCTATATATTTTAGTCTCCTACCTGTGCAGTCTGCATGGAAGGTAATGGGATAAAATAACACAAAATTACTCTTTTTTCAAGACTCAGTTTGGCATACAAATTTATATGAAAATTGCTTAATTTAAAAAAAAAAAGAAGAAACATTTTAAAGGACATACTTCCACAGAGGGTGTCCATACACTGGCCCCACTGTCCATCAAACACAGGGTTGTAGGAACACCAGAGGAGACCATTTGGGGAGTCTATGTCTGTGCAGTAGTTGTACGTCTCTCCTTTGTAGGAAAACGGGAACTGACATTGCTGCCCTTCTGTTGTGTAAACTGCCAAAGAAGTCATGAAAAAGATGAATACCCTGAATATTGTGACATCCTGATTTTAACATCCTTGACAAGAAAATATTGCTGGAGAAATGGATAATAATTGAGTTTATATGTTAACAGTAATCCAAAAAGAATAAAACTTAAAAGAAAGGAAAGTGGAAAATATTCCATCTTAGATGAAGAGACTTACCATTGCAGTCTGCAGAAAAGAAAATAATTGTTCATACGTGAGTTATATTTCGCTTGGTGAAACTTCAGTGGAGATTCAAGATTTTAATGGCATTGAATTCTTCCATCATCATCATCATCATCATACTATTAATTCACGGACCCCTTGTGCTTCTCCATCAAAACTACTGATTACCCAGTCATGAAAACTTGCAAGCATCTTTTCTACAGTCTATACAATGTCTTAGCCCGGTCTGATGTTCAAATTACAGTCACAAAAGGTGAAGTGTTGTTTTATCACAATCTAAGCATAGGAAAACCCCCTTTATTTTCCCCCTTCCCTCAAATGGAGGTCTTCACGGGTGTTATAACATTATGATTATCAATAAATTCTACAACAGTTAAAGAAATAACGTGGTATAGTATGATACACCACTTGAGATTAGGAGAAGCAGTCCATGAATCTGTGGATACTACCATAGTTTAAGAGAGTAGCAATCCTTACCATCACAATTGACTCCTGCGCAAGGTGCCCATTTCTCATCAGTGTCGTAATCTGGCGTCAGACTGCACCACAACTTTCCAGGAGCGCTGTCCACATCTGTGCATTTGGTGTAATTCACTCCTTTGTAGACAAACGGGATGGAACACACTCTCCCAGCAGTTGTATAAGCTGCATAGTCGATCGTAGAAATAAAGGCAAAAGGTCGAAAAATTTGGTCTTAAATAATAGTCGTAGGTAGTATATATATGTGGAATTGACAAAGTGGTAAGCTATAAATAAGGAAATAGTCAATCATTCAGTTGTTGTTCCAGTGAAATTTAAAGTCTAAACCTAGAACTTTTAAATTTATTGTTAAATTGTTTGATACTTACATGTAGTAAAGGAACTTTGGTTCCCTGCTTGGTTACATGTGCAGAGAAACTAAGTTTATTAGTGACTGTAACAACAAACAAGGCCATAAAATCTCAGCAGTAAATTTTAAGTAGGTTGTATACCAGAAAGTAGCACACATACTTTTTTGCAATTTCAATTGAAGTAGGTTATATATGCAAAAATATTTTTTTATATTTACCTTTACAATTTCTTCGAGTTTTCTGCGATACTGAAACGAACGCAGAATAATAGATCTACTTTAAAAAAATTATAAACAATTTGGAAATATGCTGAAATGAACATTTATAGAGAAACATTCTTACCAGCACTAGCATTGACTTGTTCTGCATTGATGTGGAAAACATATACACAAATTGCCACGAAAAGCATGAATTTCTTCCTTACTCCCATGACTTTAAAGTCGTCTTCGAACTATTTCAGTCGCTTCTAACTTTAAAACTAACATGTACTTTTTAACAATTTTATATTTAAATAATCATTGTTCATATGGAAATGCTACAGTACTGTAATGTTTAATCATTGTTTTTATTCAATTGTTTATCCAATATGTTCTTCATTGAGCATGAAATTGAAAATTGTTTGTCAGTGGCTGGTTGTCTGAATGATCTTCATGACATCTTATTAACAAGTTACAGTCATGTGAAAACATAAACACTGGATAGGTCACTAACATAGGTTTATTCAGTGGCGTAACTGGGGGGTCGCGAGCGGGGGGGTACCTGGGGGGCACGCGATTCTCTGGGGGGGGCACCCACTATACTAAAATTGCATATCTTATCCAGAGTTGGAAAGTTCATATGGGGGGCACCCGGGGGGGCAGAGGTACAATATGGGGGGCCTGTACCCCCCCCGTACCCCCCCCCCCATAGGGACGCCACTGGGTTTATTGTTGAATTGAATAATACAGCTGTGAAGCCCCATTTCAAATTTGAAAAGATAAACAATTTTGTCATTTATTATTATTAACAGAGCATAATTTTGGCTAAAAACACTTGAAGGAATGAGAAAGTGACATGATAATCCTAATTTCACCACTGATCATTGGGGGAACTGTAGCAGGGCACAGTTCCCCCGTTTTCATTTTTGTTTTAAATCGAAAGAACTCAGCTCCCCCCGCAACCATTTCCATCACTGGACATCTATGTAAAAACACTTTGCTTGACCTTTTAAGTTTTTAGAGATTAATTTTTATTAATCATTCAGTTGTGCTTTCCCGGTGGGGATGTGGGGGTGATGCATCCCCGAGGATGAGCGGGGGGGGGGGGGGATGGTGATAATCATATACTCATAATCATATGATTCATCCCCCGGATTTTCAAATTACAAATACCTGGAGTTGAGAATTATTAGTGCCTATATATACCAGTAGGATGTTATGCGAAAAATTCAAGCTCCAGATTGCTCAGAATTTACCTTAGATTTATAATCTGAAATATGTTCACTTCTTGGCATTTTTTAAAAGTGGTGCCCTAAAATCACCCGCGGTGTCACTTTCAGTCTTCGGCCAAAAAACCATGTCCCCCCTATCAAAATAAATTACACACTTACCCAATGTGAGAGGAATCTTATACTTGCCCAGCACACACAGTCACACACACTAATACAAGGGGCCATGGCACCGATTTAATGCCTCATCTGAATGAAATGAATGAACACTATAGAAATGCGATGGATCTGACCTAATTTGGCACTGAGCATGCCGGGAGTGACCTGATTCCACTGAGCATGCTCAGACCTATTGAGCATGTGCAGAGAGCAATAACAAATGGTGACCATTTTGAAATTTCCCTGATTCAAACTTTTAAGGCCAGTTTTCACTACAAGCTACATGGGGTTCACTCATCAGACAAGGCTCATATTAATCTAAATTTTGTAAGGAATTTTTTGGTGTGGGTCTGATCAGTGAACGTTATGTAGCTCACTTTTGGGTGATAATGGATCAAATTTTACCATGAATGATAAGGAAATTTTCATCATGGCCACAGAAAATATGCCCTTGGTGTATAACCACAGAAATTGTTAGTTATGCATACAAAGAAAACTCAGTGTATAACCCTATACTTACTTGATTAACGCCCACATCTAAACATTGTACATGCAGTCTGGGCCTGGTAGCTGAATTGTTTTTTTACGCCTCTGCAGCACCGCCTGGTAGCTGAATTAATGCTGCTTTAATTTTGGAAGGACAAGTAAAAATCATATGAACATAACTGCAAAAATATTGTGACAGTTAGTCAGTAATAGATAGATAGATGGTTATTAATAGATAGATAGTTAGTTAGTAATTGTTAGATTAGAATCAAATCACCAAGTGATCAAATGAATTGTATAAATTTTATTGTGTTCACAGTCATGATGTCTCTAAACATTCTCATCAAATCATTGTTGGCTGCCCAGCATTGTTTTAGGCAAATCACAGCTTGTTACAGTAAGGTGTCATCATCAGCAACATGTGTCCAGGGTCGTATCAGCACATTTTTGAGCCCGGGCCAAACTGTTTCTAATGGGCCCCCAGGGGCGGACTGGCTCTGAGCAAAGTCAATGGAGGGCCCCTATTATCACAATAGCATCATCTTCTAGCATTCTGAATTAATTTTTACCTCGATATCCGCATCGAAAATTACAGTAATTGCACAATTTTTTATCTGCATGATATTACATGAAATCATGAATGGCATAACAAAAATTTAGACAAAAGCGTCAAACACGAAAATCAGGAGGGGGGCGCTTTGGACTCATGCTTGTCTGATACCACTAATTTGAAAATTATCAATCTATGGAAAAACTTTAAAAGCCAGAGAAACACTCAGCACTTGACACTGAAAAAAAAAATTGTTCAGCACAATTCGCGCACGAAAAAAAAGTTTGTTTCCACCTGCAGCTAACTAACAACTGGTCATCCACGTATATGCTGCATCTTGCAGTAGTTCAATTTTAAATGGACAGCGAAGCTTTGTGCTCTCCGAGCGCCCATTCTATTTTTAAACCTAATTTTTAGCTTTTATTAAATTTTTTAGCTTCTAATAATTTTACCCTCATTTACCTTATGTTTTAAATTTTTATTCCTCTGTTTTTACTGTTTCTGTTTCACCAATTGCTTCGTCTTGTCTGAAAATAGCTCTGTGAGCTAAAGATATACTTGTTCAATATGTCGACTATAAATAGTCCGACAAAATCTGACTCAAAATGGGCTGCTTGAATTACGACAGCATTTTTCGGTCTAGACTATAAATAAATGTTTGTCTATTGTCTATTGTCAGCTTCCTCCAGAGTTAATGCCCAAACCCATCATGCCCCCGGGGCCCATCAAGCCCCGCCCTCCCCTATAGACCACGGGCCCAACCAGCTATAAAAAGATACTTAACTCTCACATCTGTAAGATCTGTCCTGTCCTGCTTTGTTGACATATTAGTTAAGGGTGTCACAATCTGGAATGGCTTGGGAATGCAATCATGCAGAAACAGCTAATATTTCCCTCAATTTCAGCTTTTATATTTTTTGCACTATTGCATCCCTTAATATATAGATTAAGGTTGTCTTTGGTCACAATATATGTTTGCAATAATATATCATTAATACAATAAATCTTTCCTTTGAATTTGTCTAACACTGTGAGCAACACAACCCAAGATGGCTCTGACTGTTTAGAGATTATTGTTTGATGTCACTGATCCCCCCCCCCCCTCCCATCAACCTGGACCAACTGTCAAAACACCTAAGCCAGCAGCCTGAGAAGTCATTGCACTGTGGATAACTGTGTGTAATCTTCTGGAAGAAACATTTATCCATAACCTTCGCCTGCAAGACCATTCGAATCCATTATTTTTAAGTTCTAATAACTTGTGGAAGAAAGGAACTGAAAGGATTATGAGTCTTGGTAAGTTTATTTTCATTGGATTGGAATTCAAATCAGAATTTTCAATGCTATTTTGTAATTATGAATGTCATATTAGAAAATAGACTATTCAGCTTTGAGTGCTGCTCTGTTTGATGTTTTGTTTTGGTTTTGTTCATTTATTGCAGCAGAACATATCAAGTGACAAGTCAGACAATACTCTTCACAGTTTACTGTGATCTGATACTTTGTTACAACTGTCTAGTATATTAAGCATTCCTTCTGGTGCAACAACAATAACATAGTATAATTATAAACTACATTGTCACCTGATTAAAGTTTCTCTCAACAGGGTCGATCAGTAAGGAAAAGTAATAATTAATGCACATATTTTTATCATGCGGATTGTTGCTTCCATATTTTTTCATCACTATGGTGATGCTAATTGCATGTTTTTTCTTTGTGCATATTTTTTCTAGACTTGCAGCAATGCTGTGACAGTGCCTTGACAGGTTTAGACAGTATACACATCGCTTTCAAACATGATGGACATCAACAGTGGGTAAGATATGCAATTAAACATTAATATAATATGCAATTAAACATTAATATAATTTTATATAAACATCTATTTTTTCATCATTGAGCAACACTTTTTGTCTCAATGCTAGTATATTCTTTTCATCACTACAGTGATGCTAATTGCAGGTTTTTTCTTTGTGCATTTCTTTTCTAGACTTCCAATAATGCAGTGATTGTGCCTTGGAAAACAGGTTGGGACAGAATAGTGTTTTCAAACATGGTGGACATTAACATTGGGTAAGATATACAATCAAAAATATTAATATAATTTTCTATATCTATGTTTTCATCATTGAGCAACAATTTTGTCTCAGTGAGATTAATACAGGGGAGCAGGGGTGCAGTGAATCACGGGGCACTGTGAATAACAAACTTCTTTGGATGGTGGATGGCAATATTTTTTTAGTATTCATTTGTTTGATGTATTTGACTAGCGCTCAACAGGGCATGTAGCGCATTGCCGATGGGAGCCATTCAGGGTACCATGATCACCTTATTTTCTGTAGTAATGACAAGCAACTCTTGGTACTACGGGGTGTTTTTTGCAGAAAAAACAGTCGTGGAACCTGGTGGAAATACAGTTCAAATACTTACCTTAGTTATTCTGAAGGTGGGAAAACATTTTTAAGAGTTTAAATTTTTCAAAAAGGCACTGATTCACTGTACCCTCCCACAAAAAGTACAGTGAAACCCTTCTTCACCTCTTATAATCTATATCTGGTCAGATTCAAGTTGTGTTACACATCATTATTTTATTGCAAACAAATGATTATGTTGTTGTATCTTCCTCTAATCCATTCCCAATGAAAATTAAATTGCAACTCTTGGACATTGGCTATAATACGCTTATACAATTCTGTATTATTTGTTGCAGGCTTCCGTATAAAAGTAAGGAATGAAGATAAAATTCTCTGCAAATGGACATCATATTCTCCACATTGACCACTGAAGTATCATAGGTGAGTGTTCATCTAGTGCGATTGGATATTTGCAGGTGCAGATTATAATATGTAATAATATAAAATATTACTCTTGATTTTTCCTTTTTGATAACAGTTCTTTTCTTTTGTTAAAGTGATATTCTAATTATAATACTTTATATTTTCAGGTTACTGGTGTGCTATAATTTTGTTCTGGAAGAGCTGAGGAATTAAATGTACCCGAAGAGACAACAAATAATTCCAGCAAGCACCTGGCTCTAAAATTAAGGTGAGTTTGTTTTTTAAACAGTGTACCTGTTTTATATAAGTGTATTATTTGGAATAATGACAAATTATGAGTTAAAACATTAACATTGTTTTGCCGATCAGTAAATTGTTTTTGCATGCTTGCCGTATTGTAGCTGAGCTGTAAAGTCTCAATAAACTGTTTAAAAACATATACCTTTTTTTGCAAGCAAACTTGCGCAACACTGCAAAAATAAAAACATATAAATTTAATTTCAGGTAGTCATTGCTAAACTTCCACCTCTTATTAATAGTCTTCAAAAGGACGCTGATGTGATAACAGCTTTTTTATTCCTGGGAAGGAAACAGTGCTTTGGGAACGGTATGAGAGAGGAAAAATTATAAATGTTTTATTAGTTTACAATGTACAAGGTAAATAATACATAGATCAAGAAAGATATTCCCTTGTATATAAACTTGAATATCTCAAAGGCATTGTGTTTAATTTATAGTACTGCATTTTGAAAAAGAATCTAATGTTTAGGGTCTGATGTTTTAATTCCAAGGAGGGAGAGGGGGGTTGGAGTCGTACTCAGCGGGAAATCATTTATTTCACAGTAGCGACAGCAGTGACTCTTTATTTTGAGCGCTCCAAGTGGCAGAATGTTCATTCCTCAATCAAGTAACACCTTGTTAAGAAATACCCCTACCAAAAAGTATTTATTTCAAGACTGGTCAAAAAGAATTAATTTATTTCAGCAAAACAGAGCAAGAAATTATTAATTTAAAAAATAACTCCAACCCCCACCCTCACTTTGATGTTAAATGGTTACCCCTTCTTATTCATAGGTTTATAGTGACTCCAGCCTGAGCCAGCAGATTTGATTGACCCTATTCCTGTTTTGAAAAAATTTGAGTCTTACAAATGGATATGACCATTTACCATGAGGGGGAGCCACCAACTGGCCAATTTTTCAATCCTGTGACTAGTGAAAATTTAATTGTTGATACTATTTACTCAACAACTGTATTCTTCTCTTGTAATCTGCTATTTGGCCTCTTCTGGTGAGATCAGAGAAATAATTTGGATTGAGGATGTTCTAGTAATTTTAATATAAAGATTTTTTAAATAGAGGTACTCCCACGCAGGGTATACTGGTGCAGATAAAATGATGCAACGAAACTGAAAATACATACAATGGTCATATTGTTATGTCTGGTGGTGCAAATTCTTTGCTGAGGAATGATAAATAACTGCACAGAATATGTAATGGTTGAATTAAAAATTAATTTAATTAAAGCATCATAGCCTCTGGTTATCGGGGACTGGGAATTCAAAAGTAAAATTGCCTAGGAACATAGGAGACCAAACAACCTCATTCAGAGCTGAGGGACAGAGAATTCAAAATTCCATTAAACAAATTTCAGACAGGACAGGGAATTCAAAAGTAAAATGGCCAAGGAGCCTCATCAATTAAATACAAATAAATTCAAAATTTTTAAAAATTCTGTTTAATTGACCAGATTCTAACTGATTTCATTTTTGTATTTCCAGACTGATGATCTCTACTATTGCATAGCTTGTGTGTGTTCTGTCCTGCTCCGGAAATCTAGTTGCGCATATTTAGAACATCACATGGTCAATCAGCATTTTTACATGTTCCCTCCGTTAAACTTTGCTGGAACTATTGATTCTCTGGACCAGGCCCCTACCAGATAACCTGGATATCATCAGTGCCCTGCAAGATTCATTATTGTTTGGTCGAATTCATGTTAATCATTATTAACTTTAATTAAGAAATCAGAATGTATCACTTACAATATTATGTGTCATGCAGATGTTCAATGTCGACTTTATTTAGTTAACTGTGGTCTATTAATGGGAAGAGCATTACACCATCAATCCTCCGGTCAATAGTAAAAGCTGTTAATCGATGCAAATTCACGGCTATGTTATGGTTCTCCCGTCTCAGGCCTGACCCCATTAATTGTGATTATCCCTGCAAGTTAAACAACCGGAAATATTTTCCTTTGAGATTGCCTAATAGAAAACCATCAATGATGTTGTTCTATTAAACAACAGATTTCTTGTTTATATATTTATTCTCTACTTGCAGTTGGATTTGTGATAAACTTAACTTTTTTAAATTTTCTTTTTGAGTGCAACAATAAAGTTTTAATGAATTCATAACTGATTTGTACTTTTTCTTGTGGTACAAATTGCTGTCTTAATACCCTCATGAAATTGATATTGGATTTGTTTTGCACATAAATCTTCGAGCATGAAAAGCGGACTTACTGCTGTGATCTCTTACTTTTTCTTCCAGTACAAGAGACCAAAATCCTAAATTCGGGATCAAAATGTTTATGGTAGATATATGATATGTTTAGCTAGATGAGACATAAATTGTTTAATAAGGACGTCACAAGTTTTAGTGTCACCTTTCTAGCTCTGGTTCACACATTTTACCAAATAAAATATTTGCAGTTTTACAGTAGGCTTGTGATCCATCCTCCAAATTACCATTCCATGTTCCCTGCTTAATACATTTTATACACATTAAATTAACTAATGCAAACATCCCATTTTAAATGAAGAAAGCCCATACCCGGTTGAATTACAATCCAAGGAGCTGCTGCCCCCTTGTGTATTATTTTATAACTGATTATGGAGATGGAGCCATGAAGTCATTGCAAAATTAAGCAAATTTATAAAACATCATAATAATTACTACAGAAAATTCAATCTTCATGAAATAAAGTTATCAGAAATATCCCCCCCCCCTACTGAAACATGAGTAACTAAACCCTTCATTTTAGACAATGCATTAAATAAGTGCCAATTCAAATACACACAAAATTAAAAAGTATTCTAAATTTGTGATTTTAATGACCACTTATTTTTGGCAAATCTCAAGTTCTCAACTGCAATACTTCTCACAGATATAGATCTATCAGTGGCATGTGCAGGACATTATGTACCATTGGGTGTGTAAATTTTTGTGACTTTTGTAAAAATACAAATATTAAGTATTGAATATATCCACATTTACGGAGTGGGTGCACGTCGGCTCAGCCCAACAACCCTGCCCACTCCCCCGCCCCAACCTTCAACATGGCATTGGCTATGTGTAATTTTGTGCCATTGCATTGCTGATGGTGTTAGCACATGACTGTGTCATTGAAATTGTATTGTCTCTATTTTAGTGGATCTATTTTAATCCCTTTACACTGTTTTCATTTTTTAATCTTTGTGTTTACCGGTAGTATGAAGACATCTGTAATTGCTTTTCTGAATGCTATTTAAACATAGCATCATTCTTATGACCAATGCAAACTTATGAGCTTCAGTCTTCCACACACACTCCTTATAAGGTAAATCAATCATGTGACTGAATCCAGGGGCCAATCCTGATGATTCAGTAAATGCCAGCTGACTCCCTTCTTATGCTGCCTTGCTCCCAATGATAAACAGAAGAATGAAGACTGATTTTGGACACTTAGAAGGTATTTAAAACCATTGAAAGTGTTTGAAATGTTAGATTATAAGCAAATCTTGGGCTGATGTGCATGTGGAATGCATAGGATATTGCTGAAGCAGTTATTTCAGCTAATTTCTGACTTGGAATCCTAAGTGGTTGGAGTCTCTCCCTATGTCTAAATGACATAAGAGTAAGCGACTCAGATGGCATAATGGCCGACATCTCAAGGATCCAAAATCAAAACCTCTTCTGTTACAAAGTAACCAAAAATGCTAAAAATATATGGAAGCTCTCTAAGGTTAATTAAGCATATGCTTAGTCATTTACAGTACTTATCAGTGGCAGCAGCAGCTTGGTATGACCATGAAAATTCATCAAAATCTGCAATGTCTCCCCAGACTGATTGTTAATGGATGAAGGGCACGGGCCCAACCAGCTATTAAAAGATACTTAACTCTCACATCTGTAAGATCAGTCCTGTCCTGCTTTGTTGACATATTAGGTAAGGGTGTCACAATCTGGAATGGCTTGGGAATGCAATCATGCAGAAACAGCTAATATTTCCCTCAATTGCAGCTTTTATATTTTTTGCACTATTGCATCCCTTAATATATAGATTAAGGTTGTCTTTGGTCACAATATATGTTTGCAATAAGATATCATTAATACATGAAATCTTACCTTTGAATTTGTCTAACACTATGAGCAACACTGCCCAAGCTGGCTCTGACTGTTTAGAGATTATTTTTTGATGTCACTGATCCTTTCCCCCCTCCCCCCATCAACCTGAACCAACCGTCAAAACACCTAAGCCAGCAGCCTGAGAAGTCATTGCACTGTGGATAACTGTATATGATCTTCAAGAAGAAACATTTATCCATAACCTTTGCCTGCAAGAACATTCAAATCCATTATTTTTGAAGTTCTAATAACACTGTGGAAGAAAGGAACTGAAAGGATTATGAGTCTTGGTAAGTTTATTTTCACTGTGTTGACATGCCAGTCAGAATTTTCAATGCTATTTTGTATTATGAATGTCAAATCAGAAAATAGACTATTCAGCTTTGAGTGCTGCTCTGTTTGATGTTTTGTTTTGGTTTTGTTCATTTATTGCAGCAGAACGTATCAAGCCAGACAATACTCTTTACAGTTTACTGTGATCTGATACTTTGTTACAACCGTCTAGTATATTAAGCATTCCTTTTGGTGCAATAACAGTAACATAGTATAATCATAAACAACATTGTCACCTGATTGAAGTTTCTCTCGATTGGGTCGATCAGTAAGGAAAAATAATAATTAATGCACATATTTTTATCATGTGGATTGTTGCTCTTATGTTTTTTCACTATGGTGATGCTAATTGCATGTTTTTTCTTTGTGCATATTTTTTCTAGACTTGCAGCAATGCAGTGACAGTGCCTTGGAAAACAGGTTTAGACAGTATACACATGGCTTTCAAACATGATGGACATCAACAGTGGGTAAGATATGCAATTAAACATTAATATAATTTTATATAAACATCTATTTTTTCATCATTGAGCAACACTTTCTGTCTCAGTGCTAGTATATTTTTTTCATCACTACAGTGATGCTAATTGCATATTTTTCTTTGAGTATTTTTTTTTCTAGACTTGCAATAATGCAGTGTCAGTGCCTTCGAAAACAGGTTTGGACTGTATATAGTTTTTTCAAACACGGTGGACTTTAACAGTGGGTAAGATATACAATCAAAAATATTAATATAATTTCTATATCTATGTTTTCATCATTGAGCAACACTTTTTGTCTCAGTGAGATTAATACGGGGGAGCAGGGTTGCAGTGAATCATGGGGCACTGTGAATAACAAACTTCTTTGGATGGTAAATGGCCATATTTATTTAATGTTCATTTGTTTGATGTATTTGATGGGCGCTCAACAGGGCACAGCGAATTGGGAGCCATTCAGGGTACCGTGATCACTTTATTCTCTGTAGTAATGACAAGCAACTCTTGGTACTACGGGAGGTTTTTTTTGCAAAAAAAACAGTCATTGAACCCGGTGGAAATACAGTTCAAATACTTACCTTAGTTATTCTGAAGGTGGGAAAACATTTTTAAGAGTTTAATTTTTTCAAAACGGCACTGATTCACTGTACCCTCCCACCAAAAAGTACAGTGAAACCCTTCTTCGCCATTTCTAATCTATATATCTGGTCAGATTCGAGATGTGTGACACATCATTATTTTATTGCATACAAATTATTATGTCGTTGTATCTTCCTCTAAGCCATATCCCAATGAAAATTAAATTGCAACTCTTGGACATTGACTATAATACGCTTATACAATTCTGTATTATTTGTTGCAGGCTTCCGTATAAAAGTAAGGAATGAAGATACAATTCTCTGCAAATGGACATCATATTCTCCACATTGACCACTGAAGTATCATAGGTGAGTGTTCATCTAGTGCAGTTGGATATTTGCAAGTGTAGATATATTAATACAAAATATTACTCTTGATTTTTCCTTTTTGATAACAGTTGTATTCTTTTGTTAAATTGATATTCTAATTGTAAGCTATTGTAATACTTCATTTTTCAGGTTACTGGTGTGCTATAATTTTGTTCTGGAAGAGCTGAGGCATTAAATGTACAAGTTTTGCCAATCAGTAAATTGTATTTACGTGCTTGCTGTATTGTAGCTGAGCTGTAAGGTCTCAATAAACTGCTTAAAAACATATACCTTTTTGTGCAAGCAAACTTGCGTAACACTACAAATAAAAACATATTATTTAATTTCAGGTGGTAATTGCTTAACTGCCACCTCTTATTAATAGTCTTCAAAAGGACGCTGATGTGCTTTTGGAAACGGTATGTGAGAAAGAAAAATTATAAATGTTTTATTCAGTGGCATGTGCAGGACATTATGTACCATTGGGTGTGTAAATTTTTGTGACTTTAGTAAAAATACGAATATTAAGTATTGAATATATCCACATTTAGGGAGTGGGTGCACGTCGGCTCAGCCCAACAATCCCGCCCCCTCCCCGCCCCCACCTTCAACATGGCATTGACTATGTGTAATTTTGTGCCATTGTATTGTTAGCACATGACTGTGTCATTGAAATTGTTTTGTCTCTATTTTAGTGGATCTATTTTAATCCCTTTACAATGTTTTCATTTTTTAATCTTTGTGTTTAGCAGTGGTACGAAGACATCTGTAATTGCTTTGCTAAATGCTATTTAAACATGGCATCATTCGTATGACCAATGCAAACTTATGAGCTTTAGTCTTCCACACACACTCCTTATATGGTCCTTAATTGACATGCATACATCAGGTAAATCAATCATGTGACTGAATCCAGGGGCCAATCCTGATGATTCTGTAAATGCCAGCTGACTTCCTTCTTATGCTGCCTTGCTCCCAATGATAAACAGAAGAATGAAGACTGATTTTGGACACTTAGAAGGTATTTAAAACCATTGAAAGCGCTTGGAATGCTAGATTATAAGCAAATCTTGGGCTGATGTGCCTGTGGAATGCATAGGATATTGCTGAAGCAGTTATTTCAGCTCATTTCTGGCTTGGAATCAACCCATGACCAGTGAAGCATGACTTGAATATCTCACCCTTGTATTTACTATGGTGAAGATTGGCATCATGAAATTAGAACAAGTGAAAGACATTTATCTTTCATGTTGGTTAGGCCCGTGATGAAGGGTGCCAGTTATCAAGTTTCTTGGGATTTAGTGTGACCTGTATCACAAGTAGGACATTTAATTTGTGTTTCACACCTGTTATCCCCATTGTCTACAAGGTTGCACACAGTTGTTCACACCAAAAAAAACTGAGTAACATAAATTGACCTGAATGACCACTGGTTTTGCCTCTCATTGAACTAATAACAAAGCAAAACTGGCACCCTTCATCCATTAACAGTCAGTCTGGGGAGAAATTCCAGATTTTGATGAATTTTCATGGACATACCAAGCTGCCGCTGCCACTGAAAGGTACTGTAAATGACTAAGCACATGCTTAAATAACCTTAGAGAGCTTCCATATATTTTTAGCATTTTTGGTTACTTTGTAACACAAGAGGTTTTGATTTTGGATCCTTGAGATGTCGGCCATTATGCCATCTGAGTCGCTTACTCTTATGTCATTTAGACATAGGGAGAGACTCCAACCACTTAGGCTTGGAATCAACCCATGACCAGTGAAGCATGACTTGAATATCTCACCCTTGTATTTACTATGGTGAAGATTGGCATCATGAAATTAGAACAAGTGAAAGACATTTATCTTTCATGTTGGTTAGGCCCGTGCTATAGGCTGCCTTACTATTTCCATGCCAAACAGGTCAACAATCAACATCAGTTCATTCACTCTATATCTATCAAAACCAGTGCTGTAATGCCATTACAATCAATGCAATAGTTCCACTGCATGCATCTCAAAGTCATTAGGAGGACACCATTTAATGTCCGTGACTCTTGGGAGTTCCCGTGAAATCATGTTACAGTATTTGGGGGGTCTCTCAGTTTAAAGGCCCCAAGGGTTGAAGCTCTTGTTGTGGCCGGGTCTGCGCTCCGCCGCCGGCCGCCAGAGGCGCGCCCTGAAGCTGAAGACTTTAAGATGTTCTGGACATCTTAAGGCCATGTTTTAACTCAGAAAACTAGTTTTGAAAACCCTTTCAATGATGCATATAAATCACAAGAGGTTCTTGTATGCTGATAAGGCTTTACGCTTCTTCCTCGGGACACATTTAGTTTTTGGGGGGTTTTTAAAGGACCCCTTTGGGTCCTTCTGAAAAATGTACCTATTTGAGG
The DNA here is from genome assembly GCA_026936325.1 of Platynereis dumerilii. NCBI lineage: Eukaryota > Metazoa > Annelida > Polychaeta > Phyllodocida > Nereididae > Platynereis > Platynereis dumerilii. The sequence continues at coordinate 1,635,738 of JAPTHN010000043.1, read as the reverse complement.
GGGTCACAAGAGCATTTGGTGGGGTCAAAACCCCCTTGACCCCCCCCCCCCCCTTATTTCGACCACTGCACTAACTCAATGGACAGCCCATGTCTTCCCCTTTTATTGTCGTTGTATATTCCCCTATAATCAATTCTATATATTTCCACAATTCAGCACCTTTCACGACCATTGCATTGATTACTACTGCATTGTGCTCTTATTTTAGCCCATCTTTCCTTTCATCAGTTTCATGTCCACTAATTTGCTCAAGCCAGCTTACCTTAAAAAAGGAAAGATTTTCTTATTTTATCCCTCCCCCCCTTCCCTGCCTGCATCCGCCCATGGACCCTGATCAAGGTTTTACACCCAGGTATAAAATTGGGAGTGCCCCCCCCCCTCTTTTATGCTCCACAATATGGCGGCACTGTCTTGTGACCTAGATATCATGTTGTGCTTGAGAGACACTCTGCCATGTCTGCAGGCTACAGTCAGTAGCCTGCTTCATATCAGTTGCGAGTGTGAGCACTGCGTTCTGCTGCCTCCAGAGCAGACTGTGTTCAGCCATGTCTGCTGAATCATTCGAATGTTGTCTATGAAGTTGTTGTTTACCAAGACATCATGGTGAGTATATCTATTCATCAGTGTTCATTATAGTCTATCGCATGAACTTGCAAAGGTATTATTTTTGACAAGTTGCTGTGACCATGCTGACATGCTTTGTTGTTCCTGCTGTTCACAATTGTGTTAGAAGAAAAACGTGTTTGACCCCGGGGTTTGACCCACTTTCATTTTAACCGTTCACCTGTCATGTAACGAGTGGCTGCATCATTTTGTTGTTCAAACACAGTGCATGCCAAACTATTTTTAAAGGACAAGGGCCCATATGTAAGAATATTTAACAAGAATCTGAGGATTCAAACATGGGTTTAGCAATCTTTGCATGGTTATCAGTGCTAGTAAAATTGGTATTTGTATCACTCAACAGTGAAAATTAGCATTGTGTACACCGTTGTACATATAGTCGTGTCCAATGGTTTGGTACTTCATTCATTAAAGTTACCCCGAATGATAGGTCAGGTTTCAACCCAAAGATTTTCTAATTTCCACATTGTCTGTTGCGACTTGGTCTTATTGCTTCGTACATAAACTTTCTTTGATGTAGGATTATTTTTTCTTCCTCAAAAGTACCCTCAAATGTCCTAAATGACCCCTAGATTTATTTCGGGTACGCACGGAAAAAATACTTGTCTTTACTGCAATCAACTTTGTGACGTCACCACCATTGTTAGAATTAGTTAACTTATAGCTATATATATCAATGGCCATTGTGACGTCATCCACAATGACTGTGCTGGAAGATGGAGGAAGTATCTTGAAAAATATCTAGAATAACTAAATAATTGTATTATGAAAGAGATACTTCAACAAATGAGTCAAAAAAATCATTTATCATAAGTCTTTATTGTACTGGACATGAAACCACCAATACTTGGCAAAATGTTTTATCATTCGGGGCAACTTTAACACTGGAGCGCTGCAGCATGAGATGTGACATCACAATGGTGTCACCATGGTGACGGTTCTCAACCTCTCTTTCACATCATCAGTAACAGTTGTTTCTTTTTTGTGGTAAAGATTTTGTGTCTCTAAAAAAAGGGGGGATGCAAATGGTGGTTAATGACACAACCACTATAACCATTCATTCCTTGAAAAATAATTTTGTAAAAGTGAAGTCTCTGAAATAAGACATGTTCCTGACTAGATTTTTTTACACAATTTGGCTCGTAATTTTCACTTTCTTGTGATAATAGGGGGTTTCATGGTACAAAACAATTGTCTAATGGGTAAATTGTGGGACATGAGATATGTACACCCTCGAATGTCATGTACAACTCGGCCTTACGGCCTCGTTGTACATTGACATTCTCGGTTGTACATATCTTCATGTCCCACATTTACCCGTTAGACAACTGTAATATATATGTTTATTGCTCAATGACCTGCTGACGAAATTGATTTTAGATGGAGCTTTTTTTTAATGTCAGGCCTACCTTTTTAACATTAATTTTGAACTCACAAATAATAAGCAAATACTTCCTAAGTAGTGAATTTCCCATTTTGCTCATATTGTACAGATTGAAATAGGAATGCCTTGTCAGGTTTGTGGAGATACCACTCAATTTTGAGAACAGAAATACCACTTACTTTATTTGTGATCAGAGATTGCACCTATAATGCAAGCCAGAACTTGCATGGTTTCAGCTAATGTGTTGTTAATAGTTACATGCTGATATAGATGTTCTCAAAACTTTTAGTGAAATATTAACGTCACATTTGAAAATTCGATGATGGTGACCATTTCGGATGCTATCTTGGATTTCTCCAAAGTTTCTTGATCTGTACCCTCGAACAAATCCCAACACAAAGTTCATCACTGAATACTGAGCTCGCAGTTAATAAATCAAGAATAGCAGCCTTTTGTAGAAGCTATCTTGGATTTCCTCAAGTGTAATTGATCCATACCCTCAAACAAATCTCTATACTGTACATGTACCAAATTTCAAACCTCTAGTTGACATACTAGGCACTAAGCTCACAGTGGGCAAATCAAGAATGACGGCCATTTTGTGGCTACCATTTTGGCAGCCATCTTGATTTTCTCCAAATATTGAATCACACCATCAAATGAATCTCCACACCAAATTTCAATGCTCTTCAGTGAAAAATTTAACTGACAGTAGGCAAATCAAGAATAGCAGCCATTTTGTGGCGGCCATTTTGGCAGCCATCTTGAGTTTCTCAAAATGTTCCTGATTCAAACCTTCAAACAAATCCCTATACTAAATTTGTTCGTTACGAAGAGAAGAACTTAGTCCGTACATGGGTAATTTCGGTGGGCATTAATTTTGAGCTTTGGAGGCTGATTTCCTTAAAGTTGTTTTATTTTCAAACATCACTTATGGCACTACAGCGCATGCGCGACGCTAGAGGTTAACCTTGCATAAATCATATTGAGCTGAGCTGATTGGCCCAGCTAGAGGGGTATTATGAGCTGAATACTGAAGGCAGTTCAGTGCTGAAGCCTGCATATATATTCAGTGGCGCAGCTGGAAGCGGGGAGGGGGTGGGCAGCCTACAATAATAAAGTTCTGTTTTCTTGGCAGGCCACTCAATTTCACTGATTTTTAATGGAGGTGGGTAGTACTGGGTACACATCCTGATTATGCTGTCACAGTGACAAAATGGAAAGTTTTGGCTGGAAATTAGAAATTTTGACATTTTCAGAATGTCTTTTGGGCCCTGACTTGCATGGTCATTTTGTTGGCTGTCAAGGAATAATTATAACTTGACTATAGCAATGTATAGAGCATGCATCTGGCATAGGAAATGAATAGCATGCGTGTTGTAATTATGGTGTGACTTCCTTTTATATCTTGCTTGGATCCACTGGGAGCAGCTGCACATATTGTATATTGGCTGCTGTGCCTAAACTATTACATATGTATGTATGATTAATGATAGTTGGTACATGAATGGGCCTTATATGTGTAATTGGTGTTCATATTTAACAATGTTTAAGCAATCGGTACATTTTTCGCACTTCAGCGATTTTTCGTAAAAATTATGAAAATAAAAAATACTTTATTTTGTTTTTGAGTAAAACTGTTTATACCTTTGGGCATGAAAGTCTACCATAATATGCATTAAATACCCTAAATGTGCCTTTTGGGAGTCTAAATGCTCATACAAAAATTAATAACAAAATCAGCAAAAATGTGAAAAATGTTTTAGCTTTTCAATGCAACTTGATTCCGTCAATTTTGAAGTTGGACCTCTGAAATTTTGCACGTAGATGTCTAAATTATACCTCTTTGAATGACTAAACTCAATTGGAGGGCCAATCTTATGAAATTTTTCATAAAAACCAAAAAACTGGAATCTGGATTTCTGAAATATATTTCAAATATTGGTTTCTCGCAAATTAATGGTAAACTTCAACAAATATCTTAGTTTAAACATATTAGGAAGTAACTTTTAACTTTTATCGCCATATATAGTTTAGTGTTAATGTTTGTGATGGAATTCAGTTTTGGAAGAGCCCATTGGATTGGATGGATGTCTGTAAGGGGCCGACCAGATGATCTTGGTGGGGGGGGGGCTATTGACTGGTGAAAAAAAAAAGATTGTTTCCCGCTTGACACTGAAATAATTTCAAATAAAAAAGTTTGTTCAGCAAATTAAAAAAAAAAAAAAAAAAGATTGTTTCCACCTGTCGCTAGGGTACCGTAATTTTTAATGGAGGTGTGTACGCATCTCCATTTATGCAGTCACAGTGAGAGAATGGAAAGTTTTGGTGGGAAATTTGAAATTTGAGCATTTTCAGAATGTCTTTTTGGCCCTGACTTGGCCATTTTGTTTGGAGGTGTTTGGTGTCAAGTCATGCACGTAACTTGATTATAGAATATGCGTCTGGCATAGGAATGAATGGCAGACAAGTTGTAATTTGGATGTGTCTTCCTTTACAACCTGCTTTGATCCACTGCAGGCGGCATAACACATAGGCGTATTGGCCACTGTGCCAAAACTATTGCACTTGTATATACGATATTTGGCATACGAGAGCTCTCTCTCACTTATTAGAAAGGGGCAAAATCTCAAATTTTTCAATATGGTTTTTTAGCTCGTCTGTTTTCTTTGAAAACGAAGAGCTATTGTCATCACTCGATCGGCGTCGTCGTTGTCCTGGTTAAGGTTTGTGTAAGTGTCCATTTGTGACCTTAGTTTTCCACTTAAGAGTTATGAAATGCAGTACAGGTATGGTTCTGTGGGTATGGATCGGGGACATGTCGAGAAATCCAAGATGGCTGCCAAAATGGCCGCCACAAAATGGTCACCATTCTTGAACTGCCGACTGTGACCTTAGTTTTCAAAGTAAGTTATGAAATTTGGTACAGGTGTGGTACACTGGGTATAGATTGGGGATTGTTGAGAAATCCAAGATGGCGGCTAAAATGGCCGCCACAAAATGGCCGCCACTCTTGAACTGCCCACTGTGACCTTAGTTTTCCCTTAGAATTATGAAATTTAGTACAGGTATTGGCCTGTGGGTATGGATTTGGAACATGTCGAGAAGTCCAAGGTGGCGGCCATTTTGGCAGCCATCTTTCTTCATTTCTTGAGCTGCCCATTGTGCTCTCAATATTCATCTTAGAGGAATGAAATTTGGTACAGGTATTGTACTGTGGGCATGAATTGGTAACATGTTGAGAAATCAAAGATGACTTCCAAAATGGCCGCTTCAAATGCCTGACATCCTTGAAATGCCCATTTTGACCTTACTATTTCGCTTAGAGTTATGAAATTATGTACAGGTATTGGCCTGTGGACGCGGATCAGGAAAATGTCGACAAATCCAAGATTGTGGCCATTTTGCCAGCCATCTTTCTTCATTCTTGAACTGCCCATTGTAACCTTGAAATATCGCTTAGGGTCATGAAATTAGGTATGGCCGGTGGGTTATAATCTGGCACACACTGATAGATTTCACATTAACAGACGAGCGTTGGCTCTGCATTTGACAAAATCCATTGAATTGTGAATGGGTGTTATGGATTGATGGTAAGGTTGGTTGCTATGTCATTACTAGTTGCATATTCAAGATAAAGCACTAAACTGTTTTGTGCTCCACTGCCTACTGGCCATCTGACTCAGCACTGCAGGCCTCAGCTAAGTAGCTTTTGTGAGGCTGAGAGGGTGGCCAGAGCATCATGTGACATAAATCCCACTTTCCTGGCCTATTCTTCTCACTGACCTACTTGAGAGTCTGGGAAAGTCAATGTTCAAGTCTGCTGTCTGCTGAGTCTGTGTCTGGCATTGATATTTCATGATGACTATATTGAATAGCCATCAAAACATAAAACCAGGTTGGTTAAGGCCTATGTTCTAAATTCTCTGCCTAAATATAAATTGTCAGTCTCAATTTAATTTATTAATGTAATTTTCTGCTTTCACTAGGCTATGATAATGGGTCAACAAGTCTCTCTCACTTTTTTAATTATCAAATTCTTGTTGTAAAATATTGAAAAGTTAAAAAGATTTTTTTTTTTCGTTTTCGGAACAGAAATCCAAAAAGGCTTTACCTGTGGGCATGAAAATCTACCATAGGCCTAATATGTGTTTAATACCCTCTATGTGCCTTTTAAGGGTCTAAATGCTCAAAAAAAGAAAATGTTTTTTTTTTTCAATGCTCCATGATTGCGTCGATTTTGGAGTTAGACATCTGAAATTTTGCATTTAGATATACAAATTATACCTCTTTAAATGACTAAACTCATTTGGAGGGCAAATCTTATGAAATTTTCATAAAAACCAAAAAACTGGAAAAAATTAGAATTTCTGATATTTTTCTCAAATTTTGGTTTCTCGCTAATTTATGGTTATGAATAAATTTGTAAACTTCAACAAATATTTTAGTTAAACATATTTTGGTAACTTTTATGGCCATATGTAGTTGAGTGTTAACTTTGGTGTTGGAACTCAGTTCAGGGTTGCCACTGGTCAGGGAAAAGTCAGGGAAATTCAAGGTCAGGGAACTTTGAAATTAGTCAGTCAAATTTATGATTTTGCAAAAGTCAGGGAAATTTTGCATAATAACGAATTCACGAAACAAAAGCCACTGGTTTCATGGTAAGAAAGACAGAAAAATGTATGACATTTGCCTGTCTAACCTGTTTGATGGTTATGAATTGGCCTTAAAATCAAGAATCTATAGCTTGAGGTGTCTTGAGTGAGCAACCTGGCATCCTCCATTTTCTTTTTGTATCAAATCAAAATGTAAATTCGCCTGTGAATTGCGACCCAAGATTTTATGGGCCTTTTTTGTGGTCAGGGTAAATTTGTTTCGAGACAGGGAAAAGTCAGGAAAAAGTCAGGGCTTTTCGACATCCGACTCGAGTGGCAACCCATGCATCATTTTAAACCTCTTCCAAGTTCTTTAATGAAATGTATTCTTTTTTCCATATTACCTACGCCACATAGCCATTTTGTGGCTTGAAAATGGATTATTTGTGAAAATTCTGAAAATTATATATTAACAGTTCTGGGCACTCAGGGAAATAGTCGTTTTCAGGGGATATGAACTTACGACACTACTCCAGCTCCATTTTGAACCCCTGGGTTGTTGTTAAAATTGCGATAATTGTCGCACGTTCGGTCGTTCACATGCAAAAAACATTGTTCGACGATGCTTCATGAACCAAAAAAAAGTTTGTCTCTGTCGTTAAATCCATAGCCCCCCTGACTATCGTCTGGTCAGCCCATAACTGTTGTATCCAGTGGCATATAGCCAGTGGGGCATGTTGTGCCCCTGAACAAATTTGCAGAAATATGTCACAAAATAGGGAAATGACAAGAGAAATCGGGAAATGATAAATGGGAGAAATGGTTTACCAAAAAAAATTATCAAAAATGGGGAAGTTCACCAAAGAGGAGAAATTAAAACAAGAATCCGCGGATTCAAAACCGACCTAGCGCAAAATTGAAGGTGCCAATGCTTAAACCACTGAGCAACTGATACTGGAAGATAGGAGAAATAGTTGATTCGAAGATGCTAGAATCAAATGCAGTTTGAACAGATTTTTCAAAAAAAGGAAAGATGGCTGCCAAAATGGGCCCCATCTTGGATTTCTCTATATGTTCCTCATCCATACCCACAGGCCAATACCTGTACCAAATTTCATAACTGTAAGTGAAATATTAAGGTCACAATTTATCAGTTCAAGAATGACGAAAGATTGCTGCCACAAAGAGGCTGCCATCTTGGATTTCTCAACATGTTCTCGACTGATACCCACAGCCCCATATCTGTACCACATTTCATAACTCTTAAGCGAAATATTGAGGTCACAATGGGCAGTTAAAGAAATGAAGAAAGATGGCTGCCAAAATGGCCGCCATCTTGGATTTCTCAAATGTTCCTCATCCATACCTATAGGCCAATACCTGTACCAAATTTCATAACTGTAAGTGAAATATTAAGGTCACAATGGGCAGTTCAAGAATGAAGAAAGACAGCTGCCAAAATGGCTGACACAAGTGGCTGCCATCTTGGATTTCTCAACATGTTCCCGACTGATACTCACAGCCCCATACCTGTTCCAAATTTCATAACTCTAAGCGAAATATTGAGGTCACAATGGGCAGTTCAAGAAATGAAAAAAGATGGCTGCCTAAATGGCTGCCATCTTGGATTTCTCAACTTTTTCCTGATCCATACCCACAGGGCACAGGTCCATACCTGTACCAAATTTCATAACTCTAAACAAAATATTGAGGTCACAATGAGTAGTTCAATAAATGAAAAAAGATGGCTGCCAAAATGGCCACTACAAAATGGCCACCATCTTGGATTTCTCTACATGTTCCCAATCCATACCCAGAGTCCCATACCTGTACCAAATTTCATAACTGTTAGTGAAATATTAAGGTCACAATGGGCAGTTCAAAAATGAAGAAAGGTGGCTGCCAAATTGGCCGCCACAAAATGGCAGCCATCTTGGATTTCTTGACATGCCCCGATCCATGCCCATAGTACCATATCTGTACCAAATTTCATTACTCTAAGTTGAAAACTAAGGGCACAAATGGACTTTTACACAATGTCATGTTGACAAGAAATGTGGACACATCACATGGACATGGTTTACATGAGTCCCCTTTCACTACCCACCCCCCTCTAATAACCGACGTTAGGTCAGTTAAAAAGGGATACACCTCTACCTGTCTACCAATATTTTAAGAACCTGTAAATGGACAACTATTAAAGACCTCTATAAGATCATAGTAGCGCAGTTCGTCTACCAACATGAAACCAACTCTTCCTCAACCTTTTATAAATTATTTTCAGCCTATATGCCATAGAATAGACAATAATCATTGTTCTTAAAATACTTTTTGTGATAGGCCCAAGCCTGATAAGCACTGTTTGCTCTCTGCCAAATTTCTGGGGTCCTTTAAGTTAAAAATAAACATACATGCATATCTATCTATCTATCTATCTATCTATCTATCTATCTATCTATCTATCTATCTATCTATCTATCTATCTATCTTACTGTCCTTTCATAGCAACATTCTTTATGATGTGATGTTCAACAACACAAATTCAAACTTTAATTAAGCCACATTTTTTAATCATTAAGAGTAGCCCCAGACCTGTGACCCTTCATTGTGTCCTGTTGGCACAAGCATTGGAGTCACTTCGGGGCTACATCAAGAGGTATTTATGTAAGGCCACTCTCACTGGTGTCAGACCTACCAAATTATCATAAAACTACTGGAAATCTTCTCAGCTATCTAAAATGGGGTCTGCCGTGTCTGTAGACCTCATAGAAGTGTTAATTTAGTCGTGCTTTGCATGACTAAGTGCTGTCCCGGAGTGCTGTCCCGTTGTTTAGTTCGTCCCGGCCGTCCCGCCTCGTCCCGAGCGGCTGTCCCGGGGTTTAGGTTGCCCCATTATTTATGGGATTGGGCCAGAAGTTGGTGATTGGGTACATTCAATTCGATCTACTCTAACTACTCCGGAAGTTACGTATCTACTCCAGGAAGTGACATTTCTACTCCTGGAGTAAACTACTCCAAGGTGGGTCCAAATCGAATGAAAAGGAGTACTTAGGAACGTCACTTCCTGTGAGGATTCCCTTGCCAATGGTAATTCAAGACGCCATGTGGCATTTTCAATTGACTGCCGTAATTGAGCCAATTGAATTACAGCAATTCACATTTCAAAAACGCAGTGGCTATACGCACCGCCCGGCTGTGCGTATAGACTGTCACTGTCTATTCGCCCCTCCAGCTGTGCGATTAGACATCCAGCTATACGCACCGCCGCCGTCAGAGGGCGCCGCGGTATTTGATGCTGCAGCACCCCTGGTTGTAAAGCCAGTGTGCTGTTCTGCAGGAGTCTGGCTGTGTGACTGACAAACGTTTCCAAAGTGCAATCAGGATCTATGACTGTTTGATCAATTTACAGTCTGCTGATTGCTCTTTGAAGAAAAACAATGGCATCAAAGAGTGGCATCCTTAATTGCAGTTAACAATATTACTGCTTTGAAGATCACTTCACTGACTTCAGATTGAATGCAGGTCTTCCAATATTGAATCCACTTGAGATTAAAATTAAGTTCTCTGCATAGACCTGAAAGACTGGAACTCTTGGATATAATTCAATAAAAAATAATCAACTTTAAAGACTTAGCAGATGTTGCAAAATTTACAAAGATAATGACCATTAAAAGTGAGGAAGCCATCAGAGCTCTTGGAAAATATATGACTTGTATAAAAGAATGACATTCAACAGCATTCAGCATTCTTAACCTACTGTTATGTACTTGGATCAAAAATTAAAAAGTATGTTAATAGGATTAGTGTGATCGTTATTATGTGGATATTATAACACGATAGTGACTTTTTGATGATTCCATCGCTTTGTAAATAAGTATGTAAATATGTTTGTTGTTCTATTTATATTATTTATTTATTTTTTTTACTGACTTATGAGTCTAATGTGACTCTTTTCTCTTCAATAAAATTACTTGCTACGTACTTACTGTCTTCACTCTACACCTCTTTTTACATTCACACAGTTTTAATTGCACTTTTTTGGCTAATTTAAGGCAAAAGTTTTCCTCTTGAAGGCAATATTTTTCAGTTTGCATTAACAAAATCACCAAATTTTCTCCCCAAAATTGCATGAAAAAGTGATTTTTCAAAATTGTTGGGGGGCTGCAAAAATTGATTTTTTTATGGTATTACTCTAGCTATTTTATTATCCATAAATGCTAAACATTTTAGTATTTTTATTAACATTTTAAGGTAAATTCAATTGGCCCTACTGAAAAAGTAAGTCATTAATGTCAAATCATCTTGTTTCCAAAGATCAGCAATCAGAGGACTGTGTGCTTGATGTTATAGTTCCAGTTTAATCCCCTAGGGGTATCAACAGGAATATAGTTTGGGTCAATTCCTCCTGCAGTGCCAGTAAACAAACATGTGCATGGCTTGCCTGGCTGTTTGGCTCACAGCTTGGCTGTGTGTATATCTGCGTGGGCCTATTCACACCTCCCGGCTGTGCGAATAGACAGCTCCTATACGCACCTCCCGGCTGTGCGAATAGACTCATCCGTCTATACGCACCTCCCGGAGGTGCAAATAGCCTCGGTCTTTAAAAAATGCAATCAGCGACCAAATCAAAGCTTCTGAAGTACCATTTATTTATGTAAACAATCATACGTCATGGGATATCCCAATTTCTTGGAGCACTTCCTATCTACTCCAAACTGCTCTAATCTACTCCCGGAAATGCAAAACGAATGATCTGGAGTGAAGTACTCCAGTCCTAGAGCACTTTGGAGCAGCGAAACGAATGTACGGGTCCATGGGCATGTTGAAATCTTCTGAGTCAAAAAATGACAACATGGATTTTTCAAACTCTCGGGCCTCTCTTAGTTTTAAAGATACAAAAATGACAATTACATCATTTTTTAGATAAGAAATGACAGAATATGAATCCGAGTGAGAACACACAGATTTCTATCTTTTTGGTGTTGTGCCATGCTACTGAACTTGGGAGTTAAATTTACGCACGGAAAATATGGGAAATCTCAGTATTCTCACTCGGGATCATATTCTACAGGTGTTCAGCTTTGAAATGCTGTTTATTTGAAGGCTCTACGACCATTATTAAGGGCGGCCCGAAGGTTTAAAGACAGGTTAGTCACTCAGGCTGAGGCGCCGTGGTTTTTCTTGCCATTTCCGTGGCCTGGGAATCTGTTTTCATCGTGACGTTACGGCGCGGCTATTACATTGACAAGCCTATAACTGCACATGATGATAGACGAGGTTGTAGGTAACATAAAACAGCAACAACATTAGATTTATGTTGAATACTTCCAGAGATATTGTCGTTTAAAGTGCGTCAATCATACCGCGAAAATCCTACTGTCAGAACCCGAAAGTGACGTGGTTGCTGGTTCGTGGTTGCTGCTTCGTGGTTGCACTTTATGGCTTCACCAGATTCGTTTTACAGGTCCTGGAAAAACCGACGTTAGGTCGGTTAAAAATAAATAAATGGGGGAAAATGAAATAGAAAATCATTTGAAATAAAAGTTTTATTAAATTTTCCCCATTTTTAATGCAGGTGCGCATGCGCAACTCGTCTATCTCAAGGAAGACTCAGTCAAATCAGTTTGACTGAATTTTGAAATATATCGGAAAAATAAACTAGAGGATCTCTAGCACCAAATGGCACAAGAAATAAGCCCAAAGGGTCTATATATTACCACACACCACTCCTTCAAACTCTCGGTATTTTGGGACATTTTGACCCTGTTTTACTGCAATTTTCCATGGAAAACTGACATCCTTCATGGCTCATCTCACTCAACTCAATTGATTTGACCTGGTCTTACGCAAAATAACTCCAGAGCCCAATTGATTTGGCCTGGTCTTTCATGATACAATGTAAGAGGACTATCAGTAATGTCAACATGCAAAGTGATTTAACTTTTTATGCTTATGCATCATTTAAAAATTAGAAAGGTTAGTCTTATGTAAAACTAGGTTTCAGTGTTTTGACTGAGTCTTCCACAATAAATCTGAGTTGCACAATGGGAACTTATGAGGTAAAAAACAGTTAAACCTGCTTTGACTGAGTCTTCCGTTGAATTATTCCATCAAAAAGGTTGTTTGTTGTTCAACCTAAAAAGGTTAAATTGGTTTGACTGAAGCCGACTCTATGAATTTACACAAGTCTAGTGGAAGACTCAGTCAAAGCTATGTTTTGGCTGAGTGATCCTCCATTTTCGAGTGGAAGACTCAGTCATAACATAGCTCTTGACTGAGTCTTCCGCTAGATATTGGCAGATTCACAGAGTCGGCTTCAGTTAAACCACTTTGACCTAGTATGGAAATTATCATAATGAAGAAGCTCTCTTGCAGCTTCCTGGAATAATCAGTCAAAATTACTTTATTAAATAAATTATACATTTTTTAAACATCATTTATGTTTCTGCACGATCACGGCATTAAGCCAAACACAATGGTATAACTCTCAATGAAATCAGTTGAGGGATACAGAAGTTATCTGCTGATTTTTTTAGTTTTCACAATTTCAGGTGTGCTGAAAATTGCAAAATTTGCTATGACTGAGTCTTCCATGAGATAGACGAACTGCATTATACCGGTCACTTATGACAATATAGTGGGTTTTGTGGATTGGGTGATGCACCCTCATATTGCTATCAAATAACAAATTTTTGTTATCGAAAATCGGATTTTCTGTTTCTCGAGAACCCCTAGTGTTGTGCATTTTAGAATATGTATGTATGCATTGGTTATTTTGAGAAAGAAAGTCTTATTTGATGCAACAATAGGTAAAATTACAATTTCCTGACTGTGGAAAACACAAGATCCAGCTTTTTCTAAGCCCTTTATTTGAAAAATGAGACAAACGTATCGGGTGTACATGTCAGGCAATCTATGTACCAATTTTTGCTGTGAAACGTTTGGTGCGTATTGCTGCAGGCCTGATTACAGGTTGTCCTCATAGAAAAATGGGCTTTGTTGATTGGAGGCAATTCCTTGATCTTGCCATCTAAATAGCATTTTCTCTTTTGTAAGTCAGGTTTTTATTTATGGAGATATCTACAATGATGTGTTGGAGCATTTCAGATTATGTATGCGATATTTAGGGACAAATCTGATATATTTGGTGCTCCATGCCTGATTACTGGTTTCCCAAGCAAGATAGGTTTTGTGAATTTGACGCAGCACCTTGATCTTGCCATTAGAATGCAATTTTCTTTCTTTAAAGTAAGATTTTTCTTTTATGGAGAACATCTATAATGGTGTACAGCAGTATTTTGGGTTATGTATAGGGTATTAAGAGACATATTTTCTCATTTAAAAGTAAAATTATGCTTCTCTGACAGCCCCAAAAAAATAAGATAATTAATTATTATATAACATTCCAATCCTCTATTTGTAAGAAACAATAAAATCCATCTATATACCAATTTTTTTCTTCTAAAGTCTGGTATTTGTTGCTGCCCAGTATTTATAAATCAGAAAGTCTCAATCTGGCCCACATTAATTTTTTGATGTGCGTGTTTTTGGCCAAATCCTCAGGACCACTAATTGTATTTCTATGTATAACCCTAGACATTCTATCTACTGTCAGATTTGACTTTGACTCAAAAACGATTTGCAGAAGGCAACCCTATTTAGAACATTCAACCTGCATTATGCAACCCGCGGGTTCTTGTTTCACCAAACACCCACTCCCAACATTTCTTACCTATATTTCCCCCCTGACTTTCTCTTTTGAGTTTGAGTATTAGCAGAAGCGCCCTCATTCAAAAATGTCTGTCAATCTGTCGGGCTGTCTGTCTGCAAGCAAGATTTCGATGTAACTAGGCCGATATGAATTGCCCTGTAAATATCCTTATGAATCTTCTTTTTTTTTCAGATGGCAGTTGCGGATTGACAAGTATGATGTTAATGAACATTTATGGATTATCATAAAGGCTTATTTCTATATTTAGTCCATAGAATTTTGTAACTTTGTTAAATTGTGATATTCTTAATGATAAAACCGGAATCAATTTTATCAAGAATTGAAATATTCTGAACCTTTGGCTGGATTGTTTTGACAATCGTATTTTGCATTACTTTAAATTCAAGGAACCGTTTATTGAGATCAGTACAAATTGGATTAATTTATCAGAAATTACACTGCAGTTAAAATTTTTTTTGCCTTCTGCATATATATTGTAGAGGTGGTTATATTCTTTGGAATTCAGCCCAAACTTTAATGCCGATGATCATGTATGCTGATAAAACAAAGTTGGCGATGTTTGTGTCAAGAACTTAGACTATTTATAATTGCATTGAATTGAGACCAAGCACAAAGATGGCTGCTAGTGAAGTACATTTGAGTGTGAAAGCTGATTCCTCGTCAAGTGGATGTTTGGGAAATAAACCTCACAAATGTGACGTCTGCGGTCGAAGGTTGGAGAGTCAAAGAAAATTAGAAGACCACGTCAGAACTCATTACGATACAGAGTGTTCCACCAGCTTAGTACCTAAAGCGGAACGCGATTATGATGAAACTGACGAAATTCATTTACCAAGGCCAAGTGATTTGGACCCCAATGAATCGCATAGTTATGTTGATACTTTTGCCAGCTTAATGCCCAAGGACACTGAAGATAAACCACATACATGTTCCATTTGTGGCAGGAAGTTCAGTCAAACAGCTTATCTTCAAACTCACGTGAGAACACACAGTGGAGAGAAGCCATTTGGATGTTCTATTTGTGGAAATACGTTCAGCCGCAAGGGAAATCTTGATACACACATGAGAACACACAGTGGAGAGAAGCCATTTCAATGTTCTGTTTGTGGTCAAATGTTCCGTCAAAAGGGAGGCCGTGATATACACATGAGAACACACACTGGAGAGAAGCCCTATGGATGTTCTGTTTGTGGGAAAACTTTCAGTAGTAAGCAATGTGTCGATATCCACATGAGAATACACAGTGGAGAGAAGCCATTTGAATGTTCTGTTTGCGGTAAAAAGTTTTATGATAAGAGAAATATTGAATCACACAAGCGTATGCATACTGGCGACAGGCCATATGGATGTTCTGTTTGCGGAAAAATGTTCCGCCATAAATGTACTCTTGATATACACATGAGAACGCACAGTGGAGAAAAGCCATATGAATGTTCTATTTGTGGTAAATCGTTTCGCCGAAAAGGGCATATCGATCAACACATGAGAATTCATACTGGACAGAAGCCATATGGATGTTCTATTTGTGGTAAGAAGTTCAGTCAAAAACCAAATCTTGACAAACACATGAGAACACACAGTGGAGAGATGCCTCACAGATGTTCAATTTGTGGTAAAAGATTCAGTCTAAAAGGAAACCTTGATGGACACTTACAAACACACAGTGGAGAGAAGCCGTATGGATGCTCTATTTGTGGTAAATTCTTTAGTGAAAAAGGGTCACTGAATGGACACATGAAAATACACACTGGAGAGGAATCTTATCTATGTTCTATTTGTGGCAAGACGTTTGCTATGAAGTCGACTCTAAAGATACACTTATGCACGCACACGGAAGAGAAGCCGTTTGAGTGTTCTATTTGTGGGTCCAAATTCCGCTTAAAACAAGGTCTTCGTACACACATGAGATGTCACAGTGAAGACAAGCCATATGGATGCTCTATCTGTGGTAAAATGTTTAAGAGCATTCAAGGCCAGAAAGTTCATATAGAAAGACATAAAGGAGCGAAGCCACATGGATGTACTATTTGTGGTAAACGGTTCAGCATGAAGACAGAACTTCAGAAACACACGAGAACACACACTGGAGAGAAGCCATATGGATGTTCTATTTGTGGTAAGAAATTTGGATCGAAATATCATCTTAGCGTTCATACGACAACCCACAGTGATGAGAGGCCGTACGAGTGTTCTATTTGTTGTGCCAGGTTCAAATTGAAAGAAAAGTTGAACAGACACATGTTGACACACAGTGTAGAAAAGCCATATGGATGTTCTGATTGTGGGAAAATGTTCAGCCGCAAAGAATTACTGACATCCCACATGAAAATACACAGTGGAGAGAAGCCGTATAAATGTTATGTCTGTGGGAAACGTTTTTGTCGAAGTGGAGAACTTACTCAACACATAAGAACTCACAGTGGAGAGAAGCCGTATGCATGTTCTATTTGTGGTAAACTATTCAGTCGAAAAGATAGTCTTAATCAACACAGTAGAACACACAGTGGAGAGAAGCCCCATGAATGTTCTATATGTGGTAAAATGTTCAGTTTCAACCAAAGTTTGAAACTACATATGAGAACACACCGTGGAGAGAAGCCTTATGGATGTTCTATTTGTGGCAAGAGGTTCAGCCAAAAGGCTAACATGGTTGTTCACATCAGAACACACACTGGAGAGCGGCCGTATCGATGTTCTGTTTGTGGTAAAAGGTTCAATCAGAAGCCTGTTCTTGACAAACACATGAGAACCCACAGTGGAGAGAAGCCGTTTGAATGTTCTATCTGTGGTAAGAAGTTTGGCGAAAAGAGTAGCCTGGGTATTCACTTGAGAACACACACTGGAGAGACGCCGTATGAATGTTCTATATGTGGTAAAAAGTTCACTGTAAAGCCGAGTCTTGTTGCACACATTGTAACACACAGTGGACAAAAGCCGTATGGATGTTCAACCTGTGGTGCTAAGTTCAACATGAAATGTAACCTTCTAAGGCATGAGCGAACACACACCGGAGAGAAGCCACATCGATGTTCAAGTTGTGGTGCTAAGTTCACTGCGAAAAGTAGCCTTGTGAGACATTTGCGAACACACATTGGAGAGGAGCCATAGGGTAATGTTTGAGTCGGACACTTTAGAAGTGTCTCCTTGAGTCGGACATTTTTTGTTGGGCTCTATTGGCCATATGAACTCCTATACCTATATATATTTGGTACCAATCTTTAGCTTAAGACCTCCTTTATCTGTACCCAAAATATCAGCATGATACAAACAAGAATAGTGGGTTTTTATGGCCCTACAGATGGGGTAAAAAACCCGTTTCTCTCTCAATTTTGTGTCAGAAATTTGCGAATTTTATAATAATATTGTCCTGTTTCCATTATCTGTTGCTTGCCTATGGCTTTGATCTGACTTCTGTTTCTTTGTCATTAAGTTATGAATAAGATTAACCTATCCTGTGCTGTAATATGAGTTTTTTAATTGTAATTTTTTATTTCAGAAATTTAGCCACTAATTTAGTTCTCGTGCTGTCCCAATTGTCAATTTCCTGTTAGATTTTGTTAAAACCTTTAATTTGAGGCCCTGGTTGACAATCAATAACCCATAGGCCAAGCAATATATAACTTTTTAAAAATGTACAAAATATAAGTGTCCGACTCAAAGAACTTTACCCTATGGATGTTCTATATGTGGTAAAAAGTTCAGTGAAAAGGGAGATTTTGACGGACACATGAGAACACACAGTGGCTAGAAGCCATATGTTGTGGTGATGTAATCTAAAGGTATAGAGACAGTACACCATATTTCCACAGCCAAGAACACTCATTCACACATTGTACACATTTTAAACATTTTAAATATATACAACCACAATTAACCAAGTTAATCAATATACCCCTGCGTTAAAGTCCTTTTCTTTGATTCGCTTGCGATCAAAATTCTAGTTTGTTTGAATTTACGGTCCGATTTGGTGAATGAATGGCATAGTTATCTCAGATCTCATTGGATATATATAACGTTTTCGATTCAATAATTGTGTGTAGTTTTAATGGTTCCTTTGGTCGTGTATTTTTGACTTAAGAGAATAACGTTAACCGGTACTGTTTTGCCTTGGTTGTTTAATTTTCTATTCATAATAATATACGTTGGTCCTGAGAAATTGAATTTCTCTGTTTAAGTCTGTTATAGCCTAATGATAGTTTGTAGAGAGTTGGAATAACTATTTGTATTTTGAAAATGTTGTTATGGAACTTTATGAAAGTAATTGGTAATAGCGAAGTTGGAGACTGGAACCTAAATGTATGTTTAAATGATTTGCATGTAAAAATACCAGTTATTCAGATTAAATTTTTGGGATTTTTTGTAAAATTTATGGATTTCATTTGTACAAATTGTTACACTTAGTTTTTTAGCCTGGGCTTTGTACCCTGGCTTTTCTTTTCATGCTGAAGGATAAATGCTTTGGTTACAGGTGATTTACTTAACATGTGATTCTAAACTAAAACCACATTGAAAACCGCACCCTACAACCTGAGATCTGGCCCAACTTATAAACACAGACATAGGAGGACTATTAAGTATGGTCTCAGTTCTTTTAGAAGTTTGGGGGCTACAATCTGGAATTCGCTCCCTCTGGATGTGAGATCTGCTACCGATGCTAAAACCTTTAAAAGAATAGCTTCGAAGTGGAGTGGTCCCCCTTGCAAATGCAGTTTCTGTAGGACAAATCGTACATCCTGGCTTTTAATCATGTGTTTTTAGATTCTCGATTTTATCCATTTACACTCTACAAAAACCCTTGAAAGACCCTGGGGGGGGGGGGGAGGGTTCTCGCCCCGAAATATGACGGGGGTGCTCAGCTGAGCGTCTCGCACCCAGACCCAGTAACGGAGTGCCAGGGACCCAAAAATAGGATCCTGGACTAGGGAATATTCGCCCTCAAAGAGGCATTTTTTTCGGGTCGGCTGTGTTATTTTAATTATTTTAATTATTTGTCCCAAATAATTTCTTTTTTGCCGACACGGATGTACTTTGGAAGGTGATTTTTACGCGAAATTCGGAGTGCTGAAAATTTTGGACCATGTCTAGGAATATTCAGACCTCATTTTAGGACCCTTAGCTACGGAAAATTAGCCCTTGAAGAGGCCCTTTCAGCCGAGCATAGGTGTAGACCAACATATAGTGAGAACCCCCCCCCCCCCCCAGGGTCTTATCATATTTACTTGTTATGTTTACATGCTCGGACTCAATAGTTCTAGAGCTAATGTTCCACAACTAGTATTGTTCCATTGATTTCAACTGTATTTCACACTCTGTATGATTGTGACTGTTTAATGTTGTTTGTCATTGTAATCTGTTTTCATTGTTTTACTATATCTAACATTTCAACATGTATGCCTCCTGTTCATTGCTTTCCTGAAGATGGTCTAATAAAGACTGAAATATTGAAAAATGAAACTCTCAATTTTCGGAATTGTTTTCCTACTCAATTTCACTTTTATGTACGAGAATATCTGTGAAAAAAGTTATGGTGCTGGCAGGTATAGTTATTTAAGACCAGGTCATTTTAAAATTTTTATGACAAAAAATCTGAGATTTCTTGGTAACTGCTGGTGTCCGATAGGACTCAAGCCAAGCCCTGAAGAAGGCTGAAATCGGCTTTGTTCTTTTAACCAGTACAGAAAAACTACTTGCAGCAGCTTTATGAAATTACATATGTTCAAGACTGGGTATTTTCCTCCAAATGTGCACAATTTCAGGGTGATAGACTTAAATTTAAATGTGTATGATTAACTTGAAATAGGTGTGTTAACACTGCAAAAATGGTGATCTCCCTTTATATTATATGTATAATATACAGTTATCGCACAGCACCGAGTGCAATATCAGTTTTTATGGCACCGAGGTGACTAATATTGCACGAGGGCGCATAAAAACTGATATTGCACGAGGTGATGTGCAATAACTGTTATATCATATGGGTTTTTTGGCCAATGCTAAGAAAAAGGGCTGGAATTCTGATGTCCGAGTTCTTTTTGTGTTTTCTTTTGACTGCGTGTTGAAAGTGTATCTCGTCAAAAATCAAGTTACTTTTTCACCCACAAACAATTTTTTCTCACTTTTGGAATTCATAGATGATATATTTGGTGATGAGTCTTCTTTGAAAAAAATCTCAAACTTTGTAGCAGACTTAAGACCACTAAACACAACAAAGTCACTGAAAAATGGGAGAAAAAACAATTTTTCTCCCACTTAATGCTTTATTCTGATTAAATAAATAAAATAAACAGTACAAAAACATGATATCTATAACTTAGCTATTTAATATACGCATCTTTTGGCCACCACAATCATTTTTCTATCTATTTCCAGTGTTGTGCAGTGACTTTTAAAACCAACAAACGATGTTGTTGCTGCTGCAAGACTCAATTTGTGTTTCTTTTGAACCACTTATTAGGAGCTGCTGCCGCTGGCAGCCAGCTCCTTTTGTATTTGTGCTCATGATCTGTGAGTCACTTGAAAATGCCCCAAATTTTTGTGAAGTTTTCTGGACTCCGCTCACCATTCCAAGGGTTCATAACTGAAGGTTATTGTAGGATATGTAAAATAGCATTACATGTGGGTAAATTCCATTACATTCTTGCTTTGTAGAATATGCTACAGGCCTCATAAATCTTGTAATTTAGGACTCTGCAGCTGGCTTCACCATTTAAAATTGGTGCCATTTTAGCCTGTGACAGGACAGGTTTTGGGTCAGACCAGTCATGCACTGTGCCAGACTGCCAGTACAGGTGTTAACCAGTCCATTCAGGCCCCCAGTCCTGTTACGGGCTTGTATGCTCAGCGATGCATGAACAAAGTGGGAATTCCCCTGGTCTGGGGATTCCCCAGATTCACTGCAATTACAGACACACCTCACACCTCCTTACACCTGACTCTGGTTTGTTTTGGTATAATCGCCCTGCCCTTTGCCAAGTCAGTTTCCGGGATCTCAACACTTTGTAATTCACCAGACAATTTGTTACATTTTTTTCTCTTGTAATTTTATATGTAATATACATGTATGACCAATACATTTTGATATTTGATTATCAGAGGTTAGATTAATTCATTATATCATTACTTGCTTGTTAGAAAATGCAAGTTCAATAAAGTAAAATTTTTAAAAGATTTAAAAAAAATTGTCTAAAAGTTATAATGTTTCATGGATGCTCATACAATAGCCACCCCTATTGCAATGCAACATTGCTCACAATGGACATGTACGGCCTTTCATATTATTAGACAATAGCACAGGCATTTGGTCAGTTAATCTAAGTCACTTTCATAAAAATGGACCTATCTATCTATTTCTCTGTCTATCTATCTATGTATCGATCTATCTATGTATCTGTCTATCTATCTATCTATCAGTTTATATCTATCTTTCTGTCTATCTATCTGTCTACCTACCCCTCTATATTTTGCACAAATGTTTTCTTTTTCTTGTCTAAAAATCAATTTAATTCTCAAGCAGCAGGCTCAGCAGCTCCTCACATTCTGCTCGCAGTGTGAATTCTAGTTTAAAATGTATCTCATTAGCAATGGATGGATATTTCACTCACAAAAAAAAATCACACTTTTGGAGTCCCAAAAATTATATACTTGATGATGGATTTAATTTTCGATTTTTTTGCAAAACTTTATAGCAGACTTTAGACCTCTAAGCACAATAAAATCACCTAAAAATCGGCAAAAATGCTGTTTTTCGGCCACTAAATGCTTTATTGTGATAAAACCAATTATAGGAGCAGTACAAAAAATTGATATCCTAATAGCCCATAAATAGACGCACCTTTTGCCGCAAAAACAAGCTTTCTAATTGCATCTGTTGCTGTACAGTGCACTTTTTACTAAAATCGGAAAACACAAATTGTTTGCCAGTCTGTAGATGCAACGGCACTGAACATGCTGAAACGTTGTGCTTCCTCTCAGGTCCGTCCAATCTCTCAAATGTTAAAATGACCGTGCAATATAATGCGTGCAATATCGTATAGAATATTGCACGCTGTCGGCCAATGAGAAGCGAGTATTTCCGCTAGCCATATGATATTGTATAATATTAAGTATCTGTAAGCTTAGAAGTCCCTATGGTTTTTACACCAAAAACGATAACCTCTTGTTCGTTTCTGGAAGGAAGGTCAATTGCGGTAAAAGTCACAGAAGCTGGTTTTAGAGTGCAACTTTTATCAATACGGACATGATTAAGTTTTTCTAAAGTTTATTCTTTATACACTGCTGTTACATGAAATAGATTTTCAGTTAAGATTATATATATCTTGCTAGCTTAATAAAAAAAAAAAAGGCACGAAAAAAAGCACAGGATAAAACTCTTATAGAATCTTAAAACCGAAGAGGATTTTTCAGTTTTCTTCTTTGTTTTTTGGTTTTAGACTTTCAGTTCTTCCCCAGAATATTGCTGAAAAAGAAACAGAGAGATATTTACCAACTCTTGTGCACTGTTTATTAATTTATATATAATGGCTGCCCACTTAGGGACTGTTCAGAATTTATGACTGCAGGGGGGTGGTAGTTTTGCCCGAGGGGGTACTAACTTTTCACACAATGTCATGTTTCAAGGGGGGGGGGGAAGGGGTTGCTAATTTTAGACAACATGTCTAATTGGGTGAGGGGTAAGAACTTTTGACAAAACGAAAATTTCGTAAAAACCGGTATTTACACTCAATTAATCTGCGTTTTTTTTTAAATCACAAAGTCAGCGAATCTGTATGCATGACTGTCCAAGGGCACATGTATTTACAGTATATATGCCTACTGCTTTGTATGTCGAGGGGGGAGGGGTATTAAGAATATGCATAAAACCTCAGGGTTCAGCATGTTCAGGGTGGGTACGAAAACATTCTCATGAAACTCAAGGGGGGTATCAATTTTTGACAGGAAGTTCGGGCAAAACTCCTCCCCCAAGTCATAAATTCTTAACGGTCCCTAACAAAAAAAAAAAAAAATCTGATTTCATATTCAATATGAATAGTCATACTTTTTTAACTAGAGTGTAGACTTGTCCCAAAATGTGTAGCCCTCATTGCCGTGTCCTCCACCTGTCCTAATTAGCCTACACTATACATGTATAAATACAGGACGTAAAGCCCCAATCACCCATCCATCGATCCCAAATT
Organism: Platynereis dumerilii; assembly: GCA_026936325.1. Lineage (NCBI taxonomy): Eukaryota > Metazoa > Annelida > Polychaeta > Phyllodocida > Nereididae > Platynereis > Platynereis dumerilii. The sequence goes on along the minus strand of JAPTHN010000043.1, from coordinate 1,612,230 downwards.
GTGTAGTCTACAGCCCTACACTCAATTATTAAGTCTACTCACATTACTTTCATTGTTGCAAGTAATCATGACATCTTCGTCGTGTGTGCATGAGTTGTTGTACCAACCGGAGAAGGGACACTCGTGCAAAAACTGTCCCTTTAAAGCCTTAACACAATTGATGTCACTCATCGCAATTTCTCCACTCCCTGGATTAACTGGGATATCAGCTGCAAAAGTGGCACATCATGTTTTACACAGGGCTAGAAAAAATGAGTTTTTTCCAGGCAATATGCCCAGGCAGCAAATTTATGTTGTTACAACGTTGTGACCACGTCATACTTCGGTTGTTACCACGTGAAAATTCTACGTGTTACAACCTGGAAATGTATGGTTGAAATCATGTTGTCACAACGTAGAAAGGCTACGTCTGAATATTACGTGGTCACCACGTGGCCACTAGGTGGAAGTTTCACTTATGAGCAACGTGGTCACAACGTGGTCACAACGTGGTCACAACGTGGTCACAACGTGGTCACAACGTGGTCACAACGTGGTCACAACGTGGTCACAACGTGGTCACAACGTGGTCACAACGTGGTCACAACGTGGTCACAACGTGGTCACAACGTGGTCACAACGTGGTCACAACGTGGTCACAACGTGGAAGTTTCCATTCTCCACAACCCCATTAAATGCTTATATATATATATAGAGGTTTTGCTACACGTTCACGTGTGACGTATACGTGTACAAATGCTATCTAATTACATTGTTGTCATGGTAACCGCCACGTACAAAACCTCTCTAATATTTAAGTTCATTTCTGAATTACAACAGAAGCTGGAATTAAGGAACATTTGTAAACACTTTATTTTATACACAAAAATTTAATTCAATCAAGCTCGTCTTGATCTTGGCCTATTTGAAGTCTGATCCGTCCACCAGCTGAGTTCCACCAGTCGTCCTCGATGTTTTTGGTTGCTGTAAAACACAAGTAAACAAATTCTAAAAATAGGGAATAAAGAGATCACAGGTATATTGAACTGAACAATTCAATATAGTTTTCCAGGGCCCAAAATTGAAATAGGAAAGATGAGGGAAACATTGTCCACATACAGGATCGAGCACCTGGTAATGTACCTGAATTTATATTCAATAGGCAAGCAAAAAGGCACTGTGAAGAATATCAGGCTTTTTACCTTGTACCTAGATCCTCCTTTCTTCTTGGGGCAATGCTTCAATGTGTTTGTGATGAGTTGTTCAACTTCACTGGTAGTTGAACCCGGATGGACTTTCAAGCATACTCCTGAAAATATAATCAGCCTCACTGTTCAAACAAAATCTCCTTCATATCAGTTGAAATCCTCACAGACTTTCAACTTGAGAAGCAACAAACAATTTCTATAATCAATAAGCACTACTAGTATATATACATCACAAGCACTACTATATGTACAAATGTCTGTATTTTTCAACAGTTTTAAAAAATGAGAAGTACTTTATAAATGTCAAATAAAACTTCTCTGCTGCATAGCCTGTGCAGTCTTGCAAAAAAATAAATATATCGGTCTTACGAATGATGGTCCTTGAAACAGGGAGTTCAATGAAGGAACGCTTCTCCAGAGGCCCCTAGCTGGCCCTTCAAACTAAACTCTGACAAAAGTCGGTTTATGAATCCCCAATCATCCTGATTCCTGGTTGTGGCCCCTGAGTGATGAAAAGTGAATAAAAATAAAAATGATATATTTATATAATATATATAGATTTATAAGTGACCTATTAAATTATCTTTCGTTTAATGGATTCATATGCCACATAAGTATCAGCAGCAGGCCTATACGTATAAGTCTCAACTAATCTTGACAGAGTCCAATTTAAAAAGAAAATGGATGAGGTGGGTGACAGGACTTTTTACAAGTTTATGCTCCTGTTCTTTGCTACAGGTTTTTGAGATTCATAAACAATTAACGTGCCTTTGAAAATTTACAATGAATGATATAAGACAAGTATTTCCATGCACGGAAATATCAATATTTACTATAGTTGCTTCTTGAAGACTGGATCTTAATGCCTCTCTCCATGGTGTCAAGGGGCCATTGAAGCATATCCTCCACCTCTTTCACCGGACGCATTGCCACCGTCAGGGTCCTCAGCATTCTCAGCATCTCCCTCTGTTTTACTCCACTGAATACTCCAGGGTACACTGTATGGAGACGCATGAGTAGCTGAGGCAAGTCGTAGACTGTAATGAAACATGTGGTTTAATTAGAGCAAGTAATTGTTTCTATTAAATTATCCTTAGCAATAACAATAGTTAAAAGGCTCAATCCAGGCACTGATAATTTATACCAAACGACTAAAAAAATGTAATGTCATTTACCTAAGAGATTGTCTCTCGTGACATTAATATTGCCATCGACACTGAACACAGGGTATTCCATCCTGTCCATGGGTGTAGTGGAACCAGCTAGCTCTGAAAGAAAAAAGAGACTACGTAATATAAAGTTTACTAAAATTTTGCCAGACCAGAGGTTGTTGTATTATTATGTAATTAGGGTGCTCTGATGGTAGAGTGTATTCAATGAAGACTATGGATCCAGGTTGTTGTAAATCCAAGTTTATTGTAGATATACTGATACATACATGTTCACTGTTTCCTAACCAAAGCTCAACTGCCCAGGACTGGCCAGTAACCAGCCTCTGCTGTTGGGAGTTGGATCCTGCACCCTATTAGGGGGATCAACCTGAGAATCTAATAAATACAATTTTATAGTTTTCATCTTCCTATTCAAACAAATGCTATTACTGAAATACTCTCTTAAATAATTAATGAATAAATAATTACCAGATAAAAAATACATTACAATATTTCCGTCTGTAGTCTTGGGGGGTCAATTAGCAAGATTTATCTTTTATATAGTTTTCTTTATTTACCTGACACATTCGAAGACCCTTTGCCAGATGTATCTGGCTTCCTCGAACTGCAACTTTCTGAGGGAGGACTTCCTGGATCTGGCAAAAAATGAACATAAAACATGATGAAAAGTTTTGCAGGACAATTAGAGATGATAACATAAAACATAGTGCAGTTGACTTAACATTATTTACAGTTGAAGCAATGGTTCATTATAACTCGACAAATACGATTTCTTAGTGATTTTCATCAAATTTATTGCTCATTTACCTGAGAGACTTTCCATTGTGACATTCTCATCGTCACTGCAGGCAGGGTCTTCTAATGAAGATTATATTATATAAAGTGCAATATAATTTGTTTGACTAAAGCTTGTTGTATTTCACTACAAACCAAAAGTGCTAAGCAGCTCACTTATAAAGCATAATTAATATACAGTTGTAAGGATACCATCTCCACAAGACTACTTCAGGGCAGTGCAAGTATGCAAATGGGCCAAAAATGCGGAGTGACACAATAGTCAACCATACAAGTAACAAACAAAACATTATGTAGATTCAAACTTTATTACCTGACACTGTACTACTTCCATAGGAAGGAGGGTTTGGCAGAAAGGCCTCTTCTTCATCGCTTACTTCATTCCGGTCTGAAGTGCTGTCCTCCACTAAAACAACGGAATTTTGTCACTTGAAGGGTAATACTATAAATAATTAATGAAATCATTTTAAAAAAAGGGAGCAGAAAGCAATTAAAAACAATTGCATATCATCTGAATGCTCTGGAGCACATGGGCTAGAAACACGTGCAACCTATTTATTTCAACTGCTGCAGCTCTATTACATCTTCTAGAAATAAAGGACGAAATCATGCGATTTGTCAGAAAAATTGCTTGAGTGATAATATGGGACATTCACAGACTCAGGTCAATTTGGTTCCCATGAAAAACTAGTAGGAAAAACAACCAGTGAACAGTGCATAAAACAACCACAAACACCAATCCTTCATAGTCATGCAATTGAATCAATAAGTGACTGATATATATGAAAAATGCACTTACACTTTCCAGTTCAGAAATCCTTGCAGCTCTTTGTCACATGTGCGCCAATGAAAGATAATCCAGTAATCGCCAGGTGGCGTGGTGTGAAGCGACTTAAACCACCTATGGGAAATTTGTAACACTAATATCATCCACTAACAGTGTAAGGTGAAAACACGACGTCGTGACAACGTGAAAATGACGTAGTATGCAACACAACGTGATTTCTACCAATTTACGACGTAGAAAAACACGTCGTGACAACGTGAATATGACGTAGTACGCAACGCAACGGGATTTCTACCAATTTACAACGTAGAAATCACGTTGTGTGCTGCCTGGGTGATTGGGTACGACAATTTCCTGTGAATGGTCGCGAATCGAGCAGCTACTTCCCAATTTGGAATTTTGGACTTTTTTTCAAAAATTTCCAGTAAGATTTAGATAATTCCAGGCAATGACTTGCCTGAACACGCTGAATGCCCTACTTTTTCCAGCCATGGTTTTACATGTCACAAAAGAATATTATGAATCCTTCAAAGGTCAAATTGAGGTCTTTTCTGTGATGTATTTTGACACAAATTACTGACACACTGTTATAGACCAGATCACCCAGATGTCCGATCAATAGACGAGACAGAGCCACATCTTATTGCAAACGTGCGAGGAGTGAACCAGATGGTTCAATCAAAAAAAGTAATTCAGATATCCCATAATATGATCCTGGCACTTTTTTCTCATCACGCGTGACTGCCTTCTTCTTCTTTTAGAATTATATCCTGCCTCTTCAAAAATAAAAATTTCCAAAAAAAAGATTTTGCAAAAAAAAAAAAAATTTCCTGAAAAAGAGAAATTTCGAAACAAAAAAAGAAAGTTACAAAAATATTTTTGCCAAAAAGGAAAAAAATAAAAATACTTCGGCATTTACATATTATATTCCAAAATATTGGACAGTTTGCGGCTGGTAGAGTTGGGACCATGAAAGCCAATGAATTGCAGTTGGAAAAAAACATCGCTCTGACATTTATATAAATCAGATTGACATCATCTACCCAGAATAATATGAAGTAGCCTGCCCAGAGGAAAAGAGTGCATTTTAAGCGCTCAAATTATTTAAATTACCAAATGTACTCCGATTGTAGTTTTCTACACGGGAGAATATTTGGAGCGTATGGATTTGCATATATCAATGAAGCGTAATTTAAAACTTCAAGCTCTTCAAATATTCTCTTATTTCCTCTGGGTGAGCTGCTAGAAATATCTAAATATTTTGGAAATTCATCGCAAAATAGATGAAATATGTCCTGTGAAAAATTATTAGTTCAATACATCGAAAATAATACGAAACAAAAAGCATTGACCTTTCTGAGCAACCGTCTATTCGTGACATACACTGTAAAATTTGAATTTTGAGTTAGCTTAAATGAATGAGTGAGATGGCTGCACAATTCCTTTGAGCTATCATAGCTTGTTGTTTTGAGTTACAATGTATAACAACAGAAAGATTATCATAACTCACAACATCAAGCTATGTCAGCTCAAACAAATTGTGCAACTATCTCACTCAATCACTTGAGCTGACTTGAAATTTCAAATTTTACAGTGTATGTTCTAACACTTGGAAACAAAATGGCTGCTACATGCCATCTGGATGATCTGGTCTGTAACTGTGTGACACTAATTAGTTTCAAAGTACACTACCAAAAGACTTTTATTATCCCAGGTAATCATTAGCTATCATTGTGGATTTAATGTGCATACCAGTAATAGACAAATTAAAGGTATAATCCATTTGTTGACAAGCTAGATTCTGGGCCTGTTGTTTCCATCCTCTGTTACAAATTGTGTTCCAGTTTCCTCCATGATAGATCTCCAGTCTTCCTTTTATCAGATCTTCCTGAATTTCTGAAATCCAATAGAAAAATTATTTCCCGTTTCATCCTGTTGGTAGTTTAATCACGATATATAATAAGTTGACATTGGTACTGCCTGAAATAGCTTAGGAACTGGTAAACCGTAAACTATTTAATTATAATCAGCTTTTGCTTATTTACAACCGGTAATTTTTACTATACAATTTGAAATGGAAACAAGGCCTCATATATGCCCTTCATTCAACAAAATCTTCATATCCACAAAGTTGTAATTCCTGATACGGTACTGAATGGAATGAAGGTATTACCATGATATCTGCTTGTTCGGTGTACAGGTGGCGTAAGTCTTTTACCAGATCTTAAGAATTTACACATTCACGCAGGGTTCCCACAGTCATGGAAAGTCATGGAAAAAATAGTGGTCATGGAAAGTCATGGAAAAGTCATGGAAAATCAAAATATTTTGAAAAGTCATGGAAAATTCAAATTTTGACCATGATTCGCGCTAAATTTAACACATTTGGGACCTTATGGTAGTCGGATGGTTGATCGGATGGCCAGACAGTGAATGATAGTCATCACGAGAATTCGTTTCGGGTTGAAAAATTGGTCATGGAAAATCCGAAATTTGGTCATGGAAAGTCATGGAAAAGTCATGGAAATCCCGTCGTAAAATTTTGTGGGAACCCAGTCAGTGGATGTTGATTTTGTTTCAAAATCTTTACAGTCATTTCTAGGGCGCTCTCTTCTAAGAGAGCTCCCTATTGTCATTGAAATCCTGGAGAATCTTGTGGGTCGATTTATGGGCACATTACAGCTCCAACTGACTTCAAAACTTCACACATTGCATTATATCAGCCAAGAAAGAATTGATCAACTTTAGAGGGACATGCACATAGTTTAAATACCATTTCAGAGACCCAGGAAAACCATCCCAGAAAAACTGGAAAGAGGAAGTCCAGTGATGTCATTCAGGGGGGTTTCCCACACTCAGAATTTGTCAAAACAACAAGAGGTCAGCAATTGGGACAAAACATCTCTGCATGCTTAATCAATGTGTTGTAGTAGGTTGGATGGAAAGATATGTGGAAAGATAGATATATAGATAGATACATTGTACATAGATAGATGGGTAGAAACCTAGAAACACTGCTCTACAAACACAGCAAGACTGACAGCTTGACATAGAAAAGAAGGAAAACGATGAAACAGTGAAATGGATTACATGGTTAATAGTTTCTTTGGTTTTCAAGAACTTGTAGTGTCACAAGTTATAGGAGCGCCCTTTAAAGTGCCTTGTGCACGTTATTTTATATATATGCACTCATTACAGATCTCAAACAAGCTTTCTGTTTCAATTCCAATTCTCTTTGCATATATACTTAATCAATTTTTCACCATTTTCCCTATTCTTTCTTATTTGATGAACCAAAACCATGAGATCATAATATAATGCTCCAGCTTCAATAATCTTATCTGAATGATAGAACAGTAATTATCGTCTTACAACTCACCTGGATCAGCAATCTTCAGGTCATTCTCTGAGCGTGAAAAAAGAAAATTTAAAATGAGTGGCCGGAGATGGATTCCACCATTTCGATATAATAATTTTCATTTCGATAATTACAATATTTATCATTTCGATTGATATAATAATTATGAGTAACTTCAGTATTGATCTGATTAATCTCATACATAATGTCTCTAAGTGACGTGTCACAAGCTCATTTTATATTCTTACTTCGTATTATCCACAGACACATAGTCAAAATTGGACTTCTATACATTGTAGCCTGACAGGTAAGATTAATCAATGGCATAGGCGTACGGTGCGCGCGATTTTTGGGGGGGCGAGCGACATTTGCCCGAATTTCACGATCTAAATTTATATACATTCAAAATTAAATTGCCTGGAAATCATTAATTTTCAGTAGTTTTTATTTAATCATCTGCCCAATTTTTCAGCGTTTTTGCCCGAATTTCACTGTTTCCCAAACTTTTGGGGGGGCGATCGCCCCCCCCTGGCCCCCCCTCCGATACGCCTATGATCAGTGGATCATCCAAGTCTTTCTTACACATCCATAGCAATGTGTACAATACATAAGAGGGGAGCAGTCTGGTGAAAATGAGAACTGCATGCTGCTGCCACCTGGCACAAAAGTTGATTTCCTATGCTACAGCATTGCTGTCCCAAGAAATAGTTCCAATTTCATTGCACATTCACAAAATTTCTATTCAACATTGATGTATACCAGAGTCAGACTCGGCAAATTCAGCCTGATCCGCAATTTAGTGCCTCAGAGGCCCCCATTGCGGCTTTGCGTACCCAAAATTGGTTGCGGCTACAAGGGTTAAGCATGTGGAGGGTAGAATTGGATCGAACCGAAACTGTATTTCATCGATTTCGGTTCAAACCGGCGGAATAGTCCAGTACGGTCGATGTACCGTGAACCAGTGTCCATCCCTAGTCTGCATGGACATGATAAGTGACAAATACTAACCTCTTAGAGGGCGTTTAGGAATCCAGTACAAATCCCAGCCTGGCACGGCAAACAAATTCTTTTCCTCACGTATTGCACAGTTGTGGTTCTCTTCAGTTTCAGAATACGCATAGCTTCTGCATCCGCGGTGATTGTCACATGCTTGCTCACATTCTTCCACTGACTTGACTGTGAGTGCCGTATCGCCATATGCTGTTACGTTTCTTACTCGTTTGTACTCCACTTCCACAATTTCATAATCTGAAACTAAACAGTTCAACAAAAATAAGTCCCCCTTTGGATAAACTTTAATATCTAAAAAATTCCAGCGCTTATAGCCTCGCATATCAAACTTAATTGTGTGTATTCATAGCTCAGTGGCATATACCTGGCTGAGCCAGCAGCCTTTCGCATGCGCCTACCCCTGTTTTCCTAAATCCTAGGCTTTTCCAATGGATATGAACAATTTCACCATGCGAGTAAGCCACCAGCTGGATAAACTTCATCATGTGTCTGGAGAAAATTTTTATTTAGAAGACCAAACTCGCCCTCATTCGGATTCTCGGAGGGAATCCGTCACTCGTATATGCTGTGAATTCTGGGAAAAATTCTCATTGGCCACTAACCGTTACAACGGCCGCCATTGAAAAACGTTGTAAACAGGCCAGCCATGCTGCCACGGAGCTGTTAATTAGCAGTGCATTGTCAACACTCGCTCAAAGTGGTGACAGTATCAGCAGCATTACCTTGCGTGATTTGAGCCAGTCTGCAGAACCAACAGTCCTGTCTATGTAAGAGATCAAGAGTGAAACCAGCGCTACTTGTTGCGAGTGAACACACTGTTTACATGCGTAATAAGGCCATATCCTTGCACCCTATCAAAGTGAAGCGGCAAATGCGAGTGCCAGTTCTAGCGAACTGGCTCTCCGCTAGGGCGAGTATGTTAGAAGACAACTAGGGACTTCTTTTGTAACAGTTTTACAGTTTAGTTTCCTTAGATGCTTTAGCAAGTAATTTGAGTAGACTTTAAGCACCTTTCTGTAAAATATTTTTGGAAAAGTGAAAACCTTGTATTTTTCAAAACGGGGGCACGCGCACACGGGGTCTGCTGGCTCACGCAAAAGATGAGTAATAAAGCGCATTGTCAGTATGCAGGCCTTCAAACTGGCCAACTGTCACAGAACATGGAGAAGAGGTCTTCGAGATATTCACCTTTTCATAAAGGGGGACTTACTTTTGTTGAACTGTTTAGGTAAATAAACTGATAAGTAGGGACTAGGGAGAGTAGGCCACAGTGATTGACTGGACTTGATGATTCAGAGGACGTCTTCGGATTTTAATTAGCAATTAATCTGTTCTTTTTTCAGCTTTGTACCAGTTGTCTTAATAAAAGGACACCATTCTGAATTTGTCATAACATTTGATATCAAGCTCATACTTTGTTTGATGTAAAAGCTAAATAATTATGATTTCGAGCCTCCATAGAACTTATAGAAGTAGCAATGACTTCAATGACTTCACTTTCACCACAAAAATATTAAGAGGATGGTAGGGTAGCCTATAGGTAGGTATGTTTATTGACCAGTGGTCCAAAATGTTTCCACGAATGTGACCGATACAAGTCTATACGTTATTATATTAATATCACAAAAAGATTTGTCAAGATTTCACGTCCAGGCCTTACCTAGAATGTTACAATTGAAAATATTGGTAAAGTCAAAATTTAGATTTTCAAATTTGTCTCTTATGTGACCGGTCAGTCGGCAAGTTTCGGGTAAAATGCACTTACACTGTACATTACTGAGTACCTATCTATAGAAACACTATCATTGCAAAACTTGTGCAAGTAAAAAAAGAGGCACTTAATGAAATATTAATGCAGTACCATAGAATGATTAATACTGGACCGTAGAATGATATATATTGATACTTCACCTTTTGCAGATGTCTCCGTTTCACAAATTTCTGATGAAACTGGAATTAATACAAGTGACATATCAGTATTCTTATAATACAGTGCTTAACTTTACCGCTTACATGTAGCTCTGCTTCTAATTTCAAATATTTGCTTGTAGTTTGTCCCCAAGTCAATGTGCTAAACCTATAAAAATTATTTGTTTGCTCAAGGGCATGTGTTTTAAATAAAATGAGATTGTCTCTGTTTTTTAACAACAGAAATGTGATTTAATGAATTAATAAGTTTAATACAGGTTAATCGAATATACTATGGCATTAATTTCCATCATTTCCTATTTATACGCCATTTATTATATAAGGTACATTATGTACATATGTGTACGTTGTTCATTTACCACAATCCGTGTTACCACCAGAAGGTTGGTGACCTATTTTAAGAATTTTAAAATATGTATTCTTGCAGTTTTTTCACAGTTATTTCCATAAGAAGATATTGATTGGTTTTCTGACATAATCTAGAACTATATTATTCTTCTAGTCATGCAATCTAAGTACTCTATCAGGTCTTTAATTTACCTCCGCAGACGGTTTGGTCTGTTCTGCAGAATCCCCAGGTGCCATTGAAGACGGGGTCTGTGCTGCACCAAAGACGCTCTTCATCCACGGTCGTGCAGTAGTCAAAAGTCCTGCCCTTGTACTCAAAGGGAAAGTGACAGGTGGCACCTACAGTTGTCAGGACTGTGTGGCAGAAGTACAGTATGGAATGACATACAATGATTTTAACGAACTTGATTAGTATCCCCCCCCCCCACTCATGCAATTGTAGGTTACAAAATATTTTTTTGTCTTTCTCTGGTCCGTTTTATCAAATTTGAGATTTGGCAAAAAAATACATAGTAGGGTGGTCCTAAAATAAAAAATTCAACTTTTCCAAGGGGCTTCTTCATTTTCTTGTTCCATTTGGGGGAAAAATCAGTTGAGTTAAATTTCACAGGAATTGATACATATTAACCACTGCCACCAGACCCCTGTATTTGGACAAAGCAAGTAAAATTTAGAAGTTTTTGAACCGATGCATTGGTACTTAGCATAGAGAAGACAAAACACAAGTCAGGAGTCTCAATATTTATATTATGTACTATTTGCATCATTTAGTCCATCACTTGAGTCTTTTCATTGTGTTAGTATCACATAGATACCAGATGAACATAATTAGTAATCACAATTTAGGCTTGAGAGAAAAGCCACCACATGTGGGGCTTTAACCTCATCCAGGCAGAACTTCCTAATATATGTCTGGAGTTTTCGAGAAGGGATAGATAAGGTGGGGGCCACTGGGGGGGGGGGGGCAGGATGCATCTCCCCAATGATGAGCCTAGGGGGATGATCATATGATTATCCTCCCCCCCTAGAATTTCAATTATGACTTTTTGGTGTTGACAATTATTACTTATATTTATCTTTTATCTGTTCTTCCCATGATACCTGGAGATTTAAGGTGCAAAATACAATCTACAGGCCTGTGTCTCAGTACCTACCTTCGTTAATCTAAAATATAGTAACTTCTGAGCCTATAGTGGCCCCAGAAATCCACCACTGTGCGACTTTTGGCCTGTCGGGCCTTGTATGAAGTTGGAGCTCACAGAAAGAACCCCTCTACAAAAATGAAAAATCTATGCTCCTGCCAGAAAGTTTTTTTATAAGAGGACACACACAAAGAGAGTGAGAGAGAGAGTGATGGTGTTAGTGAGGTTGATATAGTCATCTGGGAGAAAAAGCAAGGATTCCGACTGCTGAATAGCCAAACATCATCAAAAAGCTGGAGAAGAAGGTAGAACTGAATAGTTCATTTGCTGAAGGAAAAACCGAAATATCTGCTTCTCAGATAAAGAAAGAGCAGGATTTCTTGGCAATTTTAAATAACTTGTTTGACATTGCTTAGGTTCAAGCAATCTGGTTGAGTAAGATGAAAGAGGATTGTGAAATTTTCGAAGCAAAGGGAGAGCCAGGTTGATGTTGACATAGTTTTGTGAGGAAGGGACTACTGAGAGGGTGCAGCTTGCGATGGTGCTGAGAGCTGCATTAGAGGAGACAGTTTAAATTATGTCTCAACGAGGGGGTGGTTCTAATGTCACAGATCCTGAGTGAGGACGATGATAGCAATATTGGTCCGGTAGTTAATTTGGATGTAATCTGCTTCCAGATAAAGGAATTGGAAGTTTATTGTCCTCCTGTGACCCCGCATGCAGTGCAAAGCTACTTTTGTGCCAAAACTAGTTGTAGGAACTGGCCATGCAACAACCACTGCTGTCCTTCACTTTCTGAAGGACTGAAAGTTATCAGACACGATGGTTGGCATAAGCATTGGTGCCACATCCAGTAATACTGCCTCAGCACTTCGTGCATGCACTCTGCTGCAACCAAAAAGGTCGCCAAGGCATTTGAAATGGCTTGCAATGGGACAGCTTCAAAATTTTTGAAATGTGATACCTCTTTTTTCAGTCAAATTTGACGTAGGGAACCAATTTCTGTGGCAAACTTGCAAGTATCAGCTGAAACAGACGTGTCATACTTGATTGTAGATATAAGAAGAATGATGTCAGCGATCTTAGTGGCCATCTTTCTTTCCTAGAATGCTCAAGACTCAAGAATTTTTAAGTATTTTGTCATGAAATGCGTGAGGTATATACGAATTGATGTTTGATGGCTGTCATCTCTAAAGTATACACTTAATGACAAGAATTATATGAGCAAGAGGACACCCCTAAGGGAACTATTTGCCACAAACAATAAAAGTGGTATTAAATTAATGAAATGTTTTCTGTTTTTATGTTCTTATGAAAGGATGTCAACCTGATATCCATCATAAATTTTTTTTAAATTGTTTTAGGAAAAGGAATCAATGGTTACAAATATTCTCTAAACATTAACCTAAACTTTTTCGTGACTTTACTGCTTTTCAATTTACATTTGATTTAGGACCCAAAATGCACTCTTTGACCTTAGGGTCACTCCCAATCGCCAAAACAACCCCAGAAATGAATTTCCCACACCAGATTTGTCTAAAAACTAGGTATTGCATTTGATTCTAGATGAAATAGATTTGAAGCTGTCCGATTCGAGCAATTCCAGATTCCTTGGCGGCCATCTTGGATTTCTCAAATCCCCCAAGGGTACTATGTAGATGCCGGCCACGTATATGTTTTCTATAGGATCTAAGAACATGGATTCCATTGATAAAAAAGCTTTATCTATCAGTCCAGACTTCATCCAGAAAGTCAGTTTTACCTGCCAGATTATTGCTAATTTAAAAAATACACGTGAATTTTCTCATTTTCAACCCGCGTGTGGCAGTGGTTAGAATTGTTGTATTGAAATAAAATTTTGCACAAAATTTTTTCTCACCAAGACGAACAAGAATTTTTGGAAGCACCTTCAGAAAGTTACATTTTAATTTTTAGCATGCTGTAGAGGACCACCCTAATACATAGGCCTACTAAAAAATTGAAAATTTTATGGATGAATGAGCCGAAAAGATGGGATGATGAAAGACCCAAAAAGAATTATGAAACAGCTCAAATTTTGATGAAGAATGCACCAAAATGGATGATGAATGGTCCAAATTTGATCAATAGACAAAACGAGAAAGAAGGAAAACACCTGATGATGAAACGACCCTCTCCCTCCTGCTTTCTGTACCTATGAATTAAACCCAGATAACTTATATGTGTACCAAATTTGAGTTTCATCCAAAGCAATAAAAAGTATCACCTGTGCAGCCTGTCCAAAAGCAGCAAATAAAGAAAAAGGTCCAATATGAAAAAGGAATCACAATTTGATCATAGTGACAATCAAAATGATCCCAATTTATTGTGTCGTACAAATTCAATCTTACCTTTGCAAATTGTCCCAGCATAATTCTGCCATTGCTGGTCAGCATCGAAGTCAGCCGTCAGACTGCACCACTTGACACCCTGGTTGTCCACGTCAGTTGCATTGGGGTAAAGTGTTCCCTTGTAAGTGAATGGGGTGGAACACTCACGTCCAGTGATGGTGAATGCTGAATGACATTTTAAAATGTACAATAGGTAGTAACACATTTTTTCTTTTCAATCTTTTTAACTGAAAGAAGTTAACCAAATGTGTTATGATTGTATTACTTTTGGAACCAGACATATATCCATAACACTTAAATTTCTGCATAACTGCAGAACTGTACAAGGAAATTATATACTTCCCGACAATTTAGGGTGCATCAAATGCCCTTTTTTTCTCCAAATATAACCAAACATGGATTTAGTTGTGCCTTTTGATTGGTAAGACACCTCAGAAAAGTTTTAGTGAAATCGGACAATGGCTAGGGGTACCACATCGGCCATCTTTCCCAGTAATTAAATTAGGTACCGCCGACACGCGGTTTCGCATAACTTTCTCAAAATTCTATGTAGGAAAATGTTTTTGTTATTTTTGGAATTTTCATAAAAAGAGCTTTCAAATGAATGGTAACATCAATGGGTTATCTTATAAATTCATCTGGGAATTAACTGCCCCATAATTTGAATATCAACATTTCGTAGAAGCGTATGCTTGAAATTTGGCTAACTGTATTTAGCGGAACGGAACGGAACGGAATGAAATCAAAAGGGGGGTCACTCTCAATAAAATAAACTTCAAACACTGTCCATGCCTTAATAGCCTCATATGACCTCTAATGCACTCTGGCTGGGATGGAGAAGGGGTTGAGCTAGAACAGGAAGGGAGGGGGGGGGGGTTGTTACTTAAGTGACACTCTTAAAAATATTTCGTTCCGCAAAATACAGTTATCCACCGGATACCTGTACTTTGCGAAATGGAATGGTGAAACATTTCAACACCAGATGTTCTTGTTATTATCTGATGTTGGTAGCAATGAACGTTTAAATAAAATAGATAGATTGCATAGATTGGATAGATAGATAGATAGATCTAGATAGATAGATAGATAGATAGATATATGAAGAGTAATTGTGCTATATATATATCGCACATGTAGGCCTACCCTATATATCTAGGCTTATCATGCACCCATATTAATTAACCAATTACATAACATTCGTGAAGCGATAAAAAAGTGTGACAATTTCTGGCGAATATTAAAAGAAGACAATCTAACCAGCATCAAGATGTTTAAGTAAAAAGTGACCTAACATATCTGGATCACAAATAATTTTGTTTTGGGTAAATATTTTCAATGTCAGTGCCTGGCCGATTTATTTGAGAAGAGGTCATGTTTCCAAGATATTCAACATTTGCGTGGAATTCATGAGCTTTGTGATAACAGTTGATTTTCGGATGCTCAGAATACAAGAAATTGAGGTCACTGTGTGATTTTATTAGGCCTTGGCCATGCAGAGTTGAATTGCAATGAATAAAGGCAAAGAGAAGCAATTAAAATGTATTGTGTAAATCTATTTGTCCATCTAATTCACAGGATTTGAGAAAGATTATTCATAATTATCCGGTGTTTAAATTTATTCAGTTTTATTCATTAGGCTAAACCCCTTTTAGCGATAGCAGTGAACATGGTGAAATAAAAAAAAAGGTAGGGTTTAATATATCAATTGCTCTGATAAGAACAGATTAATAGATCTAATGACCATTAGAAAAATAACTGTAGCCACGGGCTTACAATAAGACCTATAAATACTGTATGCTGACCCGACCAGCTAGATTCTGTGATTAGATATAGGCCTACTTTATGTCAGTCGTCGGAAAGCTACATTGTGTGTGCAAAAAACTAGAAATCTCTACCTACCTATCTATATCTATCTATCTGTCTATCTTCCTATCTGTCTATCTGTCTATCTGTCTATCTATCTATCTATCTATCTATCTATCCTTCTGTCTTTTCTTCCTTCTGTCTTTTCTCCTATCTTGTCTTTTTTCCCTTCTTGTCTTTTCTTATTTTCTTTCTTCATTCTTTTCTTTCATCTCTTTCCCCCTTCTCTTTCTTCCTTCTCTTCTTTCTTCTATTCTTCTTTTCTTTTCTTCTCTATTTTTCTTCCTTTTCGTCCTTCTTTTCTTCCTTCTTCTTTTCTTCCTTCTTCTTTTCTTCCTTCCTTCCTTCTTTCTTGTCTTCCTTTCTTTCCTTCCCCCTTGTTTTCTTCCTTTCCTTCCTTCTTTTCTTTCTGCCTTCTTTCCTCCATAAATTCCTTGTGTCTTCTATCTTTCTTCCTATATTCTTCATATGTTCTTCCTTCTTTTCTGTCTTCCTTCTTTTCTTTCCTGCTTCTTGATTCTTGTTTCGAATTTGCTTTTTCTCCCTTCCTTTTTTCATGTTCTATTCCTTGAATTTTACATAGAATTGGTGGACCTATTACCTTTAACTATACTGGACCACCCTTCCCTTTAGGTGAAGAACTTGTTCTTTACTATTAATAACAAGCACTCTTAGAGCACAGCACCGGCCATGCTGCACATGCTTTATCAGTGGAATCGATATTATCAATACACATGGTGGACGAAAAAATTAAAGTATATTTAATTAATTTTATTTTTCCATTAGCTGGTGGACGTGGGGTTATTTCAATTAATACCAGAAATATATTTCTCATAAAAGTGTTTCTTTTCATTTTGCTTGAAATTGCAGGTACAAAATTGTTTTAATATTCTATGCATTAATATTCACAGTCTTGATTTTTCTGGAAATGATGTTTATTTTGTAAGATATGTCAATACTTTTGTTTCCAAAAAGAATTTTATTTTTTACATGGAATTTAAATTGGAATTAAATAAGTATGAAGCTGATTGAAAATATTGGGTACAAGCTGACAGATGACAGGGAGGTGTGAAAGTGAATTGCACTTTAGGCCTAAATGGTGAGATCAATTCAGCATTGAACCGCAATTATTAATTGAAATGGAGCAAATACGATAAAAGATATGTAAGACCCTGCATATTATCTCCATGGATAGCTCCAATACACAAGAAAATGGCGGCGCAAATCAGCCTGACTGACCCAGCGCTGGGTACCAGAAGGGATTATTATAAATCTTAGTAATATTGCATTTAAGTAAGAAAAGACACAATTGGCAGAATCTATGATGTTATAACTGAGAAATACATATAAAATAAACCCTTGGAATGGTGTGGTTAGGCCTGGAGGCTCGTGACTCGCATCGTTTCAGGACAGAAGCATTACCGGCCTATGCATAGGATGCATGGCCGGTAATTAGTATACAACTGCCTGCATCTCAGTGCGAGGGCCCACCCCTCCTGCAGGATAATAAAAGAGAATGTGGTTCAAGTAGCCTATTTCATTTCGTGAAATACAGGTATCCATAGGGATCCTGTACTTTGCGAAATGGAATGGTGATACATTCTTGATACCAGATGTCTCCAGAGACCATAGACCTAATTTGCATGCTATTATGTTTATATGATTTTTTACATTTCTGTTTCCCAAAACATGGGGGCTGAATTAAATTAGATAAATGAAATGGGACTCTGAATTAAGACAATTATTTATGACATTTCGGACTAAGTTTTCCTTTGAAATGCTCTTCAGGGGCACTGTTGACATCCACCTCCCCTAATCTTATTCATGCAGAACAGTGCAACATAATGCTCTTCAACTTATATAATATATTAGATTTTTTTTATTAACTTTCACATGTACATCAACCATTTATCTCTCTATCTACCATCTAGCTATCTATTCAACCATCTATCCATCTATCCGTCTGTCCTTCTATCTAACTATCTAACTATCTAACTATCTAACTATCTATCTATCTATCTATCTATCTATTTATCCAACTATCTATCTATCTATCGATCATCAGGACCGTAGCCTGAGTCGAATCCTAGGGGGGGGGGGCGAAGACTGGCACCAAAGCATACTCACCTCTGAAGAACCCCGAAAAGTTGAAATTTTTACATGTTAAACACCTTCCTCTCTCTGCGGGCATCTATCTATATATCTATCAATCTATCTATAGATCTATCTATTTATCTTCATGACTTCTTATTCTGATGAACAGGAATTTGCTTACTAAATAGCTCGATGGCTGGCTGGCTGACTGACTAACTAACTGGCTGAGCGATCTAGTGGAAATGGGTGACTAGCTAACTGGCTGACTGACAGATTGACTGACTGACCCACTGGGTGACTAAATTACTGCTAAACTGGCTGACTGACCGAATGGTAACTGGTTAACAGGCATTCCAGCCTTTGGTAAAATTATGTTGATAAATTATTATTAGCTTAATCATAACTTTTTTTCCTGAAATTTAGTTATTTTGATTATGTTATACATTCAATCAGTGTATTTCTCATGTGTAGGTAAGGTGGCACTGTTGTTCCACTTCCTGTTAGATCATAACAATGTCTTGTGAAAAGCACATGTTTGAAAAAAAGTCAAATTACTATGAATCTAATTGTTGTCAGCAACATAACACCATGCAGAACTCTCTATGTAATCATTGTTGGTTATATCTATGCTAAAGTACACATTCAGACTTCTTTGATACTGAATTAAATGGCTTCAAAGTTGCAAGGTAAGTTGGCAAAAGTTTTCTGTGTTGACATGGTTTTAGGAGAATTTTGATCTCTTACCTTGCATATTGTCGTCTACTGTAACAGGGCAATACGTTTATTTTGCCCTCTCCAGGTATATCCCTTGCAATGAAGGTTCAGGAAATAGATAATTCCATGTTGATAAATAGTCCTGAAAATGTCTCAATTGAGATATTTTTGGCAATAAGTCCATGGCTCAGCTCTGATATCTTC
The DNA here is from genome assembly GCA_026936325.1 of Platynereis dumerilii. Lineage (NCBI taxonomy): Eukaryota > Metazoa > Annelida > Polychaeta > Phyllodocida > Nereididae > Platynereis > Platynereis dumerilii. The sequence goes on along the minus strand of JAPTHN010000043.1, from coordinate 1,593,257 downwards.
TACTTTGACTGTGTTCATGAGGCTCTTTCAAGAAACAGGTGACAAGATTTTAATCTTGTTGTATTGTTTTGCACTGATTGCTGGCTATAATCCCCTGTCTTGAGCCTCAGGTCAATAGACTCTGAACTTGACACCCATTTAAATGTGATTAAAACTGGATTCTCATTCAAAGGGTTGTGTGACCATGATTTCTGTATTTTTATGAAAATAATATGATCCCAACTAAATCACATTCATTTTATACACTAAGCCCTTCTAGATAATGATAATGCAGGAATAGGCGTGAAACACAAACACTGGTAGGCCAATTTGCAAGATCAGCCAAGCTTGTCCAAATGCAACATCGCGCAAGTCCTCATTTAATCACTTGGAAGTTGGGTGTGGATTCGTATACTTGGTGCTACCACCCTGCATGGGAGGATGGGTGCTACAAGCAATAATGCCAATTTATTTTGGTAAATCTATTCATAAAATATAAAGCAGAGTTTCAAATTGATCCCCACTCTTTATAGCAGTATATCAATCTATTAATCTATCTAATATCAATCTATTAATCTATCTATCAATCTATCTAGATACTGTTATTCATAGCCCCCACTCCTTTTGGAATTGCTTCAAACAATACGGATAGATAAATGTTAGGAAATTCACAACTTTCTTGCAATTTTTTTTTCTTCAATTTTCTGAATCAAGGAATAGCATGAAATATAGGCCTGCTACTTATTGTACCAGGCCCATATACAAATATAGGCCTAAAAGCTAAAATATTTCCTTTTTTTTCAACAGAATTTAGTAAACATTGTATTTGTTCTGTAACCTCATATGAACCATGAAGCAATATAAACAAAGGTTGAGTCATCAACCTTTGATATAAATTGATCAAAGGTGGTGAACTCGGGGGAAAGTCTCAACAGAACTCCTTGCTAATGGGCCATTGACCAGATTAATTGGCTGATGTTAATCTTAATGTTTGAACAAATGTGGCATCTTAAAGAATAAGAAAATACCTGAGGTGGCATCTATAGATCTAAGAGATGGAAGCACAAAGATGCATTGTAGGTATTGACATGGATCTATAAGTTCAACTCTATGGTATTAAATTAACTTGACAAAGCCTATTGAAAAATGTTCCCAAACAGTTAACTTGATAGATAGATAGATAGATAGATAGATAGATAGATAGATAGATAGATAGATAGATAGATAGGAAATGAGATGATTATATAGATTGCTGGTACAAATAACTATCTTTAAAATTTAAAGGGGATTTGCAGAATAAATAGATAAATAGAAATATAACACTGGTCACTGGGACGTGCACATGAAGGGGGGGGGGTCTACAGGGGCCCTTCCAACAAATTAGCATTAACTAGCGTGAAGACACTTGAGGGGAAAATATTAGGCCTAGATATGCATAGACCTAGTGAGATGTCCAGAAATCATCACTTCAATTTCATTGCCTGTAATTTGGCCTGAAACCCGGCTAAGGACATTCTAGGAAATGTAGAAAAGCTGCTTGCATGTTTTCACAACTGGGCAATCAGTACTTCGTTTGGTTTGAGTAGGTCCGTGAATTTATAGCATGATGATGATGATAACTTGTATGTGTACGCATGTTTAGCCACTTCTTGGTCAATTATATCTTAGAGTCCCAACCATAGATATATATTCTGTGAACCTTCTAGTGGAAAGACATTCACAAAGCAAGAGAAATAGGCAGAGAGATTGAGAGATTGGGAGATAGGAGGACGGACATCACACAGCAGGTATGAGTGTGATTTGAGTTGGAGGGGAGGGGGAGGGGGTGGGGTTAACAGGCACAGGCTGGTTGATTGAGGGGGTGATTTGATCTCTGATATGTGCCATGGTGTCATTTATATTGAATAAAAGATGGCCCGTAAGAGAACCTTGTGGAACACCACTTTTCAAGTTTAACCATTCACTTTTTACATTACCAGTTCGACAGCCTGTTTTCTATTTTTCAAATAATTCATTATAAAGTTTCAAGCTTCCAGGGAAACACTATAAGCATGTAAATTTGCAATTAAGAGTCCATGTGGCAAGCTGTCGAAGGTCTTAGACAGGTCAATAAGTATACATCCTACATTTTAGTTATTATCAAGAGCTTTTCACCAGTTTTCAATACATTTTACAAGAACATTATTACAGCTGTACAACTTCCGATAAGCGGACAGATCAAGTGATAAAGAATTGGACATGAATTGAAGTAACTGATCACACATTATTTACACTTTCAAAAATGTTTGAGTTGTTAATCACATATTTTGTTTGATTTACACACTGTGCTTCAGTGAACACACAGTATCCTCATCTTCACCCCTTTGGTACATTGAAGCTTCAAATATTTTTCGTATTTTTTGTCATACATATGCCCAAATCAAACTTTGATGTATAAGTCAGATTCAGGCCTTTCTGTACATATTTTAGTCCGACAGCTCACTAGTCCGACTTTCAATGGTCCAACATACATGTATCTAGACCTAGTGCCTATTAGTGCCTCTTCATATTAGGGGGGCCAGGGGGAGGGGGTTGGTGGAGACTGGAGAATACCAAGCAAAAAGGAAGCAGATCAGACTGTTCAATATCAACCTGTGGACTTATTTATGTCCGACTATACTATTTTTGCCCAGTGTGTTTCTGTTCCTTATTTCAAGTCACTATTTCTATAATCGCCACAGCAGAGTACATAAAAACCCACTGAAATCCCGGTTTTCATACTTGTGAAGAGGATTGGAGCTTTCTAGATATAGGTATCTTCAATCCTCCATCAATAATTCAATCAAAAATCATTCAATCAATCAAACCATAATCTATCTATCCATCTATCCATCTATCCATCTATTTATTTCCTTCTATCTTTCTTTCTATTTTTCTTTACCTGCTTCGTGTCACTGGGCCAGCCACAGAACCAGTTTCTAAATATAGAACGTCAATCCTGATATATGCAATTATAAGAAACCACGCCCTCCACTTCGGAACTTCTCAGGCAAATTTGACACACTTCTACTCCACTTACGGACATTCGGAAAACTGCTCCGTGTTTATGAGATGTTCTATATAGTTTCAGAAAAGTGGTGAACCAGCCTGTAAGTCAAAATTTCGAGCTTCGGCGGCCCTGTTTATATCTCTGAACAAGAAAATTTTTTTCGGAAAAAAATATAGCCGATATTTGTAGTTATATTTTGTTTTGCTAGATAATGGGATTATTAAAAGAGATTTGTTGAGGAGTTGATGAGAATTCTATTCACAGCTTGCTATTGGCAGCTCTAAAAGATCTCCTCTGCTCCATGAAAAGAGCCACAATGTAGTTGTGGCCTTTTCTGGGAATCTCAGCTGCAGCAAGGTCACACTGACATTTCCCCAACATGTCTAAATTTAGCCCAGGGTTTCCCCAAAAGTGCACAAACTTTGATGATGTGTCTTCACACATGTTTCCTTATTTCCATTGACAAATCCACCTGGTGGACTCTTGGTGGTGAACATATATCCGCCTATGGCAAGTAAGTTACTTCACATATCTTGTATTGCTAAGGGCCTGGGCATCGGCTAAAAAAAAGCAGCAGCAGTGCATATCCTGGTCACATGACAAGTGTCGTCCACTTGTCTAGATATCAATCATGACAACTCACCTCCAGCTTAAATTGTAGGCCTACTAGATTAGTAACTAGAACAATTTTTTGGCGGATCAATCATCAATTTCCGAAATGGCAGGTGTATTTTGAAATAAATGCAACAACTTGAAGTAGGGGAGAGCGGGGCACCATGAGCCGCTTTTCCGAAATTAAGCTCCTGAGCCTAAAGTTTCAATGGTAAATGGCTGGTTGCTTTATATAACCATAGCAAGACCTCTTGGCTACAATATCCAGTGTTGTTACATTATATTTTTAATTCTTAAATAGTCAAAACATTGTCTTTAAAAAATGTAGTCTAGCGGCTCATCGTGCCCCGACCCTGGGGCACCATGAGCCATGGCATGGGGGGCTGTTTACGTACATGTATTATCCTTCTCATTCAACTGTGAAGAACTGATACCTCATAAACAAGATGTTTTACTTGAAATTTTCCCTTGGCATACACCACATTATGGATCAGATGGATTTTACATATTTTTCTATGAAATTGCAAAAATGTGTCCTAAACAGCGGCTGATGTCTTGCACTATAGTTCTGGACTTACAACAGTAGAGTTGTTGTTACAATTCAGCTTTAATTGTACATTAAAACTTTATAGAAAATGGCTCATGGTGCCCTATCCCCATGTGGCTCATGGTGCCCCATTTGTAAATTTCATTTATTAGTGCATATCATCATTTTCCAGTTTATCATAGTATCAATGTTATGACATCATCCTAGCACATGCCTTACCTTCTCTAAGAAGACTAAGTTTGTGATGATGCCAGAAATAGTTGAAGTACCAGAAGTAAAAGTTCCACTGCCATATATGTTTACTTTTTACTCAAATTCACTGGTCAAAAGTATTTTTTCAATTCTTGGTCCTACGTTGAAAAGAAAAATTATGATTGCTACCCTATAGCCAGTAGTACACTAATAAAGGAAAATATGGTCTTCCTATCGAGCAGTTCTATCTTGCCGTTTTTTTTGTAGGGGCCATGGTTCATGGTGCCCCGTGGCTCATGGTGCCCCGCTCTCCCCTATTTGCAATGATAAGTTATTTCCTAGTGCTCCACCTTATATCACTAAAGGCTGTGCTGAGGTGAACTTGTGTTGACAATTTTCAGTATGGGGTGACGAGGTGAAATGCTGGTATAATAGCTCATGATGTGCCATAATACATCTTTTCTCACAGCCCGATGGAACCAGCATAAAAAACTCTGCAGGAAGCAACAGAATTCTGCAATTCTGCAGCTCCCTGCAGGATTTCTGAACATCCGTTATTTCCTCCAGCTTATTGCAATATAGACAGCTCATAGGCCTATAGGCCTAGGCCTAAATTAAAATGTTGTAGGCATGTACCATCTTCAGAAATAATATGATCATGTATAATCACCCTGCATATTTATTTACAAATTATTTTATTTTCTGCTGCCAGAGGTACAATATTGGATCTTATGCATTCTGTGACCCCTGCTGGAATGATTGCATATTAAGTATGTTACATAATGGCACGTGGTCAGCTCTTTTGATGTCTGCCGCTGGAATGTGCTGACTCCGCTAAAACAAGTTTTTCACCAAAAGGAGAAGGGGTCGCCCCGGTTGATATAAGTAAATCATCTATGTATTAGAGGCTGACCTTGGTCGTTTCAAGCACAAGAAAGATACGTTTTTCATGCATTAATCTTCATAATCTTCATGTGATGGCCGGGTTGTGACAGTGAGTTTGAGTTTATAAATAATGTCCTATCATGGTTATAAACACAGAGAGGGGGAGATTTACCCGGGAGAAGGACCCAAATTAGGAAGGAAAGCTGCCAGAGTAGAAGGAAGAAAAAAGAGAAGAGGAAAAAAAGAATAGAAGAAAATAGAAGAACGACAGCATAAAAAGTTTTACACAATAAGGAGAAGGCAGACTGAGCTGCGGTCTTCCTTTCTTCCTTTCTTCCTTGATGCATTATTTCTTGCATTCTTTCTTTCTTCCTTAATTCCATTTCTGCTTTTTGCCGTGGTTTATACCTTCCTTCCTTCCTTCCTTCCTTCCTTCCTTCCTTCCTTCCTTCCTTCCTTCCTTCCTTCCTTCCTTCCTTCCTTCCTTCCTCTCTTTCTTACTTCCTTGATTTTTAAACCGACCTTTCTTAATTTCTTCCTTCCTTCTGTCTTTTTTCCTTCACTTCTTCCCTTTCTTCCTCTTCCTTTTTTGTCCAATCCTTCTTCCAATCCTCCTCCCAATCCTTATTCTATTTTCCCTATTTCCTTTCTTCATTCCATTCTTCGCTCTTCCTTCTTTCTTCCTTCCTTTCTCCCTTCATTTCTTCCTTTCTTTTTTCCTTCTTTTCTTTTTAACCTTTCTTTCTGTCGTTTTCCCTTCTTCCTTACCATCCTACCCTCCTCATTCTGTCATTGCATATTTTTGGGCATATCAATTATCATGTAAGATGTATGCTAAATACATAACAAAAAGTTATGTCACAGTGTCATTTATTTTAAAAACTTTTAGAGACTTTTTGCAATTCGTGTCAGAGAAGGTTCAGATGGATTATGTAATGTTATGCATTCTCAGCATCGTTCTCATTCTGAGGGTCTGTGCGTTGGACCATGAACATGAGCATAAGTATTATCTATAGGCCTATGCAATGTATGCATGGTCGGACTATTGAACCGTCGTACCTGTGATAGTCGTACCAATGAGCCGTTGGACCAGTAAGTCGGACTAGTGACCCGTCGGAATAATGAGCTGTATGCTACTGGATTTTGAAAGAACATCCTGAAAAAATAATGTGCAAGCACTTTAACAGCTGCTGGTAGATAGACTGAATATATATCTATGTGTCTATCTACAGATCGCCCAAAAGTTTACATACCCCTCTGCAAAATGACCAATTACTCTATTTCAGGGCAATTTTAACAGCAATAGGCAAATCATATATGAAATACAATGCACTACATGTGGCAAAACACTTCTGAACCATTAAAAATTCTATAGCAATGAGATTCAATGATATTATCACTTAATTGCATTTTATGTCAGTTTCAAAAGTTTACATACCCTCCTGTACTATCACATATTTTCCCACTTAGGATCAAGAACAGCTTACAGGATTTTTACCACAATATGTCAAAAGTACTCAGACTACATCAGCAGTGATTTTAATCCATTCTGCATCACCAAATTTCTGCAACTCCACCTTCATTGTTGGTCTCGGCTGGTGCACAGTCTGTCTCAGATCAACCCATAGTTTATTAATAATATTCCTGTCTGGAGGGTGTTAAACCAATTGCAAAGCTTCTCCCAACTGCCCTGACAAAAATATTAGGGCAGGAATGGTGGATGGTTTTGGATTGTTGTCATGTTGCTATGACTTGTTTATCCCGCACCTAACTTTTGCGCAAAATCATGTCAGTTCTCTTCCAAAATTTTCTGGAAATCAGTGATATGAAACAATTCTTCAGTCTTGACAAATTAATGTCTCTGGTTCTATTCGAACTGAAACAGCTGCAAAGCATTGCAAGCGCACCACCCTGGTTCGATTTGGTAATGGTCTTCTTTTTGCCGTAATTCTGCATGAACTCCTGCAAACCCATTGCAAGGGATTGCAAGGAATTTTAATGATGTAACACCTCAGCTAAGTCTTATCCGTCCAAAGACATTTCGGCAGATGGCTAGGGACTAACTAAACTGCTTCTTTTGTATTTCATCCAAGTTTGTCTCATAATCACCCTCGCTATATTTGGACGCAAGTAAATCAGGTATACACAAGCTAAATTGTGCCATTCACAGGGTGAACCAAGGCGATGTATTTATGATACTTTTTGGCTATTTGAGTGCCATAGCACTGGAAAATTGGTCAAGACAAATAAAAGTTGTGACACCACTGATTTCCAAAAAAATTTGGAGGAGAACTGACATGATTAAGTGTGAAAGTAAGTAACGGAATGAAATAAGGCGCTGCAACAGGACAGCAATCCAAAACCATTCACCCATCCTGTCCAAATATTTTTCCTGGACAGTTGGGAAAAGCTTCTCAAGTGTTTTAACACCGTCCAGACTGGAATTTTATTGGTAAATTATGGGTTGATCTGAGACAGACCATCCCCCAGCCGAGACCAACATTGAAGGTAAAGTCAGAGAAATTCCGTGATGCAGAATGGATTAAAATCACTGTTGATGTAGTCTGAGTACTTTTGACACATTGTGGTAAAATCCTGTAAGCTGTTCTTGATCCTAAGCGGGTAAATATGTCATAGTACAGGAGGGTATGTAAACTTTTGAAACTGACATAAAATGCAATTAAGTGATAATATCATTGAATCTCATTGTTATTTAATTTTTAATGGTTCAGAAGTGCCTAGCCACATGCAGTGCACTATATTTCATATATGACTTGCCTATTGTTGTTAAAATTGCCCTGGAAATAGAGAAATTGGTCATTTTGCAGAGGGGTATGTAAACTTTTGGGCAGAACTGTATGTGTCTATCTATGTGTCTATCTAAGTATCTAACTAAGTATCTATCTAAGTATCTATCTATGTGTGTATCTATGTGTGTATCTATGTGTGTATCTATGTGTGTATCTATGTGTGTATCTATGTGGATATCTATCTATGTGTCTATCTATCTATCTATCTATCTATCTATCTATCTATCTATCTATCTCCATGTATATCCTCTTTCCCTTTTTCCTTCCTCCCTCCCTTTTTCCTTCCTACTTTCCTTCCCTTTTTCTTCCTTTTTTCTTTGAAATTCCTTCATTCCTTCCTTCCTTTCTTCCTTCATAACCTTCCTTCATCCCCCGGCCTACCTTCCTTCATCCCTTCCTTCATTCTTTCATTGAATCTGTAGACACAGTCAGACACTGGATCTGACTGCTGTTGTTGCTGGTTTCACTGGAGCTGGTCATTTGAAACTCGCGCCAAAACGAGCATTTTAGCTTCGTAAATAAAAAACTTAATGTCACAGAAGTTTACCAAAAGTTGATGGAAGCAAGATAAAATTATATTGAGACTGCATCCTAAGTTTCAATGTGATAGGTGAAATAGTGTGACCTCCTGTATGGTCAGAACCTTACCAAAAATGCCTTGTGCAATACAGGCTGCAAGCAGCTGTAATAAAAACGCTGCCACCATGGCTGCCCCAGTGGCGAAGCAGGTTGAGTGCGTGCCTTTCACCCCAGTGACCAGGGTTTAATCCAGGCTGGGCCACATAAATCACTATTGATGAATTTTAAAAAATAGCGTCAAAATTGTAATATTTCAAAAGTTTTGCTTTGAAATACCATAGAGCTATAAGGGCTAAGTTATAGATCCATGGAAATACAGTGACCAAAATGACCTTTTCCAAGGAAATTGGCTTTTCAAATTAATTGAAGAATGGTCTCTAATATACTTCTAACCAAATAGTTTTTGACTGAACACCAAAATATAAGGGCTTTTTCTCTGCTGACTTAAAAAAAAAATTATAGAGAAGGATATTATATTAGATGTCTCATTAATAAATTTATCACTATGATGAAGCACAGCACACGGTTTACATCGGCTGGTTAAAGTTATATTGACAGCCTATATCAGTATAATGTTTAAATTTATAGATCTATGTTATATTTTTCAAATAAAAAGGCCTACTTGTAAAAAGTATTGATTTTTTTCACGTTTCAGATATATCATTGCTACAACCAGTATTTTTTTTTCAAAAAGATTTTTTTGTTTATGATGCCACATTGGTTCAGGCATCTTAAAAGATAAGCATCAGGCAATTGACCAGGTCAACTGGCCCATTAGCAAGGTGTTGTACATGGGTTCACACCTTTGATCAATTTATATTGCTTCATGGTTCATCTGAAGTTATTGAACAAATACCATATTTATTAGTATTAAAACCGTGGGAACACTCAGCTAAGAGAAAAATGTTAAAAACTAGCCATCGCAATCAGATTTAAATTGGTTGCTCTTGAAAGTAAAATAATGGATCTTGAAGGAAAAAGTTAATGAACCTAGAAATGAAAAATAAAAGATGAATAGAGCTGAACAGTCACAAGAAAAAAAAGATAGATAGTTAGATAGATAAATAGATAGATAGATAGATAGATAGATAGATAGATGGGTAGATGTATAGAAATAGATAGATACTATTTAGATAGATAGATAGATAAATAGATAGATGTAGATTTAAATTGGTTTCTCAAGTAAAACTAGATTTCATATCGCAAAGCGGAATGAAAGGAGGTGTCCCTTCAACTTGGATGGCACTTCTTGTCTTCATGCTCCATCCTTTGGCTGCGAGGGTGTTTATACTCATGAATGCAGCAAAAACATCCTGGACATGAAATGGTGGCTACCATAGCCAATTTTTATGATAATCTTTCATATATCTTTTAAAAGTGACATAAATCATTTTGTGTCATAATTGATATTTTTGCTTTCAGTGTCAAATCAGCTATCTGTGCATAACAAATTAATATTTTAAAGTTGCCTTGTAGATCTGGAAATTTGGAAAAAGTGAGATTTGGAGATTATAGTCGCGGTTGGGTCTTTTAAGATAAGGTATAATATCCTCATAAACATGGGATTATGTATAACAGAGAGAATATAATTAAAGAATTAAAGTCCAACTACAATACATAACTTCTGTAATGAAATTGCTACTTCAGTAATTGGCACTTCAGCAAAATTTTCTCTGGGTGGTAATAGGCATCAGAGTATATAATTGGCTAAATTGCAAACCAAAGGGTAGTTATTGAAAAAATAACACTTGAAGTTCAATTAATTTCATGTAATCATGTCTAAAAGTTAAAAAGAAATTAAATATTCCTTTTTTTCTTTTGAATGCTGTTTCAACTTGCCACATTGTCTAAGTCAATTAAAATAAAATATTACTGTACCTCCAAGAGCCAATCATGGACCAGCTAGCATGAACTAGACTATAGGGCCTGCATTAATTAAAACAAGCTCCAATTTAAAAAGTTCACAATTCTTCAATACACAACTTATATTGACTACTACAAAAACACTGTAACTAGTGACAGATCAACCAAATTGCCCTAATTGAACTGGAAATCATCCAAGCTTTCTAAAATGGGGTCTGCCATTTCTGTAGGCCTGATAGTTGTCTAACTGCAGTGACAGTCTGGTCAGTTTGAATGGTCACAGGCCAATTAGATCGTCCCGCGATCGCGTCCAGTCCCGCGATCAGGTCCGGCGATTTAGGTAGTCCTTAACAGCGCGAGATTCAATGCAAAAATGAACCTGCAGAGTCCTTTTGGAAATTTCCAAGCAAGAATACTCAAGTTATAGGAAGCAAGAACGACATCGTGAGTACCCACATGTGACGTTTAATTAGATAAACAGCCAATGCCTACAGTTTTTGGAGGTTGAATGAACCCAGGAAAAGCCAAAAACTAAACCAAAGTTTTGATCCTGTCAGTCCAGCATTTTGTCAACTCGTACGATTACAAGGTGGAGGTGGGACACCTCCACAATAATGGATCTTGAAGGAAAAATTAATGAATTAAGATGAATAGTTACGAAAAAAAGATAGATAGATATATTAATAGATAGATAGTTAGATAAATAGATAGATAGATAGATATAGAAAGTGGCACTTGGTCATTCTCACAACGTCAGAGCTTCTGGTGCTCACTGGGTGCTCACTGAGCTCGCAGTGACCATGACAATTACCAGTGACTGTCATGCAGTGACACAGACTCGACTTGTGAGAATGGCACAAGTCTTGGTGTGAACTCAATGAAAAACTTAATCATTAAAAATAGATTTTAAAAAATAGACTAAAAAATAGATAAATCTCTATGGATGGATTTTTCCCCAGATATTGTAAAAACAGGTAGGCCTACTCCTTGAATAAAAAACGTTACTAAAATTGTGACTCAGCATTAAAATAAAATCTAACCATATTATCCATAATTATGGACTAACACTTACCATAAACTTATAACACCTCCCGGCATTGAATGACAAGCCCTTGCAGAGATAGACCTAAGAATATCCAGTGGTCAGTGGATCAGAATAGACGTCCGACAACGTCAAGGGGGGGGGGGGGGGTTGAGGGGGTGAGAGCATGCAGTCACAGGGTGGTCAATGGGGGGGGTAGTGGGTAAGGGGTAGGTTTAATGAAAATATTGCAAGGGCTTTTGATCTCGATCTGGAGACATCTGGTGTCAGAATTTATCACCATTCCATTCCGGAAAGTACAGGTATCCTCTGGGTACCTGTATTTAGCGGAATGGAATATTTAAAAGAGTGAGTAACACTGCTGCTTAGCAAGTCGTTCGTGGATAATAGCGGACTTTTAGCTAATATCAAAGGTTGATGACTAAAGGTGTTCAACTCCAGCAATACCCTATGTGACACACAGATTCCAGTAGAATCTATTTTAAGCCTAAGATTTTACCCCCACATGGCCATCTCTGGGATGGCTGGTCCAACCACAGAGGGCAATTAAATGACATGTTTACAACTGCTTGTCACATCCTTACCCAGATGTGAGGATTATACATCTCAAAATGTGCATTCCAGACAGGGGTGCCAGGTATTTAAAAATTTCTAGCCCCCTGTAGGTCTCTCATAGGAGGCAAATCTCCATTAGTAGGTAACTTGGGTTAGCCAGATATAAACAAACTACCTTTAATGGCCATTCCAAAAATAGATACTATTGGAATCTGCTTCGCTCTATACCATTGCCAGTTGGACACCTTTAGTCATCAACCTTTGCTACTATACTATAGGCCTACTGGTCAGACTGGAATTGGTATTCATGAATAACATTAACCTGTTAAATAAGAGATCCTCACTTTCTTCTACACGTTTTGAAAAATCTTGTTACAGATCAGACATATTTTATCCTGCAAGTCCAAGTCACAGACCTACAGCTGATTAATTTTCTTGTTGGTATTTTTTTTTTGTTCAGACTTGAAAAATATTTACTCCAGATAGATATCAATCAATTTGAAATATAATCAGAATCACATATTCAGGCTTGAATGTAGATGATGTCTTCCCCTTTTAAATGTATTTACTATAATTATCTTATTTAGATTAATGTATAATTAATTTTTGTTTTTCTGTAACGGCGGCAATGTAGAGCAGTAATACCTGCTGATTGTGAAACCCTTGAAAAAGTAAAAGATCTTTGACATTCAACCTGCCAAGACAACCTGCTACATGGGAGTATGATAGCATTGTGAGAGCTCTATAATATATTGTTTGTGGTCACCCCAGGGCCCATCCTAATTACCCCTAACACCACTCTCGACCTCTACTGCCTCCTGTGCATGCCCAATGTGTCCCCAATCATAGCACCAGGTCACATGGGCAATTAAGGCATGGGCAGTGCTTGAAATTTATTTGGTTGAGAGTGACCCCCCTTTTGATTCTGTTTCATTCCGTTCCGTTCCTCTAAATACAGTTAGCCTGAAATTTTATATTCGATGACAGACTTACATTTTTGACTCCATCTTGCCTCATTAAAACATCTGATACTAGAATGTGTGCATAATTGATAAATTGGTTCTATAAGAATAAATCTTATGCACTTTCAAATTGTGTCACTTATGTTGAATCCTAGATATATAATGCAATTTACGTGTATTAACATTTTTGTTAACATAATCTCCAACTTTTAGAAATTATTTCTCAATAATTTTTTTAATTAACGCTTTAAAAATCCTCAGTTGTGGCTTATATAAACAACAGGATATCTTGATTTAAGAACTGACATCATTTGTGTTCAATAATTTGAAGAAGGAACATGTCCTGCTTCAGGGAAGTTTTTTCTATGTATTTACGAAGTCATTACACTCAGCAGATTCTTTGAATCCTAAAGATGAACAACACTACATATTACGAATTCCACATCTAGTTCCATAAACCATAACATAAATGCCTTTACAGATGTATTTATATCACTCATACACAGAAATTTGAATCCTGTGAGCAACAAAAATTACTTTTCAGTCAAACTGGGACTCTACAGAATATGATACCTAACATATTAGACAGTAAATACTAAATACCCAGAGAAGTAGGCCTAACAAATTAAAACATTGAAATTTTAAAAAAAGTCTAAATTGTCAAAATAGATTTGATGTCTTGTAGGTATGACATTTAAGAAAGAGATCAACACGAATGATGAATTTTACGTAATTGGATTTATAATCATTTATTACTCAACATTCAATATATATGAGGCTCAATAATTTTGATTTAATATTCATAAATGGACTTCAGTGCCTTCTCTACCTTTTGTAAGATAAATTTGTACTTGACAGTGGGAGACAGGAGTAAGGTCCAGCCAAAAAATGTTTTATCATTCAATGTAACCAAAACCCGAGATGATGTCCAACTTTACAACATCATTAGACAGAAACTTTAATGCGGTTATGCATGAGGCAAGGGGGGGGGGCAATTATCTTCCTAGAAATATTACTGCATTATATACATTGACTGATTTATATTCATGAAGGAGAAGACAAATGTCTGAAAAATTCGGACTGAGACCCCTTTTGGGCAAAAATAATTAATTAATGCTCAAAATAAATCATCTCCCATACACTTTTGGATTCTTGATCACTTTAAATTAAAAAATATAGGCAATGCGGGTACTCATTTGAAAGCTCTCGTTGAGAGGAATTCAAATATGATAAAATAATTATGATACAAGCATTACAGTGAAAAATACGCAATACCGCGAATCGGCGATATCTCATTCTATTCGCTTATTTCAGCTGCTTTGTGGTACCCCTAGGCCTATCTTAATCTTTCAGAAAATTTGCAGTATTTTTCTAATAGTCAAAAGCAACATTAAATTCCATGTTCGGTTGTGATAGCAAAATATGAGGGGCATCTGATGCACCCTACGGGCAGACATATCTCTTACTAATAGGTGAAACATAGAAAAGGACCTGTCTTATCTTAACTTGTCTTAAAGCAAAGATCTTATTGATTCACCTTGACAGTTTTCATCTTCTTTCATTCGAGGGGCAGATATCTCCAACTCGGCCTTCCCTACAAGAGAACATTGAAAAAATACCTGGACATGCACTAAACTACAGATATATACAGATTTCATCAGAAGATATTAAACATAATACAAAAAATTTTCGAAAAGAAAAAGAAACAATTTTTTTAGCAAATTCAGCTTGTTCTAAATTAGACACCATCCACATTTTATTACCGCTGATTCCAGATAAAGCATCCAATTCAGCAAATACGTGTCTGCATTTTATTATGAAATCCTGCCATTCTGCAGATTACCCTGTTCACACTTCCTTACAATGCTGGCCCTTGTTCTGCTGACAAAGTTTCGCAGCCTGATTTTCCATTTTTGGACTCTTGCCTCCTGTCAGGAGGCCTGTGCACATCTAGTCAGAGGCGCATTGCGCCAAATAGAGTCACTAAGAATATACCAGCGAAAGGGCTGAAGCATCGCCCAAAAATTACAATAACAAATCTTTGGCGGCATTTTATTTAAGTGATGAAGTTGAATGTGCAAGACAGTTCTATGAATTTAAAAAAGGTTTTATGATGAGCTTTTTAAAAATGCACATATATACATTACCTGAACATTGGTTGGGCATACAATAGTCCCAGTCCACCCCTTGGTACGTGGTGTATCCATTGAGACTGCACCAGGGTCTTAATAATTAATAACTTATTTGTAAAACATCTTACCAGAACATTGGCTAGGCATGCAATAGTCCCAGTCCACCCCCTGGTACGTGGTGTATCCATTGAGACTGCACCAGGGTCTTAATAATTAATAACTTATTTGTAAAACATCTTACCAGAACATTGGCTAGGCATGCAATAGTCCCAGTCCACCCCCTGGTACGTGGTGTATCCATTGAGACTGCACCAGGGTCTTAATAATTAATAACTTATTTGTGAAACATCTTACCAGAACATTGGTTGGGCATGCAATAGTCCCAGTCCACCCCTTGGTACGTGGTGTATCCATTGAGACTGCACCAGGGTCTTCCTTCCTCTCTCATGATGCAATGGTGTCGCTCAGCTCCACAGTAGTGGAAAAGAAACTTACAGGTCTTCCCCCATTGTGTGGGAACTGAAATTAACTCACAGGCATGAATTTTTAGTTCTATCAAAAGGTTCATGCAAATGCAAAAAAAAAAGGCAACTGATTTAGAACTTTATATAAGGGGTTGCAACAGTCAACAAGGCTGGAACAGGGTAGTAACATAAAACTTTACCCAATGAATGGCATGATTTGAAAAATTCTGGAAAATACAAAACATTTCTTTCATCTGACAACAATAAAAAGATTTCTTACCCGTACAATCTGTGTATGGCAAAAAGAGATTAAATGACAGTATCAACAAATTTGAAGATATCTTGAGTGGAATTACTTAATATTAACTAGATATACAGTGAGGCAAGTACAGGAAGAGTCACAATAAAATAACAACTTAGGATTTACTATAATATATATGCAGATCTATGTATGTTATACAGCTCTTGCTTCTTAAAAAAAATGAAGGTTTCGTTATTTTTGATTTCCTTTTTTGTATTGTCCAGTGCTACTTGCGGCTATATTTTTTTGTGTAAAAATTGTCATAATTAAAAGCGTTTTATTGTAAAAGCATATATTAAGATCAAATTTGAAAGAATATAGTTGTTTTGCTTAAGATAATAAATATATCACCGTAGACATACTTCCACAGAGGGTGTCCATGCACTGGCCCCACTGGCCGTCGAACACAGGGTTGTGGGAACACCACAGGAGACCGTTGGGGGAGTCTATGTCTGTGCAGTAGTTGTACGTCTCTCCTTTGTAGGAAAACGGGAACTCGCATTTCTGCCCTTCTGTCGTGTAAACTGCCAAAGAAGCCATGTTAAAGAAAAGTAACACTGAGTGTATAAAATTTGAGACTTTGTTAAAAATCATTGACACAAGAAACATTGCCGGAGAAAGGGCTAGTAACTGCAGTTATATGTGGACATTCATCAAGACAATAAATATGAAAGAAAAAAGGTGGCAAATAATTTATTATAGACAAAGAAACATACCTTTGCAGTCTGCTGCAAAGAAAAGAAAAAAGAAATTGTGCAGCTATGAGTACATTCAACGTAGCTAAACACTTTTAATTATTGGGGATTTTTAAAATTTCTATTTCTCACAACGATCTTTAAAGCTTAGTTTGATGCTGTAGTCACTCTTACCATCGCAGTTGACTCCTGCGCAAGGTGCCCATTTCTCATCAGTGTCGTAATCTGGCGTCAGGCTGCACCACAACTTTCAAGGAGCGCTGTCCACATCTGTGCATTTGGTGTAATTCACTCCTTTGTAGACAAACGGGATGGAACACACTCTCCCATCAGTTGTATAAGCTGTCAATACAGTAAACTTATGGTTAAGTGATGTATGTTTGGACCAAGGGTTTTCATGGGACAGTATTCAGATTTTTTGAGGTGCCGGGCTGGGAGTCAGGTAAAAAAATAGGCCCAGTAAGAAGTTGGGTCAGCGTTGAAATGCAAGTATGCACAAAATGGTGCGCATATGAAAATTTGAGGAGATAGGTGCTCTAAAAAAAGCCCAAAAACAGCTAATGACTTAACAAATCACTGACTTGATCAGTTGATCATAATTATTTGAAAACTAAAAAACTGGCTTTTACAAGAAATATTAAGTTCTGACACTCAGACAAAAACCCCGCCAAAGAGCATGTTACAGCACAAAAGAAATTTACAGTGGTATAGCTGCATAGTCAGTTGACGCAAAAGTCTAGTAATATAGTTGAGGCCGGGACATCCAAGACCGAGACCAAGACATAGCCACCGAGACTGAGGCCATTAAAATGTAGCCTGGAGGCTGGCCTCTAGGATGAGGCCTTCTCTTTGAAAATATCCAACAGTTTTATGGCAGCAATCTGTGCGCAAACCTTTTTCGAATTAATTGTTGGGTATAATTGATGGACTTACCTCCCTGCTGTCAAGCAAGAGATGAGCAAGGCCGAGCTTGGAGTCAGTGGCTCTCTCAGCCGATTCCAGCTTCGGTACATCCCTACAGCTATGCGACAGTTAAATCACATGCTTAGTAACA
This sequence comes from Platynereis dumerilii, assembly GCA_026936325.1. NCBI lineage: Eukaryota > Metazoa > Annelida > Polychaeta > Phyllodocida > Nereididae > Platynereis > Platynereis dumerilii. The sequence goes on along the minus strand of JAPTHN010000043.1, from coordinate 1,575,557 downwards.
GATTCTATCTGTATTTTTACAGTAGATTCTACAGCTCCTTGCATGCTTTACTTTCTATGTTTGACAGTTGATATAACTGTAAAATATACTTTAAATAAACTGTTTTATATATGTACATTATACCGTAATATCACTTTGTTGAATCCGCAAAATTACAGTTCAATGTACCAATCTGCATTTTACGGTTCATTGTCCTGTTCAGGTTTATGAGTACTTTCACAGTTCTTTTAGCTGGAACAAAGTTGCCAGTTAATTTAACTGTAAAATTTAACGGGAATTTTCTGCAGTGAGTGTCTTTGACAGATAATGCTTAACCATACAAGGACTTGTACGTACGTACCTTTGCAATTCCGTCCACTTGTTGAAGAATCAATCAAGTCATTCCTTATCACACCTGAAATCAGTGTCAAATAAATTTGCAAGATGATGCCATTATTCTACAGACTTTATCTCTCAAATAAAGAGATGTAGCTATATCTTTCAAAGCACCTTCTGCCACAACCAGGGACAGTTTGATTCAACCTGCTATTAAAACAACTCCAGGCAGGGGACCAGATAGTCCAGTACCTGTACAACCAAAAAAAAAAGTACCAACCTACAACTTCTGTTAAAGAAATATTAGCGATTACATGTTGGATGAAATATACTGTTCCTTCAACAATCCCTCCCCCTCACCAATTAAATAAATATGCATACATTGAAAGAAATCCAAAATTGATAAATGGAAATAAGATGAAAAAGCATGATAAATAATTTGTTCAAATTTCACAAATTATAGGCATTTCCTGTCATGGAAGACATTGAAATGACTAAGAACTATAAATTTACTGCACCAGCATTTTCTGAAGCACTTGAACTTGCAGAAACAGTTTTCAAGACACACACAATAACTGTAATGGTAAACATCATTTCCCCTTTTGCCTCCATCATGAAATGTTTGAATGGACTTCACGTCAGTCACACTTCTATGTTTGATGTTCAAGGTAATTATTTCCAGTATTTTTTTGTCAACAAAGCATGTTATTTCCTCAAGTAATTTGGTTTTGTTGTCAAAATGAAATTTTTGGTTAAATGAACACATTGATGTAATATTTATTTTTAATTACTGTGATGTCGGCATGTCGCATTTTAATAACGGATGAAGAGATTTCAAATTGTCATGTCCAAATCAAATCCAAACAACATCATTACAGCGGCACTGTGAAAATGGCAATTCGTGTGTCATCATGCTGATGATTTGTCATGATCATACCCAATACTTTGAATGTTGATTTAAGGAGACTTATCCCACTTGTTGGTGACAGCCAAACAAAAGGATTATGCAAATACTCCCCATATCGATGGTGAAAGTGCAAAACCTCTTATGTCAAAAGTTTGCTATTTTTAGATTTTGAGTGGAATGACTAATTCAATATCCAATACATGTTGTCAATTGGTCATCTTGCCTCTTTGCTATTTTTCGAAGCTGTAACAGTGATTTCACCAAACCTTTTATGTCGATTTGTTCCAAAAAGTGAAAGTGCAAAACCTCGTAACTCAAATCAGAACTTTGAAGGACATATTTAGGATATTTCAACCTTTTTTGAAAAATTATGATTGTGGTACGTTTTTTATGGCTCACAGGAAATTTCCTTTTTAAAATTTTTTTACCTCCCTATATTTATTGTGGTGATATAGGCTATCGAAAAAGAGCGTGCACAAAAATTTGAAAAAAGTGTCATTTTCCTCATTCTTGCCATTGTAGCCACTAATTAAAATTAGCTGTTGTTATTTATCATGGTCAAATTATATTTTTTACTGTTTACCAATAGATTAGAGGTACATTCAATGCTGCAGGTTGCTTTAAAGTGTGATAAATGGTCGAGTTACAAGGTTTTGCACCTTACTAACTTGCAAGAAAAGTGAAAGTGCAAAACCTTGTAAGTCAACATTTTCAATCATATAGACGGTGACATCAATGCTAGGGGTCAACGACATCTGACAAAAAATTATACTAAAACAGGGTGTCACTTTCTATAAATCAGGTTGAGCCTAGCTCACATATTGATAAACATTACCATAAACAAGAAATTCTTTTAAAAAAAGAACTGTAGGGACCTGAGGTTTCTTCAAACATATATTTTATTTTCCAAATATTCAAATAATGTTTTATGTATGTGTAGTTACATCTATACTTCCAATGTACCACTGTGTGTGATTTAACAAACCTAATACATGTTACCTCCTGATTAGGCATGCCTAATTACTGACCAGTGTTATTAACATGGACAACAAACCAAGCAATATTTGGATTATTACACTTTTTCTAATGTTCTCATACAGTGTTTTCTGTTTTCACTTGTCTTATATTGTCTCAAATCTTTATACACTTAGGCTATATAATTTTTTGAAGGAAATCTCTATGGGATAAAATCATGCTCCAGGTGTGCTTTGGGTATGGTCCCCAATCACTGAACCATGACAGTCATGGTTGAGTGGCTCCCAAGGTGCCAACTTAGTTGGAAGGTCATGCAGTGATGGAGCTACAGAGCATCAAGAGGGGCAAATATATACTTGATTTGTAAATTACAGTCACAGTTACCTTCTCTGTAGCATGCGTACCCTCCTAATATTGGAGGTAATTTTGGAGGGTACTCCTGCTATAGGGAAAGTATATCTGCAAGGCCAACTTCCTAGTGGCCCCCTCCAGAAACTCTAGAATTTCCGCCACTGCAGTACACATAAATTGATGACAAATAGCACTAGGCTGATTCTTTTTGCCCCTTTAGCTAGGGACCTTCACTGTAAAATCTTTCCTCATTTGGAGCTTATAACACAGATCTGAGATGGTCCCTACAAAAAAGATCGGTGATAGTTTTTTCCAATTTCTGAAAAATGGCTTTTTTTGACATACAAGGTTTTGCACTTTCACCATCGATATGCAAATCCATATATACGCTCCACTAAATACGCTCTCTTGTAAAGTATAGGCATTTTTGCAGTAAAATCGGAGTACATTTCGCAATTTTAATAATTCGAACGCTTTAAACATACTTTTTTTTGCTCTGGGAATACAAGTCAAACTGCACAAAAACAATCTTTATTGTCTCATTTCAATGGATGTTTTAAATCTGTCCAATTTTGAAAAATTGCTTCCTCATCCTGAATATTACAGCTATCACATTCAATCAGTTCATCAATCCGCCAGTGTTTACATTTGCATGCCATTGTAAATTATTGACAAGTTTTGTTAAAGTCATTTAGGCAAATTTTCAATTTCATGCTTCTTGGCGAACATAATGGATAAACAATTAAAAACATAATTAATAAAAACATAACAGTACTGCAGCCTTTCCATGATAAAAAATTATCTAATTTATACCCGTTCGATAAATTTTTATATTAATATATAAATTTGTTCAAGTCCACCCTTAGAACTGATTGAAGTCAATTCGCACATCATGGGAGCAAGGAAGGAACTCTTACTTCTTATTGCAATCTTTGTCTACGACTTGCACATTACTTCAGCAGAAGTTGTCAATAATAATTCTGGTTGGGTCATTTTTCTCTAAAGGTTAGTCCATTTGAATTTAAAATCTAATTGATTTTCTATAATAATTCTGTGTTGATTTCAGAGTCAGCAACGACCGTTGAAAAAGATACAGAAAGAAATTGCAAAGGTGAGTACTGATGTTTGAGTAGTTGTCAAGCAGCCAAACTTTAAGTTTTGACCTTTCACTTTTATTTCTTTGATCAATTTCCCAGCCTATACAACTGAGGGAAAAGTGTGTTCCATCCCGTTTGTCTACAAAGGAGTGAATTACACCAAATGCACAGATGTGGACAGTGCTCCTGGAAGGTTCTGGTGCAGTCTGACGCCAGATTACGATGCTGAGGAGAAATGGGCCCCTTGCGCAGGAGTCAATTGTGATGGTGAGAATGGCTCTGGCCTCAAGCTAGGCCTCATTTCACAGTAAAAAGGAGTTCGAGTCGTTAAAGTGCTGATTGTGTTACTTTTGTGGAGAATGCATGTATTGTTGAAAAAAGAGAAATTCTGTGTAGCAGTTATTCTTTGTCTCAAATGGACAATATTAGTCTCATATAATAATTTGACGTGAAATTTAATTTTGTAATATAGGAAATACTAAGTCATGAAATAATGTGCCTTGGAGTTTAACCTAGACTCAACAATTTATAACATAATATAATTATCTTATTTGTTTTTTTTCACAGACTGCATGGGTGAGTTACAGTTTCTTCACATACAGGCAATTTAGGCCACACATAATTGATTCTTAGCTTCGCGGACCTGCCGACACAATAGATTTCCTGCCGATGGAAAAAAATAATAAAAAATTTTTTGTTTTGACATTATAAAAAAAAGTGCCTTGAGAGAATTCAAGAAGCTAAAGATCAATTATGTATGGCCTTATTGCCCACCTCCTTTTATGCTTTTAAATGCTCTTTAATGTGAAATTTCAGTAACAAATTTTATTTGCATCAGTTTTCTGTTGTCGAGGAAATTTCATGCATTTGCTGTTCTCTCAATATTTATGTATAATGCCTGCCAGTGTACACAACAGAAGGGCAGCAATGCAAGTTCCCCTTTTCCTACAAAGGAGAGACGTACAACTACTGCACAGACATAGAATCCCCCAATGGTCTCCTCTGGTGTTCCTACAATCCTGTGTTTGACGGCCAGTGGGGCCAGTGTATGGACACTCTTTGTGGAAGTATGTACTATACTACAGAAAATGCCATTTTAATAAAAGCAAATGGGTCATTCTACAGAAATGTTCCTATTTGTGTGGCAATTTTGCTGTTTTTCAAAATTTAATTAGTGTGGAGGTCAAGATAGGTTCTGAAAAACATCTAGCAAAGGTTGCCAACTTGCCATGATTCTTTCTTCAATTTTAATTCTGGCTAAAATTAACATGCTTTTCCTATGAGTCATTACCGCAACAGTAGCAAATTGTTGCGGTAATGACGTGTTGCGGTAATGACAAATTCAGCTTTGGTATTTTTTTTAAGAGGCCCAGCAGCACAGAGAGCAGCATCACTTCATGACAGTAAAAGAAAAATTTTGCTGCATTCCTATTTTGATTGTTTAATGTCCGTTGTGGTAATGACGCATAATAAACCTACTCGCTAAAATTAGGGGTTTTAAATAGACATAAAATCTCTTTTCCATGTGTGATTTTCTTCAGCAGATAGCCTTGCTATCAAGCTGCTCGTATAGGAAAATGAATTGTGCCAAAAATAGTAATATGTTCTGGTAATGACCAAAAAACTCAGGGAGAGACTTTGCATCTAATTTTCTCAAAATTCGATGGGAAGTAAAAAAAATTAAAGCAAGCCCATTATTTAAAGGCCATTATTCTGGTTACATTCATATGAAAATTATAGCATATTCAGACAATTTTACAGATATAGTGACTTAGTGAGGGTTGAATTCGCAGAAATGGGTGCAGGGACATGCAAAAAACAGGTAAAGTGCAACTTAAGGGCAGTAAAATATTTCAAAAATATATACATGTATGAATGACTAAATTAACACTTAACCTTTTTGCTTAGGTCCTACTTGAGACCACCAACTTAAAAAAGTGACAAAGCAGCATTCATTATTGATTTAATGACATTTGAAACCTAGGGACAGGAATAGGAACATTTCTGTAGAATGACCCAAATCATGAACGTATGTAATTTGTAGTTGAAGTATTGAACAATTATCTACATTGTATGACTGTTACTCTCATGTTTCTATTTTGTCCTACTTACAGACTGTACAGGTAGGTAGGAGAAGAGGAATATTTAAATGTAGAATCTTGTTTTGACAACTGGTGTGGGGATACATGGGTGACTTTATGGCCTGGGCTCATTTATTTGAGGGTTCCTGAATCCTACTTCCTACGGTAACAAGCAGTGTTAATTCATTAGTAGACCATACAATATTGGTACCCAATTTTTAAGCTTGCCCGTGTTTTTAAATTTTTTATTAATCTTATTCATTGTTACCTTTGATCACATTCCTTTAAATTAATAAATTATGCTGAATTAATTATTTGAGATTGCAATGAAAGATTGTTCAGGGGTGTTCATGACACAAAGAAACGTAGTTTGGAAATGGTGTCATAGAGAATTTTTTTAGCAATTACATTTTGCAGATAATGATGGCTTAACCAATTATATTCATGTGTATATGTATATATGATTGAAATACAATTAACAATAGCCATAAATAACTTGCAGTTCCCACTCAACTGGGCAAAACCTGTCAGTTTCCTTTCCACTACTGTGGAGCAGAGCGACACCATTGCATCATGGGGGAGGATGGAAGACCATGGTGCAGTCTCAATGGATACACCACATACCAGAGGGTGGACTGGGATTATTGCATGCCTAGCCAATGTTCTGGTAAGATGTTTTAAAAATAAGTTATTTATTATTAAGACCCTGGTGCAGTCTCAATGGATACACCATGTACCAGGGGGTGGACTGGGATTATTGCATGCCCAACCAATGTTCTGGTAAGATGTTTTACAAATAAGTTATTAATTATTAAGACCCTGGTGCAGTCTCAATGGATACACCACATACCAGAGGGTGGACTGGGATTATTGCATGCCTAGCCAATGTTCTGGTAAGATGTTTTACAAATAAGTTATTAATTATTAAGACCCTGGTGCAGTCTCAATGGATACACCACATACCAGAGGGTGGACTGGGATTATTGCATGCCTAGCCAATGTTCTGGTAAGATGTTTTACAAATAAGTTATTAATTATTAAGACCCTGGTGCAGTCTCAATGGATACACCACATACCAGAGGGTGGACTGGGATTATTGCATGCCTAGCCAATGTTCTGGTAAGATGTTTTAAAAATAAGTTATTAATTATTAAGACCCTGGTGCAGTCTCAATGGATACACCACATACCAGGGGGTGGACTGGGATTATTGCATGCCTAGCCAATGTTCTGGTAAGATGTTGCACAAATAAGTTATTAATTATTAAGACTCTGGTGCAGTCTCAATGGATACACCACATACCGGGGGGTGGACTGGGGCTATTGCATGCCCAGCCAATGTTCTGGTAAGATGTTTTATAAATAAGTTATTAATTATTAAGACCCTGGTGCAGTCTCAATGGATACACCACATACCAGGGGGTGGACTGGGACTATTGCATGCCCAGCCAATGTTCTGGTAAGATGTTTTATAAATAAGTTATTAATTATTAAGACCCTGGTGCAGTCTCAATGGATACACCACATACCAGAGGGTGGACTGGGATTATTGCATGCCCAGCCAATGTTCTGGTAAGATATTTTACAAATAAGGTATTAATTAATAAGACCCTGGTGCAGTCTCAATGGATACACCACATACCAGGGGTTGGACTGGGGCTATTGCATGCCCAGCCAATGTTCTGGTAAGGTGTTTTACAAATAAGTTATTAATTATTAAGACCCTGGTGCAGTCTCAATGGATACACCACATACCAGGGGGTGGACTGGGACTATTGCATGCACAGCCAATGTTCTGGTAAGTTGTTTTACAAATAAGTTATTAATTATTAAGACCCTGGTGCAGTCTCAATGGATACACCACATACCAGGGGGTGGACTGGGACTATTGCATGCACAGCCAATGTTCTGGTAAGTTGTTTTACAAATAAGTTATTAATTATTAAGACCCTGGTGCAGTCTCAATGGATACACCACGTACCAGGGGGTGGACTGGGACTATTGCATGCCTAGCCAATGTTCTAGTAAGTTGTTTTACAAATAAGTTATTAATTATTAAGACCCTGGTGCAGTCTCAATGGATACACCACATACCAGAGGGTGGACTGGGATTATTGCATGCCTAGCCAATGTTCTGGTAAGATGTTTTACAAATAAGTTATTAATTATTAAGACCCTGGTGCAGTCTCAATGGATACACCACGTACCAGGGGGTGGACTGGGATTATTGCATGCACAGCCAATGTTCTGGTAAGATGTTTCACAAATAAGTTATAAATTATTAAGACCCTGGTGCAGTCTCAATGGATACCCCAAATACCAGGGGTTGGACTGGGATTATTGCATGCCTAGCCAATGTTCTGGTAAGATGTTTTACAAATAAGTTATTAATTATTAAGACCCTGGTGCACTCTCAATGGATACACCACGTACCAGGGGGTGGACTGGGATTAGTGTATACCTAGCCAGTGTTCTGATAATGTATAAATTATAAACATGTGCATTCAAATTGTGTACAATTTTTACTGATCAATTGTCCATTATTACTAAAATTACTTTAAAATGTGTAAATACTATAATGCTATTAGATAAGATTGCTGTTATAAGGCTTCACATAATTGATTCTTAGCTTCGTGGATACGCCGACACAATGGATTTTCTGCCGACGGGAAAAAAATTTTTTTTTTGGTACCTTTTCTTCTTTTTCCTACCGACCGACCCTAGAAAAGTGCCTTGAGAAGATCCGAGAAGCTAAAGATCAATTATGAGTGGCCTAATCAATGTTCTTCTATTAAATGCTCCCTGCAGGAAAACCAGAGTTGGAGATATCTATCCCTGAAATAGAAGCAGACAAGAACTGTAAAGGTAAGTTCATGGAAATTGTTATTACATTAGAACTGATTCTAGGATTTGGTGTAAATTCTTTTGATGTGCCTCCTACATGCACTTGTTAGTATGCTGCAAGTATGCTGTCTTATTAAATTATGTGGTACATCTTCAGGGACATTGCTTCATTTAAAAGAGCCTCAATCAAAATATTTTGACGATTGATAAGAAGAATTGTTAATGAAATTTTTCAGCATTCACCATCACTGGACGCGAATGTACCATACCATTCACCTACAAGGGAACACTTTATCCCAACGCAACTGACGTGGACAACCAGGGTGTCAAGTGGTGCAGTCTGACGTCTGACTTCGATGCTGATCAACAGTGGCAGAATTATGCAGGAAGTATTTGCAAAGGTATGAGGGTATGAACAGATTTTATTGGATAATAATTATTGTATTAAATCAGTGAAGTATCATTTAATCAACCATTGAAAATAACTTCGAATTGACATGTTACTTCATTTGCTGCTGACGTTTTATGAACAGGCTGTATAGGTAATCCATTTTTGCACATTAATTTTCATCAAGATATTTTTTGTTTTCATTTTTGACAGTGAATTTATTCAGTGTCAGATGAGACCTCCATTTTTGCAGATTGTTTCGAGATTTAACCAAAAATTCTAATGTGTCTTTTGATGGCTTCACTTACGAATCTAAAAATGTATTTCATTGCTATTTAGATGCAATGATAAGTTCTAGACACTCCAAGTCTTAGATTGCCTTACAATAGTCAAAATGTAAAAGGGTTTTCCATGGCATTGTCTATGCCTTTTTTTTTCGAAAGGATTTGTATTGTTTTGTTAGATTTTAAAGTTATTTGTTTGTAAAAATATCACAGCCTGATTTCAAGCACATCTACAGAGAAATATCTTCTTATTAATCAACCCACCTAAAGTAAATAATTTCTCAAGAAAACTTTATCATGCAGTCCTGATCACAATGGAAGCAACCTCTCCTTTTCTGTTTGAGTAGAAAAACAAGACTTCCAACCACTACACAATCTGTGTATCTTTCATTTCTTTATTAATTTTTATTTTACCAGTCCTGACAACTATACGTGCCACCTGCCACTTTCCCTTTGAGTACAAGGGCAGGACTTTTGACTACTGCACGACCTGTGTCATGTTATGTCTATATTACTTTTATTTTACCAGTGCTGACAACTGTAGGCGCCACCTGCCGCTTTCCCTTTGAGTACAAGGGAAGGACTTTTGACTACTGCACGACCGTGGATGAAGAGCGTCTTTGGTGCAGCACAGACCCCGTCTTCAATGGCACCTGGGGATTCTGCAGAACAGACCAAACTGTCTGTGGAGGTAATTGACCATTACAGATTTTGTGATACTGCAATGTAATATTGTACCTACCATCATCAATTTGAAATATGCTTTACTTAAATTTTACTTTTCTTGGTTTTACAAAATTTGTAGTTGAGGGATGCCGAGGTTATTTAGGGAAGCCAAGGAAAAATGATGGGAGCCAAGGGTAGTTTAGGAAGTTAACGAAGTTGAGGGAAAGTGATGGTAGCTGACAAGATTACTAGCAGGTGGCTCAGGTAAAAGGGGTTAGGCTCAGGGTGAGAGTGTGTGGGGGGAGGGGGGTGTATAATGCACAAGGCCTTTAGACGTAAGAATTACGGTAAGATAGAGTTTGAAATACTTAAAACCATTTTTGATTCATTTCAGTTTCATTTGATATTTGTGAAGCTGAAATTCCTGAAAAAGGTGAGAAATTTATATTAGTAAAATAACCTCTTGAACGATACAAGATACTGATACTTGATGTTATTTCTATAGATACAGAATTTCAGGGTGCTACTTGACATTCTCTTAATTCTTTTGTTATGACCTGTACAGTTGTTCCTGAACGTAAGTAGTCCTCTCAGCCTTAGTGCTTTGGAGTTGGAGCCCATGATAAAGTTGTCTAACAGTATTGGCTATAACGTTAGCATAACTGATATTGCGTGCATGTTTGAAATTTTGCTCGTATCATACCATTGAGGCTTCCTGTTACATGTACTAACTTGGGTATTGAAATTGCACAAGGGAACTTTGATTGAGATAGGGGTTATAATCTTGCAAAAGTAAGTACACTAGGGTGCATCAGTTGCCCCAACATTAACCGATCAAGCTGTACCTTGGTCCATAGTTGGGTTTTACCATGCAAAATAAGATACTAAAATTTCAGCTTGATCGATGGATATTTAGGGGTGCCTCCGAAAGCATATTTGTTTTGAATTTTTCAGGAAAAGTTACGTTTCCGTAGGATCGCGGTTTGCGATAACTTGACTAATATAAGAGATAGAAAAAAACTAATGACATATTTGGATTCTGCAGAAAATTACCTTCAAAATGAATACCTGGAAGCTATGTTTCCGTCAATATTATGGTGATCATGTACTGCAAGATATGCTTTTACTTCAATTATAATGTATGACGTCACTGATATACACAAATTTCTATATATATGACTGCATGGTACTTAGTCTTTGCTTTTTTCTCTTCATATAAATCATGTTTCATAAATATCAGCAATAATTTACTCGGTATTCCATTTTATCTCTCGATCAAAGCTATTTCAATTATTCCTGATGATCTCAATAAACGTTTTATGACTATAAAAAGAAAAAAACAAGCTTGCTATGCTATGTGTTGATAAGTCCCAATTTATTTTAACCTTGTGAAAAACTAGCCCTAATACTTTTTGTGAACAAGGAGATGGTTCCATTTATCACATGTACATTAAGTTACATCAGCTGTCCTATGAATAACAAAAAATAGAGCCAGGAAGTCGTATCATGGCTTGAGTTTGTGTTATGGTAGTTAGAGGAACACAAGTACTGCTTTTCTTTCTTTTTCCTCTTTGCATTTGAAATTATGTTCTATTTCTTCATTACTAATTCAATAAAATATCTTAAACTTAAAATGACCGTTCTTAACACTTACAGGATGATTGGTTTTAATCTGATTTCATTTATATTTATACTATTTATGAAAATATCCTCTCAATAGGCCTATCCACCTTTGCCTCTCAATTCTCAAATACTTTTATTCAAGGTCACACAGTATAGCATCTAAAACATTTATGCAGATATCACACATTCCCAATATAATGGAATGTAATTAGACTAATGTGCAAGGTTTGTACCCTTCTGCATGAGACTGCAAATAATCAATACCCTTTTTAAAACACCGTCTAAGTTTGAGTGAAAATGTTCAATAAATATTACACTTATTCAATTTATTCTATTCTTGTCATGGAATTGTGACTATAGATTAAATCTATGATATAAATCCTCCCTGGACCTTGCCATCCATTTGGTGTAGGATATACAGATTATGTATATTGACAGTCTTGGTTAACATAGTCACTGATATACGCCTACTCTAACAATTTTGGTTTGAAGCTTAATGTGGCCTCAGAAAATTACTTCCAGAAAATATATAATACAATGTTCAGACAATGTTTGTATTTCATCAATTTGCAGAATATGAATGGTTGATTACAATATTGTGTTCAATTGTATATGGACCTATCTTTTTGTGCACTGTAATATCAGGCACGATTTTCTTAGTGTTAAAACAGATAATGACTAGTCAATGTATAGCATTATTTAGCATATCAGTAAGATTGTTTCTTTATTGTCATACAGTCGTAAAACATTAATCAAGATCATTGGATCTCTGAATAATAGTAATAGCTTTGAGAGCCAAATTATTAGTCACATGTATCAAACATAATAAATATGAAAGGAACAATTAAAGACAAAGTATCTTGCAGTCATTTAAAGAAAAATGTTTGTGTATCAGTGAAGTAGTATAAAATATTCAAAGTAAAAACACATCCTGCAGTATGGCATCAACATTTTTTCAACAAAAGTATAGGTTCCAGGTATTCATTTTGAAGGACATTTTCTGCAGATTCCAAATATGTTATTACTTTTCTTCTATCTTATATATTAGTCAAGATATCGCAAACCGCGATTCTACGGAAACATAACTTTTCCTGAAAATGTCTTAGGAAATATGCTTCCGGAGGCACCCCTAAATATTATTTGATCAGGCTGATTTTTTAATATGTTCATCTGGCTACCAAAACACAACTTCATGCCAAGGTACAGATGCCTAGCTCTATTTTTTACTTTTCATGGGGCGGCTGATGCACCCTAAAGTACACCCTAATGGAAATTAATTGAAAATCATGGAGGGATGTAAGGAGAATCAATTATTTTAGATGCAATAAAAGGTGTTAATTTTTAAGTGTGAGCAGTGTAGATGGCACTGCTGTCCATTTGTCTCAAAGGTGAAGCAGCACGACCAGCCTCATCACCAGGGCTTTGGAGTTGGGTAGTAAGGGGCCGACTCCGACTCTCGACTCCTTTGATTTTCTGAAAAGCGAGTTGAGCGACTCCAACTCTGACTCCTTAAGTCTCCTGAATTACTACTCTGACTCCTCTTATCGACGTTCTGCTCAAAAATATTACAAGTCTGTTGTGTACAGTGGTACAATTGCAAAAGTGATAGCGTTGATTTTTAAAGTAGAGTACTTAAAATGCTCATTGTCAGATGGTAAAATATATCTTTCACACTAGATGGGTAAAAAAAGTTTCATTAGGTAAATATTGATCTCATAAAGTCATGAAAATTATGCTCTTTACAGCCAAATACTTTGATATAGAATTAATAATAATGATAATAGGTATTTGTATAGCGCTAATTCCAGTAAACTGCTCACTAGCGCTTGGGCATTCTGGATTTATCTGTAGAAACTTTTAAATAGGTAAGTCTTAAGATTTCTCTTGAAACCTTCAAGTGTTTTGGAGGCCTTGACTATCTCTGGGAGTTGGTTCCACAGTTTCGGAGCGGCATGCGAAAAGGCTCTGTCTTCATATTTGTTTTTATTACAGGAGAGTGGTTCATTTAAGAGCATTTTGTTATTGCTTCTCAGATTACAGTTTCGTTCAGATTTTGGCTGAATCATCTTTTGAATATACAAGGGAGCTTGCCCGTTTATTGCTTTCCAAGTTGTTAACATGAGTTTGAATTGTATTCTTGCTGGAATGGGCAGCCAATGTAGCTGCTTCCTGTGCTGGCTTACACTGTCATGCTTTCTCAATTTTTCAATGAGTCAAACGGCTGAGTTTTGGGCCACTTGAAGTTTATACAACAAACGACTGGATGTTCCATAAAGAAGACCATTTCCATAGTCTAGGTGAGGTGTGACAAGAGCATTAACCGCTGTTTTACAAGCTTCCTTGTCCAATGACTTCCTGATTTTTGAAATGTTTCTAATATTGAAATAGGCATTTCGACACATTTTGTTGACTTGTTTTTCCATGGTCATGTTTTTGTCAAAGATTACACCCAGATTTCTAACATGATCGACTGCATTAATTTTTACATTGTCGACATGGATTGATGATACTTGGAGTTTATGAAGTTGATGTGGACTGCCAATGAGCAGTAGTTCTGTTTTTTCTCCATTGTTACAAAGCTTATTTTCATGGAGAAATTTTTTGATATCAGCAATGCACTTTTCCATTTTTACTACGGCATTTCCTTGTTCTGAGAAAGTTGGTCTGAAAGAGAGTATAAGTTGCTCGTCACCGGCATACTTTTGGTCTTTCACTTGGTGTTTTTCAGCCACTTCACTTAATGGAGCGATGTATGAATTAAATAGGATTGGTCCTAATTTTGAACCTTGAGGAACTCCAAATTTGAGTGGCAGTCTGGTTGATATCTTGTCGTTAATTATCATTGACTGTGACCTTTCAGAAATGTATGACTTGAACCAGCATAACGCCGAATCATGAATACCGTATCAGCTTTCTAAACGTTTCAGTAGAATCTTGTGATCAATTGTGTCAAAAGCGGCTGAAAGGTCCAACAGTACAAGCATCGTTACTTCACCTTTGGTCATATTCAACATGATATCGTTATGGATCTTTGTCAGAAGGGTTTCAGTGCTGTGGAATTTTCTGTAAGCTGACTGTTTCTCATCGTCAAGGTTGTTTGTAGTAAGATGGTCTGTGTATTGTTTAATAACAGCACTTTCAATAAGTTTGCCAAGGAATGACAGGTTTGATACTGGTCTATAATTCTTTTTGACTAGATCCAATCCACATTTTTTCAACAAAGGTTTTACTAAAGCATGTTTTAACTCAAGAGGCATTTCTCCCTGTGTGAGTGACTTATTGACAACATTGGTTATAACTGGGAGGTATTCATCAATGCATTGGAGCAAAAGCCATGTGGACTGTAGCACTGTGAAAATGGCACTTCGTGACTCATGATAGCCAATGAAGGGTCATCTTCTCTACTTTCAACATGGGAAACATAGAGGCTGTTTGATTAGTCATGATCAAGAGAAAGCCATTTGACTTCTCATAACAGATTTTAAAGTGAAAATCAGATGCATAATCCTTTCGTTTGGCTGTCACCAACAAGTGGGATAAGTCTCCTTCAATCAAATTAACATTGAAAGTATTGGGTTTGATCATGACAAATTGTCAGCATGATGGCAGATGAAGTGCCATTTTCACATTGCCACAGTCCGCTCAAATTCCATATCAAAGTGTTTCATTGTAATAGAACAACAGGCAGAAGCTGTGATGAGGGCAACTTTCGAAACACAAAAACACTTCATAACTTGCATGAATGCATGTAATAACTATCTTAGAAAATAGGGTCACTTGAAAAAACAAATTTTAGTAAATTGATTAATTGTCTAAAAGAGACCTACTCTTGGTGGTTGCATTCCTATAACATGCATCTTTAGAAGAGTGATACTAAGTGACTAAGCTGTCATTGTATACGGACAGTATTGTTCATGTTTGTGGTAAAATGACCCTTTTACTTGTACATATATATAACATGTAATTTATTAGCCATGCAGCAAAAACAAAATGCTCATTGAGCTGGCATGGGATATGGTAGCTATAGGGAATGTGATGAAATGGAAATTTGAAGTTGACCATGTCAAATTTGAAGTTTATAATACTATTTAGAAAGGCTTTGAATTAATTAAATTTTTAATTGATTTAGACACCACACATGAAATCATTGAAGTGGAATACAAGCGTGTGAGTGACATTTATACTGTTGCTTATGGAGAAGCCACCCATGGTGTGTCGGTCGAGGAATGTGAACAAGCATGTGCCAATTTCAGTGGATGTCGAAGCTTCTATTATAAGGAAGAAGATGAGGAGTGTGAGCCATATGCCGCAAAGGGTATGCATGGTTATTCTAAAGGCCATCATGTGTACTGGATTGCTGAGCGCCCTCTAAGAGGTAAATATTTGTCTTGGTCAGTGATAATAATAACTAATACTGTCAAACACAAGTGCTACTGTGGCAGGGCAGTCTTGGGGCAGTTTGGGAGGAGCAGAATTCAACATCCTGTGCCTGTGTGGAAATAGAGTCTCTCTATTTGTCCTGTCATGATTTGAAAAAAGTCAGTAGTTAATCAAGACCTTAACACTAAGACCTAATCCAGGAAACTTATAGTCCATGAGCCAGACCAGATATTGGTACCACCTGGGGTGGCAAAATCTAACAGTGTTTTTCTGAAAGACATATGCCTATAGACTATAAAAAAGTTGGGGCCCAAGATTCGTTCGGCAGCTTAGTGGTAGTAATCAGCCCTTAAATATGGGAATCAGTGTCGGATTTGAGCACATGAATTATGGGGCGGGGGGAACTAAAATTGCTATATCTCCTGAATCAGTGGACAAATTTCAACAAATTACCCCTCAAAATGTCTGGAATTTTCAGTTTTACAAATATAGGTCAATATATGACCAATATGCAAATTAAGTAGGTCACCAGAGGTCAAAAGGTCACAAAAATTGACCATTGCTTAAAATCTGAACCATTGTCAAAATGAACACCATAGCTGCCAACCCAATGAGACTTTGTAGGTCATGGAGGGCTCAGATTATAGATAACAAGTATGAAAGTCCATTTTATGCCAGTAAATGGATAATTCAAGCATGTGTCGGCAGCGACACATAGTGAAATATGGTACATGTTTGAAAATGACCGTTTTAAGGGTGGAGGAAACTAAAGTTGCTGTATCTTCTGAACCAATGGTCCTATCCCCACACAAATGACCCATCAAAATGTTCGGACTTGTTAGTTCTCAACACATAGGTCACTATATGACCAATATGCAAATTAATTAGGTCATCAGAGGTCAAAAGGTCACGAAAATTGACCGTTGCTTAAAATTCGAACCCTTATCCAAAAACAAACTCCTCAGCTGCCAAACCAATGGGACTTGTTAAGTCATTTAGAGGTCAGATTATAGATAAAAAGTGTCAAAGTAAATTTTATGTCTAAAATTGCAGAAATTATGTGTGTTTCAGCATTGGCACAAGACAAAATATGTCAGATATTTGAAAATGACCGTTTTAAGGGCGGGGGAAACTAAAATCACTATATCTCTCGAACCAATTGTTCAATCCCAACATATTACCCCATAAAATGTTCGGACTTGTGGGTTCTATAAATATAGGTCATTATATGACCAATATGCAAATTAATTAGGTCATCAGAGGTCAAAAGGTCGCAAAAATTACCACTGCCTAAAATCTGAACACCTCATCAAACAACAAACGCCATAGCTGCCAAACCTATTGGACTTGTTGAGTCATTTAGGGAAAAGATAATAGATAACAAGTTTAAAAGTCAATTTTATGTCTAAAAATGCAGAGTTTATGTATGTGTCAGCAGTTGGACATAACAAAGTATGGCAGGTATTTGAAAATGACAGTTTCAAGGGCGGGCGAAACTAAAATAATTGCAATATCGCCCGAACCAGTGGTCCAATGCCAACAAATTTCTGCTGCAGGTGTCTTGAATTAGATACATGTTATTTGACCAACATGCAAATCAGTTAGGTAATCAGAGATCAAAAGGTTGCAAAAATGTGCCTTTGCTTAAAATCTGAGCTCTCATGAAAAAAATTACACACCGTAACCGGTAAACGAAAATTTACCGTAACCGGTAAACCAATGGTACTTGATATGTCATGTAAGGCTCAGATGATAGACAACAAGTGTCAAAGTCAATTTTATGCCTAAAATTGAGCCTTACAGGATATTTCTTGTACAACACTGAAAGGTAAAGAATGTAGATGATGTCACCAGGGACCAGGTGAGTATATCAATCCACAAGACCCTTTCCTTGCTTGGAGAAAATTCCATCACATGAAAGTACCAGAAAATAACTCCTCTTTCCCACAGTCTCCTTGATCCTACTATTCTCAAATTCTCCAGCCACATTCTGAGAAAAAAGGTACATAGGATGGAGTGAAACACCTGTGGGGTGGATGTGAAAACTTCTGGAGTGCATCAGAGGTGACCTTTTAAAATCACATTAAATTTACATTAAACCAACATCAATTTAAACTCCATCTCAGCCATTGTGTATGATTTTTTTTGACATTGTGCCCCATTGCTAATTGCAATTACATTGCTAGCCGTCTTAATGGAGTTCTTATTAACTTCTTAATAAGGGATAAGGTTGTGGTGAGGAGACTAAGGTTGTTGTGAGGAGATTTTTGGTGGAGAGGAGAAAGGAGGTGTTACCGCCAACATCAATTATTATGCCCAATAGGCCTATTGGGCATGGATATTAGGCCTTTGGGCAAAATATAGGGTCTTTCGGCAAATTGTAGGGTCTTTGGGCATTACGACTCCTTTTGGCATGACTTTCCCAAAGTCATCGCATCCTTCAAAATTTCCGCTAGGCCTTTGGGCAAAATATAGGTCCTTTAGGCGCATGCCTAAATCACTCATTATCTCTCACTCCCGACTATTGTGGATTTTGGCAAAAATCGTATACTTTGGATACATGCCCAAGTCACTGGCAATTAACTCTTTTATACTATTGTGGATTTTGACAAATGTCCAACTTTGGATAATAGTGAACTGACCAATTAGAATACGCTCTAATATCTTGAACAATGAGAATCCACCCTAATATCCACAGTAGGGGGCACTGTAGTTAATAGTCTGTCCAATGAGAATGCCACCTAATATCCTGTCCAATGAGAATCCGGTCAAATATCCCAGCCAATGACAGTCAAGTGTAATAATATCCACAAAGCCATGATTGGCCAGTGGATATTAAGCTGCATTCTCATTTGACACACTGAGAATTCAATGAGATTCCAATCTAATATCCGACAGCCAATGAAAATTGAGCCTAATATCAAATAGGCTAATAGTCAAATAGGCTCTTTGGTCAAAGTCAAAAGACTAGGCCAAAATTCATGACAGTCTTTTGTCGATATTTGTGGATATTTGTGAGTGATTATATATGCTTTGGGCATACACAGGAGGGAAAAATAGGTAAAAGAGGACTTCTGACTGAAAATGTTCTTACTTTATTTTGGGTAGTACTGTAGGCCTATATCATCGAGGATGATTGGAGCAAGCATGGAAGGTGGAGACATGGAAGAAGAAAGATGCTTGGAGGGTAGGAGTATATTCTACATATTGAGATGGGGGGAACAGGAGAAACAATGGAAGCATTGAGACAAATAATGAAACAATGAAGGAGGAGGCTATGAAGGAGGAGACTATGAAGGAGGAGACTATAAAGAAAGAGGCTATGAATGAGGAAACAATGAAGGAGGAGACAATGACGGAGGAGACTATGAAGAAGGAGACTATGAAGGAGTCCTGAGACAAAGAAGGAGAAGGCAGAAAGAGAAGGGTGAGGAAACTAGAAGGGATGATACTAAACAGAAGGAGGAAACTGCAATGGGAGGAATTTATTGGTGGTGTGCTACCATATTTTTGGGAAAATTATCACAGATTAGCCTAGAATGACCATTTGATCCCAGTTCACTCAGTCTGTCTGGTTTTGAGTCCTCAAAAAAGCTAGAAGCGAAGAGGAGCAGTTTCAGGACATCTATACATCAAAAATTTAATAGTCCTATTTTATATTTAGTTTACTATATCTTGAATCAACTCTTCATCTTATTGACAAGACATGCATTTCACTTGTTTGTGGCACATTCAGTCATTCACGTAATGACATTGACATCATACTCAGGAAAACAAAAATCGCTGACTTATGGATTGACGTGCGCTGAACTGATCCCTGGTAACATTCTCTGTCAAGAATCATTCAGCCAAGCTTTTTAGTTTCATTGTTCTATATCTATCATTTGAAGAGATGTCCTGCAATGCAGTTACAGGGAGACTGATATTAATGCAGCTATCCTTTACAGTCTATTTGGCAGTTTTGTGAGCCTTAAAACTGGATACTTTTTAAAACTGTCACTTCCAAGTCTGTGTCATTTGTTCTGCACCACTGCTGACAAAAAGTTCCGTACTTTTAGATAAAATATATAATTGGACGTGTTTAATCTTATATTATGATTGCTACTTGTATTATATGAATTATAAAGTTCAGTTGGTAAATTCGGTATGGAGGATTAGTTAGTTTTTTCATTGGTTTGATAGCTAAGGTGTTTGTTTGAAGACTTATGGATTGATATACTAACCTGGTCCCTGGTGAAATCTTCTGCATTTTTTTTACATTTCGGTGTTGTATTTATAAGAAATATCCTGTAAAGCTCAATTTTAGGCATAAAATTGACTTTGACACTTTTTGTTACCATCTGAGCCTTACATGACATATCAAGTACCATTGGTACACCGGTTACGGTGGGTAATTTGTTCATGGGAGCTTAGAATTTAAGCAAAGGTACATTTTTGCAACCTTTTGATCTCTGATTACCTAACTGATTTGCGTGTTGGTCAAATAACATGTATCTAATTCAAGACACCTGCAGCAGAAATTTGTTGGCATTGGACCACTGGTTCGGGAGATATTGCAATTATTTTAGTTTCGCCCGCCCTTGAAACTGTCATTTTCAAATACCTGCGATATTTTGTTATGTCCCACTGCTGACACATACATAATTTCTGCATCTTTAGACATAAAATTGACTTTCAAACTTGTTATCTATTATCTTTTCCTTAAATGACTCAACAAGTCCGATGGGTTTGGCAGCTATGGTGTTTGTTGTTTAATAAGGTGTTCAGATTGTAGGCAGTGGTCATTTTTGGAACCTTTTGACCTCTGATGACCTAATTAATTTGCATATTAGTCATATAATGACCTATATTTATAGAACCCTCAAGTCCGAACATTTCATGGGGAAATATGTTGGGATAGAACAATTGGTTCGAGAGATATAGTGATTTTAGTTTCCCCCGCCCTTAAAACGGTCATTTTCATATATCTGACATATTTTGTCACGTGCCATTTCTGATACAGTTGCTCTCGAAAGTAAGTACACCCCATGCAATTTTTTGAACTTCTGTCTCTCAAAGGTACAAATTATTATATATTGACACACTAACAATAAAATAGTGTCAACTTAATACATGTGCATACAATTATATTACAAATTCATAAATTCAGTCTCACATTAAATTAATACAGTTGAGTATCAAAAAAATGGTCATTGCAAAAGTAAGTACACCCTTCTAATTTCAGGCAGTCAATACCTTGTGTTTCCTAATTGGGTGGCCAAAATAGCTTGTAGATGCTTCCTTTACCATTGAATAAGGTTCTAACATCTTTGCACTGGAATTTGCGGCCATGCCTACATTTGAAACTGTGTCACCACTGAATGTCCGGGAGATTTCCTGCATTTTCCCATTTTTTATTGTCAAACCACAACATCTCAATAGGATTCACATCTGGGATTGGGCTAGATCATTCCAAAAGCTTGTATTTATTTTAATTTATTAAAAATTTAGTTGCCATGCTTGTGTGTTTGTGATTGTTGTCCTGCTGGAACACCCAAGACAGGTTAAACCAAGCTATACTTCAGCAATTGGGCAACATTATCTCCTAGGATTTCATAATAGAGCTTTGAATTCATGATTCATTCTACATGAACCAGTTTTCCAGTTTCTGATGAGGCAAAAAACCCACTCTGCATGATATTCCCACCTTCATGCTTCACTATTGGCACCAGGTTCTCCTCTTGGAAAGCTGTGTTCCCATTGCAGCAAATATATTGGTTGTTCATCTGACCTAAGAATTCAATTTTATGATCATATGTCCAAAGAATATCAGCCAAAAAAGTCTTCTGGTTAATCAAAATGCTTCTGGGCAGCCTGCTTCCTCGTGTTTTGTCATCAGCACGGGCTTGTTTCTTGGAGTTCTGGAAATGAGGCCTTCTTCATTCAAATGCCTCCACATAGTTAACGTGTAGACTTGTATTCCAGACCATGTCAGTTGCTCTTGTAATTCTGTGGATGCAATCATAGGGTATTTTGCTGCTTCCTGCATTAATTTCTTGGACGTTCTGCAAGACATCTTTATTGGTATTCCCATCCAGCTTGATGAGTTTGTTTATTTTTGCTCCTACCATTTGAATATACTTCCTGACAGTAGATATGTGAACCCCTAGCTGTACAGAAATATTCTTACATATTCAAATCTATCTTTGTAGGTGTAAATAATAGTATTTCTTAGCCTTTTAGACACTTCCTAAGTTTTTGGCATGGTGACTGACCCACCATAATGACTTGATTTAGCAAATTTAAGGATAATCAATTGTTAAGTACTGCTAAGGAGGATGGAGGTTTAAAACAAGGTGTCAAAATCAACCAGGCGGAACAACAAACATTTTAGGGTTGCAAGGTAAGAGCAGATTGACCAAAACAGAGGGAATAAAGCGATAAAAAGGCCAACTATTGTGAGGGTGTACTTACTTTTGCAACGGGTTGTTTTTTCATTTGAGGTCAAAGGTCAAAATGACCTTGATATTTCAAGAAATCCAAATAACATATTATGTAAGACTTCAAAGAGATACACTTTATTGCAAAAACGAGAGGATAATCATGACCAGATATTAATTAAAGAGCCAAATGCAATAATCCTGCAGGGGTGTACTTACTTTCGAGAGCAACTGTACATACATAAATTCTGCAATTTTAGACATAAAATTTACTTTGACACTTTTTATCTATAATCTGACCCCTAAATGACTTAACAAGTCCCATTGGTTTGGCAGCTGAGGAATTTGTTTTTGGATAAGGGTCTAGATTTTAAGCAACGGTCAATTTTCGTGACCTTTTGACCTCTGATGACCTAATTAATTTGCATATTGGTCATATAATGACCTATATGTGGAGAACTTACAAGTCCGAACATTTTGAGGGGTAGTTTGTGGGGACAGGACCATTGGTTCAGAAGATACAGCAATTTTAGTTTCCTCCACCCTTAAAACGGTCCTTTTCAAATATGTACCATATTTCATTATGTGCCGCTGCTGACACATGCTTGAATTATCCGTTTATTGGCATAAAATGGACTTTCACATTTGTTATCTATAATTTCAGGCCTCACATTTGTTATCTATAATTTCAGGCCTCCATGACCTACCAAGTGTCATTGGGTTGGCAGCTGTGGTGTTCATTTGGACAATGGTTCGGATTTTAAGCAATAGTCAATTTTTGTGACCTTTTGAACTCTGGCGACCTACTAAATTTGCATATTGGTCATATATTGACCTTTATTTGTAAAACTCAAAATTCCAGACATTTTGAGGGGTAATTTGTTGAAATTGGTCCACTGATTGAGGAGATATAGCAATTTTAGCTTCCCCCTTCCCATAATTCATGTGTTCAAATCCGAAACAGGTTCAATGTTTAAGGGCTGATTACTACCACTTAGCTGCCACGCCAATCTTGGGCCCCAACTTTTTTATAGTCTATAGGTATATGTCTTTCAGAAAAACACTGTTAGATTTTGCCACCCCAGGTGGTACCGATCTGTGAAAATATGGGGTCTGGCTCATGGACTATTAGTATCTGTTCCATTACTACAGGGGAATAAGAAGTGCAACGAAATGATCATGTGGTCAGTTGTTCAAGTGGTCTTGTGACAAGCAATTTTTCTATGCACCAGTGAGCACTAAGTACAAATATTTCAAAAGCTGAAGACAACACTTTTATTTAATCCAGAAGTTTTATAATTGGAACAACCATTATATCTCAGAGAGGGGGGGGGCTTGGAATTTTTGTTTTTTCAATAAAAAAGTGAAAAGTTTATTTTGTATGAATATAATTCTTTCTGGACTATCTTGAAATAAATAATTTTTGACGAGGAGCTTTTGCTCCCCAAATATTATTTCACTGTTACATGCAGTTCTGAAGATATGCTGTTTGAATGTTTGAAGTCTTCATCTTGAAATTTGAACAAATATCTGTCCCTTCCAAAACACTGCTCGTACTCTGCCTAAGCAAAACCTCTGTGAGCGATTGATTGAATAAATGATGTAGTAAAGTAATAAATAAATTCAATGGATCTCTCCGTCTCAACTACAGACAATGGAAAATGCCATAATGGATTTAAAACTTGTATTTTTTAACTCTGGTACACGCAAATTAGGGGAGGTGTCATGGCAATCGGGCGGAAGACAGTTTCAGTGCTTTCCAAGATAGTTCCATCGGTTGACCTGCCAAGATCTGGGATCAAATCTTGGACCCATAGATTGAAAGCCCATATATACCACCGCCAACTGCCAACTGAGCTAGCCCCCTACATACAGGACAAGAGGAAGAGGTTATTTAATTATATTTTAAAGAAAATATTTTTTCCATGTAAGATAAATTACCATTTGGCAAGATATATTTTCAAAGTTGTTGTGTACAAACATTTGGATATGGGATTGTACCATTTTTTGCATTCTTGTGTTCGGTAATTATTTATTTCAAGCATGCAATGTATTGAAATATTTGTTTCTGAATCAAACAACGCCCTTTTAAGAAACAACTGCACCCTCCCCCCCCAGTTCACAATGAGTGTCAAGTGTATGTAATGTGCACTCCCAACAAGTTTCACTTGTTGATGACAGTTGCTGCAAAGCACAACATAATCATTAGATTATTTTAGAAGAGGGTGTTCTTTCACAGAAACAGGAATAATCCTGAAGTGTGATATTCAGAATTTGCTCAGTCAAGTATGAAAATTTGTGACATGGCAAAGCTACTTGAGCACCAAACACATTGTCATTTCGTTGCACTTCTTGTTCCCCTGTAGTAACTATGAAGATGTTCATCATTAGCCGCTGAAAGGTTGCCGGACTGTTGCAAAGGCTGAATGGTGTTCTGTTGTATTCAAGCAGCCCAAACAATGTAGTTGAATAATTTACTAATTTTTCCCTTGCATTTCAAACTCAATCTTACACTTTATTTCTTCTTTTGTATGCAGAGAATGATCTGAGAATTGTAGATGAAGGTGAGTTTTAAGTTAATCTTGGATTTAAAAAAAAAATCTACTTTGGTTCACTTCACGTCAAATCAACCACTTGTCCCAGCATGACCACTTCTGATTTCTTTCATACTGTCCACGTTTCAGATATATTGTAAGGAAGGAAGGAGCTAATCCAAACTTTCAGAGAGATTTCTCAAAATATTTTGGAGTAATGTGAAAAAGAAGTTTGAAAAAGTTGAAAATATTTTGTAAATATTAGGAAAAAATTGTCAACATTTATCGTAAGTACATTTTAAATGAGGCCCTGAACTTCTTGATTGTTCTATTCAATATCAGTAACACCCTAAACTAATAATAGATAGAAGCAGAACAATTGTTTTTCACAAGGTTGCCTGTCCCACAAACCATTCCTAAGTTGACTGATTTATCACACAAAAATCAAATTTTCAAGATTTTTTTTGGGCCAACCTTAAACATATCCGAGGACCAATTTGAATAGGCCCACAGTTAAGTGAATAAATGAATGGACTGATTTGCCTTATCTAAATTCAGAGTTTGGCCAAGATAATAACACAATAACAGGAAGACTGGAGATCTACCATGATGTAAAGTGGGGCACGATCTGCAACAGAGGATGGGAGAAAGATGCTCAGAAAATAGCTTGTGAACAATTGGATTATTATTTTGATGAATCAAGTGCATATGGATCTGACGGGGGCAAAAAATAAAACTATATTTTAATTCACACAATGAAGCTACAATGGATCAATGAAAAATAAATTGACAACTGAAATAATAATATGACTAAGGTTATACTGCTAGTAGGTCCAATACATCCCTGGACTCCTTGCTACCTTGTATATATATTCCTGAGACCCCATGGTGTATAAGGGTGTTTTGACCAATGCGAAAAGGGGAGGGAGTCAATGCTGTGTAATGTACAGGCTGCATGAGGTTCATTGCTCTGAACCACACCCTCATGAACTTTATCTTGTTGTTGTAGTATTAGTGCCCCTACAATGTCTGCGCACTCGTGGATACCAGGGATTCACCGACAGGATTTTATAAACTTGTTTGAGGTGGTACATCTCAAAATACCATACCCATTAGGGTGGTCCACACTTCAATGGGAAAAATCAAATCTCCTAAAACCCCCAATTTGAAAGTGAAATTGATGACCACATAAGTAAAAGAAACACATGCAAAATTTCAGTCAAATTAGTTAATATTCAGAGGTGGCACAAAGCCCTTGAAGTTTATAATGTAATTCCTCATTTGCGCAACTGAAAAATTGGTCCATTTCCCAGATCTTTCTCAGAAGTGAATATTTTTTAGTTTAGTTTAGTTTAGTTTATTGATCAACACCCAATTGGCTCGAGGTCGCTGGTATGGGTGTATTTATACAATACAAATTTATACAAGAATATGATAAAATTGGCATTAAAAAACTCAAATATTTCACTTTCTATGAGCAATAAATAAAAGATAACCCTAAAATATTACTTTAATGTAAAAAAGCCTGATAATTGACCTATGTAATATCTATACTGACCTGCTACGAAACTTTGTACAAAAAAAGGTTACTTGATCAAAATAATACACCGTTATAGCAAGATTTGCAAAGACCGATGATTTTGAGGTCTGCCGACGGGCAATCGCATGTTAAACTTAAACTTCAACATCTTTGTGCCACCTCAAAAAACATCAATTGATTTTGCTGAAATTTTTACACAATACCTGCTATCCATACAAGATCAGAATGCAAGCTTCAAATCCTAGAAATACCCATTTGGTCTAATAAGATGTGGAGCAGCTCCTGAGCTGCTGACCATCTGAGGTCCTCCACAGGACCCTCGATTTCACTCTTCATTCATTTTGTCTCAACATGATAATAATATCACGAGCCTTTTTTGACAGCTGCTGTGATCGCAGTGAAGCCAGGCAAAGGAGACATTGTCATAAGCGACTTGGATTGCGTTGGATTTGGTCGGATGGGAATATTTTTGCACGAGTGTCCCTTCTCTGGTTGGTACAACAACTCATGCACACACGAGGAAGATGTCATGATTACTTGTCTCAATCAACACATTGTGAGTAATTTACTGAGTGTGAACATTTCATTTCATGGACAAATTGTCAGTTATTTACTGACTATGAACATTTGAACATTTCATTAAATGAACACTTTGTGAGTAATTTACTGAGTGTGAACATTTGAGTTCATGAACAATTTGTGACAAAACAACAATTGAAATGAATTACAGAAAAACAGTATTATAATACAATTATGATACTATTTTAACATGTTGATGATGAGTAATATCTACAACTACCTAGTACTAAATAACTAATTAATTTCTACCTATTTAAGAGTATCGCAAGGCACCATAAAGAGCAGCACCATAGTCAGATACATAGCAATTCATAATCTTTAGCGTCTAGTTAAATGGTAATCAAATTGTCACTTTCACACATATATACAAACAGTTGGGTCAAACGTTGCATGTTCAATGTCATTAATCTCATTAATTAGTATTCATACCGATGTTTTTATACAAAAGTGGCATAAAATGTCATTTACTCGTACACAACGAAAAAGGAAAACAGAAAGTATGAAGCATGGACCAGCGGTAACCGCTCAATGCCCATGCAACATATTCAGTATTCCACTTGATCCGCATGTACTTATAATGATCTTAAGGTGGCTCGCTACTCGTGCAAAGTGGTAGTAAGCGCACATTCACGCGCAGCCAGGCAGGCCCTATCTATCGTAACGTCACCATTGCAGCAGAGCTCTGCTGACACTTGTTCAGCATCTTTTTTAATTTTGAGAATTTCAAGCATCGGCCGATTCGTTTGCAGTTTTCGCCAGTTCTACTGGGGCTAGAGACTTCCCGTTTGAAACATTAGATGCGCTATGAAGAGTACAACAAACAGCTGAATTTCCAGATTGATACTCAGAAGAGAAAATTTTTACAGGCGATTTTCCGCAAGCAGGTTTAATTTCTCAAAAATGACTTAGTGATCAAAAAAAAATTGTATATCAATTTCAAGTGTGGTAGGAAGGGTTGTCTGTATTATCATATTGTTCCCCACTATTTTTGGAAGTAAATGACAAAGAATTAAAAAATCCTATCTAGTCAATTTTTTTTAGCACTATGGTTTATCAAAAAATTTAAAATTTCCAAAACCAAAACTTTTATTCCGAGGCACTTGGAAAGTCCTTTAAACTAAATATACCTCTTTGAAATTGTCATCAGCTTTTTCATTAAAGTGTCTTCTTTAATTTCATGCTTCATTCCATAATATCGGATTCAGTGCCACTGAATGGCAGGGAAAACATCACAGTAAAAACGTTAAGAAAAAATATTGAGTTTTTCAAGTGTGCGTGGACTGACTTTCTTGTACATAACCTCAAATATTTTGGAAAAAAGGCTGGTAGCAAATACTTCCGTTTACATATCCTTGCTATATACTATATTTTGGATCATTTTAAACTATTTTTAAGAAATCCTATCTTGGAAAGTTCACGAGTATCGAGCCACCTTAAGTTTGAAATATGATTACATGTTCAGATTATTCAATTAAAAACAGCAAATCCAACTTCAAAAGTTTACAGAAATTCAAAATTGCTTGCATTGTCTAAGTTCAGTAACCAGGCATTGACAGCAGATTTGAAGCTTTTGAGGTTCTCCCAAATTCTTTAATTCTATGGGAATAAGCGACCATAACTTTGCACCATAGTATCTGAAACCCTTTTTGCCATAACTAGTTGTAGCATAATTTGGAATGTTAAAGCGATTATTATCTCTCATATCATAATTCAACTCTCTTGATGTGAAGAGACTTTGGAGATACCGAGGACCTATACCTGTTTTTATTTTGAACATTTGAATGGCAACCTGTTTTAAAATCTTGTGTAATATTATAAATACCTTGTGCCCTGCTAGAGTGCGGGTATAAAATAATAAGATAATTTTTTTTCCAAATGGGGGCATTAGCTTAGTCTACATATCATATTATTGCCCTGCAACCCATCATGTAGTGCAACCTATTCGGTATAATAAAACAAATATAGACTGACTATCCTGTGCCTTTGGCCTCGTGAAATTTTCATTTACACACACTTATTGGAAATAGAATTGACTACTTTCCTTGGATATCAGGCAGCATTAGTATAATATTAGAGAAAATATTAGTGAAATAAAAAATAAACACCCGCATTACTTAAAAAAATTATACATGTAATTCAGGATGTGGTGTTGCCCCCCATAACACTCTTCACACAAAAGGTTCTTGATGGTACAACTGGCAGCAAAATTATTCAACCCCTTTCATGTTTTCCCATAGACTCCAATAGTAAACAGGTTTTGCAATAATAAATGTGATGACATAAGAATATATCAAATCATAAAATGTATGATAGGATCACATACTAGACAACATATCATACTAAATCTGTTGTTAAGCATAAATAAATCTGGTTGGCAAGCTCCATTTTACGTATGGGTCAAAACTTTTGAAAAATTATTCAACCCCCAGCTCCAATGCTATTCCAATGGAAGCAGGGGGGTTACATAATTAACGGCCATGTATCCTATGCATAGGAGGGTAATGCAGTGATATCCTTCAGGTGTGAATCACGAGCCTCCAGGCCTATAACTAGTTCATTCCAAGGGTTTATTTTATAATATGTAAATGGCACATCCATGAAATTTGCGTGGCTCTTAAAAAGTTTTTCAGGACTTATGGATTTACCATAACTTTCATTGAATTTATTTCATATTCAATGTATGAAAGGCAGTTATGTTACTGTTTCAAAGAAATTGAAAGACGGATATATAGAAAAATAGAGAGAAATTAAGGCCAGAAACTATAAGAAAAATAAAATAGATCAAAAATAGAAAATATAGATAGATAGATAGATAGATAGATAGATAGATAGATAGATAGATAGATAGATAGATAGATAGGATAGCAAATGAATAGGATTAAGAATGAATAGAATTGATACATAATCAGCTAAATAGTAAAAAGGAAGACTACACTGAAAGCTGCCAAATTAAAGTCTATGCTAGATTGTTGATATTACATAATAGTGATAACAAAAACTATAACATGATCTGCATGTAGATTAATTACTCAATGTTACATAATTATCAGTTGACAAAGATTATGTAGCCTTAATTTTGTTATGTTTTCTTGTTGTCTGTTTTGAAATTATTTAAATTAGCTTGTCAAGGCTTATAATGAACTATTCCATAAAAATAATAGATACAGGGAATATATATGGAGAATATTGAATTTTTAAGACACTTTTGAATATGAATATGTCATGTTTTGTTAAATTCGAAACTAAATCATTGATGAGAAGCTGGTCCCACTTGACCTAATTTCCTGCTGTCAACCATTGATGTTAAGTCCATCATTGCACAGATTTTTGAAACCTTTCTTGTGCTAAATTTCGCTTTGCGAAATGGCCTTCGGCCGTTTCGCTGCGCGGATATAATTATATATATAATGTATTTCTCAGTTATAACATCGTAGATGCTGCCAACAGTAATTATAAAGAACCCGCAGCTGGAAAAATGTGTTTAGGGTCCAACTGAATTGAAAAAGTTCAATACTGGTGAGAAGGCCCTATGATAAAGCCCTATGCTCCCAATTTGAGAGAAAAGGGTTCCATGGTGGGAGTTCAGTTCTGGATTATTTAAGTGTTATTTTTGTTTTTTGTTGGATCCTTTTTAAAAGTTTAATGAAGAACATTTTGGGGTTACTTATCTATACTAGCTTACAGACCCCTTAAGCATGTTAAAGGTTCCTTCCACATAGAGTGTTTTTGTTAAGATCAAGTGTAGGACACGAATTCTTGGGTACCGGTATCATAGTTTCACGCATATGTGCTGCTGAAGTCAAAACAAATTCTATTCAATATTAATAATGTTTACTTTATAATCTATGAAATCAAATTTATATGGTTTATCTGTTGGTGAGCATTTCTTCCTTGTTGTTTTTTTTTTTCCAGCAATATTCCGGGGAAAAAATAACAAGATATTAACTCCGAAAGCGGAGGATGAAAATGAGAAGCAGTAAAGTAACAAATGCCGGCCGTCATATTCTCTAGAATGAGTTTCTATATACTGTAGCATGTGTTATTTTCACTTTTATTGTGATAAATTCTTTAAAACAGAGTTACATTCTACTACATTTGACATTTCGACATTTCTGCCAAGTGCTGTCTTATATTCATGTTATTGCTGCATACATAGACTGTATAATAATAAAAAACAAGTGTGAAAATATCGACCTGGAACTTTTTTACTGGAATATCAGTTCAGTCTGTGTCAGGACGGCGTTTTCTGAACATCTTGCAACATCATAAATTCAGTTTTTTGATTTTTTAAATGATTTACATGTATGTAGTGATTGTCTCCTTCACTTTTAAAATTCGGCATTCAATACAATAAATTTTTTTATCTGATCCCCATCCCGATCTTGCCTTCAATTTTTCTCTCACGCCTCTGAGACATGTTGGACACAATTTGGAAGAATTTCACAAAAATCATACAATTAGGCCAGTCATAATCGATCTTTAGCTTCTTGGATTTCACAAAAATCACACAATTAGGCCAGACATAATTGATCTTTAGCTTCTTGGATTTCACAAAAATCACTCAATTAGGCTAGACATAATTGATCTTTAGCTTCTTGGATTTCACAAAAATCACTCAATTAGGCCAGACATAATTGATCTTTAGCTTCTTGGATTTCACAAAAATCATACAATTAGGCCAGACATAATTGATCTTTAGCTTCTTGGATTTCACAAAAATCATACAATTAAGCCAGTCATAATTGATCTTTAGCATCTTGAATTTCACAAAAATCACACAATTAGGCCAGACATAATTGATCTTTAGCTTCTTGGATTTCACAAAAATCATACAATTAAGCCAGTCATAATTGATCTTTAGCTTCTTGGATTTCACAAAAATCATACAATTAGGCCAGTCATAATTGATCTTTTGCTTCTTGGATTTCACAAAAATCATACAATTAGGCTAGACATAATTGATCTTTAGCTTCTTGGATTTCACAAAAATCACTCAATTAGGCCAGTCATAATTGATCTTTAGCTTCTTGGATTTCACAAAAATCATACAATTAGGCCAGTCATAATTGATCTTTAGCTTCTTGGATTTCACAAAAATCATACAATTAGGCCAGTCATAATTGATCTTTAGCTTCTTGGATTTCACAAAAATCATACAATAAGCCAGTCATAATTGATCTTTAGCTTCTTGGATTTCACAAAAATCATACAATTAGGCCAGTCATAATTGATCTTTAGCTTCTTGGATTTCACAAAAATCATACAATTAGGCCAGACATAATTGATCGTTAGCTTCTTGGATTTCACAAAAATCATACAATTAAGCCAGTCATAATTGATCTTTAGCTTCTTGGATTTCACAAAAATCACTCAATTAGGCCAGACATAATTGATCTTTAGCTTCTTGGATTACACAAAAATCACTCAATTAGGCCAGACATAATTGATCTTTAGCTTCTTGAATTTCACAAAAATCATACAATTAGGCTAGACATAATTGATCTTTAGCTTCTTGGATTTCACAAAAATCATACAATTAGGCCAGACATAATTGATCTTTAGCTTCTTGGATTTCACAAAAATCATACAATTAGGCTAGACATAATTGATCTTTAGCTTCTTGGATTTCACAAAAATCACTCAATTAGGCCAGACATAATTGATCTTTAGCTTCTTGGATTTCACAAAAATCATACAATTAGGCCAGACATAATTGATCTTTAGCTTCTTGGATTTCATAAAAATCATACAATTAAGCCAGTCATAATTGATCTTTAGCTTCTTGGATTTCACAAAAATCACTCAATTAGGCTAGACATAATTGATCTTTAGCTTCTTGGATTTCACAAAAATCACTCAATTAGGCCAGACATAATTGATCTTTAGCTTCTTGGATTTCACAAAAATCATACAATTAGGCCAGACATAATTGATCTTTAGCTTCTTGGATTTCACAAAAATCATACACTTAGGCCAGACATAATTGATCTTTTGCTTCTTGGATTTCACAAAAATCATACAATTAGGCCAGACATAATTGATCTTTAGCTTCTTGGATTTCACAAAAATCATACAATTAGGCCAGACATAATTGATCTTTAGCTTCTTGGATATCAAAAAAATCACACAATTAGGCCAGATATAATTGATCTTTAGCTTATTGGATTTCAAAAAAATCACACAATTAGGCCAGACATAATTGATCTTTAGCTTCTTGGATTTCACAAAAATCATACAATTAGGCCAGTCATAATTGATCTTTAGCTTCTTGGATTACACAAAAATCACTCAATTAGGCCAGACATAATTGATCTTTAGCTTCTTGGATTTCACAAAAATCATACACTTAGGCCAGACATAATTGATCTTTTGCTTCTTGGATTTCACAAAAATCATACAATTAGGCCAGACATAATTGATCTTTAGCTTCTTGGATTTCAAAAAAATCACACAATTAGGCCAGACATAATTGATCTTTAGCTTCTTGGATTTCACAAAAATCACTCAATTAGGCCAGACATAATTGATCTTTAGCTTCTTGGATTTCACAAAAATCATACAATTAGGCCAGACATAATTGATCTTTAGCTTCTTGGATTTCATAAAAATCACACAATTAGGCCAGACATAATTGATCTTTAGCTTCTCGGATTTCACAAAAATCATACAATTAGGCCAGACATAATTGATCTTTAGCTTCTTGGATTTCACAAAAATCATACAATTAGGCCAGACATAATTGATCTTTAGCTTCTTGGATTTCAAAAAAATCACTCAATTAGGCCAGACATAATTGATCTTTAGCTTCTTGGATTTCAAAAAAATCACACAATTAGGCCAGACATAATTGATCTTTAGCTTCTTGGATTTCACAAAAATCATACAATTAGGCCAGACATAATTGATCTTTAGCTTCTCGGATTTCACAAAAATCATACAATTAGGCCAGACATAATTGATGTTTAGCTTCTTGGATCTCACAAAAATCATACAATTAGGCCAGACATAATTGATCTTTAGCTTCTTGGATATCAAAAAAATCACACAATTAGGCCAGATATAATTGATCTTTAGCTTATTGGATTTCAAAAAAATCACACAATTAGGCCAGACATAATTGATCTTTAGCTTCTTGGATTTCACAAAAATCATACAATTAGGCCAGTCATAATTGATCTTTAGCTTCTTGGATTACACAAAAATCACTCAATTAGGCCAGACATAATTGATCTTTAGCTTCTTGGATTTCACAAAAATCATACACTTAGGCCAGACATAATTGATCTTTTGCTTCTTGGATTTCACAAAAATCATACAATTAGGCCAGACATAATTGATCTTTAGCTTCTTGGATTTCAAAAAAATCACACAATTAGGCCAGACATAATTGATCTTTAGCTTCTTGGATTTCACAAAAATCATACAATTAGGCCAGACATAATTGATCTTTAGCTTCTTGGATTTCATAAAAATCACACAATTAGGCCCGACATAATCGACAACAGAGATCCACACAGACAAAAGAGATCCACACAGACAACAGAGATCCACATAGACAACAGAGATCCACACAGCTACTGCATTGTGGCGTAATATCTAAATGATCTTGTAATGTGACTTGTATCACCGATTTGACACAAGTTTCCAGACTGGCAACACGTCAACATCAGAGATGGCTGCAGCTATAATTGTAACGTTGATCAGTTTTCTGGTTCCATTGGCAATTTTGTAAGTACCTATAATTATTTCAAGTCTTGTATTGTCAGGAGTTGTATGCAGGACCTACTGGCGACATTACAGTCAGGATATTTGATGTGCAAAACCAAGTGGACAGCTGCACTGTGCATGGCAATTTGTGTATCATCATGCTGATGATTTGTCATGATCATACCCAATACTTTCAATGTTAAATTGATTTAAGGAGGCTAATCCCGCTTCTTGATGACAAGCAAACGAAATCATTATGCATCTGATTTTACTCTAAGATCAGTAATGTAGGTATATTGCAAAAATGTTTAGAACTAGAATTTCACATTTAAAATATTTTTATGTAATAGATGCCCGAATAAAAGAAATGTAGCCACCAGAACCACCTTAATATGCCAATTATTAAGGAAGGGACAAGGCATTTATGTAGTCGAAAAATGAAGGAAAAAGTTGCTATGCTTTAGCATTGTATTTACAAAGAGTCTGTGATCAACGACTGTGATATTCATAACTCTATTAAAAATTAAGATAATTGAATGCAACTTTCAACAAATGTTTTTATCAAGTTCAGTGCATTTAGTAGACTGAGCAATAACTTCATATGCTATAGTTGAACTCAGTGCGCGCGAAAGCAAATTGACTACGGTCAGACAATTTGTCTGACGTGGAGAAAGCTGTGGTCAGACAATTTTCATTTTGGTCAGACAAACATGGTTTCTTTCCACGGGCCTAACCAACGTGAAGGAGAGATGTCTTCACTTTGAATGATCCCAATCTTCGCTATATACATACAAGGGTGAGATATTTGAGTCATGCTTCAATGGTCAGGACATCAGAAATAGGCTCAAATAACTGATTCAGAAATATCCTACAACTTCCACAGTCACCTCAGACCACGTTCAGATGATACTCTAACACACCAAATACGTTCAATGCTTTTAAATACCTTGTAAGTGCTCAAAATCAGTCTTCAATCTTCTGTTTATAATGTAGAGCAATTGCCCATATGCTTGGCAAGTCAGGAAGCAGTGAGGTACGCATCAAATGGACAAAAGCCCTCCTGATTGGCCCAAGTGATGACATAAACTAGTGACTTCTGACTCCAGATTACCCATTCCAAAAATCACTCATAATTTGCCAAGAATTGTTATTACAATCAATAACTTCTAAATCCTTTTTCTACTTTGTTTCCTACAAGTTTCTCTTTGAGTTACATGGTCATTGAGCTCCAAATCTATTTATAGTTCAGTGGTTATGGCCCCTGGATAGAATCACATGGATGATTAACTTATTGTATGCATACTAATGAACTTCCATATTAGGAGTTTCTGGAGGACTAAAGCTCATTAGCCCAGCCTAAAATGTCAAGGTGTTATAACAACAGATCACTGCACTGCAGAACATCTGAGCAGCTGAGTCAGGCAATGGCCTTGCATTGTGCTGGGACAGTTTGGTGAATTGAATACAGTCTTCAAACATTACTTTATAACATTCCAGTGTTTTGTCTGGCAGGGAAGATGAGAGTGGGAGGGGGCACACATTTGCTGAAGACCAGAAATTAAGGCTTCATTATATAAATTGATACAAGTAGTTTTGCACTTTTGTCATTTGTTAAACGAGATTAACTTGAAATATATTAGCTTAATGGAATGTCTGATTGTTCAATTGTTATTGTATAGGCTCTGTAATCCTCGATGTTTATTCGTATATTTGATAATTACAAGCTAATACTCAAGAGATTAACAACAAGAACTTTCATATTTTGTGTGTAATGTAAGTTTCACTCAGACCAATTTTTAAAACAACAAATATCAGTGCAAACAAGAATTTCCATCTTACAGTTCAGGCTTTTCGAGGATCAAAGAACAAGTCAAGCAACTTGCCATCAACAAAAATGAAATTTCTTACATAGATTTTTCATCTTCTGCCATAAATATCTTAATGAAAACATTACAAAAGTTAATTATTTTCATACATGTCTGCAGTTATGAGCTTTAATTATTGGCAGCAGTTCCCATCAAAATGGGAAGTGATTGCTTGTACATGAGAAGGTTGTAACTGCTTGAGGTGATATACTGTCGGGCCTAAAATAAGTGGCAAATGCACTGGACCACGCATCCTCCTATATCTTCAAGGTGCATGCTCAGGATGTATATTTAGTGGGGTTTTTTTTCCGTTATGAAAATTGTATTTATGAAATTTTGACATATTATTTCAATGGCAACTTGGCAAGGTTTATGGTGATATGTGGCTCTCTTTTCCAAATTGCCTCTGAAATCAAAGAAAATTTATATAGGCCTACTCATGTATTACCATAAGTTACCCGTCCCCCCTCCCCAGCGTCAGGGCAAATGGCAAATCAGGAAAAATCCTGACCAATATCAGATCCACAGCCCTGGTAACATCCGTAACATGTTTTAAAATTCAGGGCATAGTGACAGCCCCCTGCTAAACTGTTATCCTGTCCTAATTTGAGTAGTATACCCTCTGTAGGATACCTACTGCACTATTAGTATAATTGACCTTTTTTATCCAGAGAGAACATTGTACTAGTATGCCCCCTGTAGGATACTTACTTCACTATTAGCATTTTCGGAAGCAACAAGTCAATTAAAACACTGATACTGGCCAGTGCACTGTACACAATCTGTTTACAAACTTTGCTGTTTTGTGATGAAATTATTACTACCAGC
Source organism: Platynereis dumerilii (assembly GCA_026936325.1). Classification (NCBI taxonomy): domain Eukaryota; kingdom Metazoa; phylum Annelida; class Polychaeta; order Phyllodocida; family Nereididae; genus Platynereis; species Platynereis dumerilii. Next base: position 1,538,175 of record JAPTHN010000043.1, on the reverse strand, counting down.
ACATTATGGGATAAAGATATTTTTAAAAAACTCCCATGATTCTCTGATGATTTTTAGGTCGCCCACTTTTCTTTGATAGATTTTAGATTAACCCGTTGAACTTTATGGCAGTTAATAATGGAACTGCTTTCACTTCTTCTCAACATTGCAAAGAAACCTTTCCCCTTCATTGTCACAGCTGGTAGGTAAGGCAGGCCTAGTCCATTGGCCATCTGGGGTATGGCAATGTCACCCTTTGGGGATACTTGCCAGGTATGTACACTTGTTACAGCTATCCCCTAAAATTCAAAGTCCATGAAAGTTTTGCTGGTGTAACCCACCTGGTGTGTTGCCCAACTGTTCTAAGCTTGTCATAACAATTAGACCACTTATTAGAAAAGAGGACATTCTGTATTTCATCGTTTTTTTTTTCTTAAAAAAACACAACACATAAAGTGACGGTAAATTGACTTTATTCTCACTATCTGCGGACCCGTGAACGATAAAACACTCTAATTCAAAAATCTAGGACATTCAGGTAACAGAATAATACTTATTATATAATGAGAAAATGGCAACTGATGGCAACATGACAATAGTGAAAAGTAAATGTGCATGAACATTTTTAAAGCACAGCAGGTAACCTGGAAAAGAGTAACACATCTATAACAGTAATTTAAACAAATTCCCAGAAACACATAATTTTGATGCAACTTATTATTTAAAAATGTAATATTTATGTTATAATATACGGAGGACACCCCTCAATTGGGTATAGTAATTATTTACTTTGATGTTCTTCCTTTCTTTTAGTTATTATCATTTAGAAAAGTTTCTATTGTCATGTATTGTACCTGTGCATGTAAAAAATAAATATATATTCATTCATTACACTCTCTCCAGTGTGTTATCTACCAACAGCTGTGTGAGTAATATGAGTACCTATATATACATCCATTCCAGCATGCATGCTTTCAAATAATACATTGGACTATGTAAACAAAGTATCTTCTCGAAGTAATTAAACATTTAGGAGCGAGCAGTTGAAAAACTCAAGCAAGAAGGTAATATTTTACAATGATTATCTCTTCCATGAAAAGACCATTTCACTTATGTGCCTAATTAATCTATTGACTAAATATCATGTCTCACAGTACTTACAAAATTAAAACGATTACTTCATCATTAAAATGTCATTGCATTTTGCAGAATGGACAACATTAGTGTTTTTCATCCAAATTGCTAAACCTTATTCATCTAATTTATTATCATTTGAACATTTTTATTTTTATTTTATTACGACAACCAAAACGTCACATTTGACACATTTGTCAAAATCCACACAGACAACAGAGATCCACACAGACAACAGAGATCCACACAGCTACTGCATTGTGGCGTAATATCTAAATGATCTTGTACATATACACCACCAATTTGACTCAAGTTTCCAGACTGGCAACACGTCAACATCAGAGATGGCTGCAGCTATAATTGCAAGGTTGATCAGTTTTCTGGTTCCATTGGCAATTTTGTAAGTACCAATAATTATTTCAAGTCTTGTATTGTAAGGAAACCAAGTGGACAGCTGCACTGTGAACATGGCAATTTGTGTATCATCATGCTGTTGATTTGTCATGATCATACCCAATACTTTCAATGTTAAATTGATTTAAGGAGACTAATCCCGCTTGTTGGTGACAAGCATACGAAAAGATTATGCATCTGATTTTACTCTAAGATCAGTAATGTAGGTATGTTTCAAAAATGTTTAGAACTAGAATTTCACATTTAAAATATTTCTATGTAATAGATGCCCAAATAAAAGAAATGTAGCCACCAGAACCACCTTAATATGCCAATTATTAAGGAAGGGACAAGGCATTTATGTAGTCGAAAAATGAAGGAAAAAGTTGCTATGCTTTAGCATTGTATTTACAAAGAGTCTATGATCAACGACTGTGATATTCATAACTCTATTAAAAATTAAGATAATTGAATGAAACTTTCAACAAATGTTTTTATCAAGTTCAGTGCATTTAGTAGACTGAGCAATAACTTCAAATGCTATAGTTGAGCTCAGTGCGAGCGAAAGCAAATTGACTACGGTCAGACAATTTGTCTGACGTGGAGAAAGCTGTGGTCAGACAATTTTCATTTTGGTCAGACAAACATGGTTTCTTTCCACGGGCCTAACCAACGTGAAAGAGAGATGTCTTCACTTTGAATGATCCCAATCTTTGCTATATACATACAAGGGTGAGATATTTGAGTCATGCTTCAATGGTCACGACATCAGAAATAGGCTCAAATAACTGATTCAGAAATATCCTACAACTTCCACAGTCACCTCAGACCACGTTCAGATGATACTCTAACACACCAAATACGTTCAATGCTTTTAAATACCTTGTAAGTGCTCAAAATCAGTCTTCAATCTTCTGTTTATAATGTAGAGCATTTGCCCATATGCTTGGCAAGTCAGGAAGCAGTGAGGTACGCACCAAATGGACAAAAGCCCTCCTGATTGGCCCAAGTGATGACATAAACTAGTGACTTCTGACTCCAGATTACCCATTCCAAAAATCACTCATAATTTGCCAAAAATAGTTATTACAGTCAATAACTTCTAAATCCTTTTTCTACTTTGTTTCCTACGAGTTTCTCTTTGAGTTACATGGTCATTGAGCTCCAAATCTATTTATAGTTCAGTGGTTATGGCCCCTGGATAGAATCACATGGATGATTAACTTATTGTATGCATACTAATGAACTTCCATATTAGGAGTTTCTGGAGGACTAAAGCTCATTAGCCCAGCCTAAAATGTCAAGGTGTTATAACAACAGATCACTGCACTGCAGAACATCTGAGCAGCTGAGTCAGGCAATGGCCTTGCATTGTGCTGGGACAGTTTGGTGAATTGAATACAGTCTTCAAACATTACTCTATAACATTCCAGTGTTTTGTCTGGCAGGGAAGATGAGAGTGGGAGGGGGCACACATTTGCTGAAGACCAGAAATTAAGGCTTCATTATATAAATTGATACAAGTAGTTTTGCACTTTTGTCATTTGTTAAACGAGATTAACTTGAAATATATTAGCTTAATGGAATGTCTGATTGTTCAGTTGTTATTGTATAGGCTCTGTAATCCTCGGTGTTTATTCGTATATTTGATAATTACAAGCTAATACTCAAGAGATTAACAACAAGAACTTTAATATTTTGTGTGTAATGCAAGTTTAACTCAGACCAATTTTTAAAACAACAAATATCAGTGCAAACAAGAATTTCCATCTTACAGTTCAGGCTTTTCGAAAATCAAAGAACAAGTCAAGCAACTTGCCATCAACAAAAATGAAATTTCTTTCATAGATTTTTCATCTTCTGTCATAAATATCTTAATGAAAACATTACAAAAGTTAATTATTTTCATACATGTCTGCAGTTATGAGCTTTAATTATTGGCAGCAGTTCCCATCAAATAGGAAGTGATTGCTTGTACATGAGAAGGTTGTAACTGCTTGAGGTGATATACTGTCGGGCCTAAAATAAGTGGCAAATGCACTGGACCACGCATCCTGCTATATCTTCAAGGTGCATGCTCAGGATGTATATTTAGTGGGGTTTTTTTTTCGTTATGAAACACATAGTTAAATTGTATTTATGAAATTTTGACATATTATTTCAAAGGCAAGGGTTATGGTGATATGTGGCTCTCTTTTCCAAATTGCCTCTGAAATCAAAGAAAATTTATATAGGCCTACTCATGTATTACCATAAGTTACCCCTCCCCCCTCCCCAGCGTCAGGGCAAATGGCAAATCAGAAAAAATCCTGACCAATATCAGATCCACAGCCCTGGTTACATCCGTAACATGTTTTAAATTTCAGGGCATAGTGACAGCCCCCTGCTAAACTGTTATCCTGTCCTAATTAGAGTAGTATACCCTCTGCAGGATACCTACTGCACTATTAGTATAATTAACCTTTTTTATCCAGAGAGAACATTGTACTAGTATGCCCCCTGTAGGATACTTACTTCACTATTAGCATTTTCGGAAGCAACAAGTCAATTAAAACACTGATACTGGCCAGTGCACTGTACACAATCTGTTTACAAACTTTGCTGTTTTGTGATGAAATTATTACTACCAGCACATTATGGGATAAAGATATTTAAAAAAAGCTCCCATGATTCTCTGATGACTTTTAGGTCGCCCACTTTTCTTTGATAGATTTTAGATTAACCCGTTGAACTTTATGGCAGTTAATAATGGAACTGCTTTCTCTTCTTCTCAACATTGCAAAGAAACCTTTCCCCTTCATTGTCGCAGCTGGTAGGTAAGGCAGGCCTAGTCCATTGGCCATTTGGGGTATGGCAATGTCACCCTTTGGGGATACTTGCCAGGTATGTACATTGTACACTTGTTACAGCTATCCCCTAAAATTCAAAGTCCATGAAAGTTTTGCTGGTGTAACGCACCTGGTGTGTTGCCCAACTGTTCTAAGCTTGTCATAACAAATAGACCACTTATTGACTAGAAAAGAGGACATTCTGTATTTCATTGTTTTTTTTTTTCTTAAAAAACACAACAGATAAAGCGACGGTAAATTGACTTTATTCTCATTATCTGCGGACCCGTGAACGATAAAACACTCTAATTCAAAAATCTAAGACATTCAGGTAACAGAATAATACTCATTATATAATGAGAAAATGGCAACTGATGGCAACATGACAATAGTGAAAAGTAAATGTGTATGAACATTTTTAAAGCACAGCTGGTAACCTGGACAAGTGTAACACATCTCCAACAGTAATTTAAACAAATTCCCAGAAACATATAATTTTGATGCAACTTATTATTTAAAAATGTAATATTTATGTTACAATATACGAAGGACCCCCCTTATTTGGGTATAGTTATTATTTACTTTGATGTTCTTCCTTTCTTTTAGTTATTATCATTTAGAAAAGTTTCTATTGTCATGTATTGTACCTGTGCATGTAAAAAATAAATATATATTCATTCATTACACTCTCTCCAGTGTGTTATCTACCAACAGCTGTGTGAGTAATATGAGTACCTATATATACATCCATTCCAGCATGCATGCTTTCAAATAATACATTGGACTATGTAAACAAAGTATCTTCTCGAAGTAATTAAACATTTAGGAGCGAGCAGTTGAAAAAATAAAGCAAGAAGGTAATATTTTACAATGATTATCTCTTCCATGAAAAGACCATTTCACTTATGTGCCTAATTAATCTATTGACTAAATATCATGTCTCACAGTACTTACAAAATTAAAACGATTACTTCATCATTAAAATGTCATTGCATTTTGCAGGATGGACAACATTAGTGTTTTTCATCCAAATTGCTTAACCTTATTCATATAATTCATTATCATTTGAACATTTTTATATCTTTTAATTTTTATTTTATTACGACAACCAAAATGTCACATTTGACACATTTGTCAAAACAGAAAATAACAAAATGATAAAACAAACATACAATAAATGGAGCAAGTTTAAAAAGACTTAATAAATTTCAATCTCACAGTATATCAATAAAATTTAAGGTTCCAGCCACTTAAATAAATGTTAATTCTAAGACATGACAAATCAGTAAATTCGTTATTCACAATGGGCTATATATATATGTATTTAAATGAAATGCAAAACGACAGACTATATACACATCAATACTCACAAGAAATTTACCTATAGCTTTTAATAATTGGGGTTTTCGTGATGTCATAATGGCTAAACATTTTTCACAATTATTGAGTTGATCAAAGTTGCATATTACATAAGATGATATAGTAATAAGATTTCGCCCTGTAATCAATGACTAGGACATAACAATAAACAATGTATTTCATTTTGCAACTTCATTTAAATCGCATTTATTACAAATTCTGTTTTCTACAGGTAACTTTGGGAACTACATATAATCTTCCAGATCAATCTAGTGTGGTTTACAATGGAAATTTACAATGCGTTATGACTGGCAGTCTTCAGCGCTCCTGGTGACAGCTTTTTCCTTGTTGCGGTATTCCCATCTCATTGTTTCAGGGAGTCTGGCTAGAGGTGTTGCTGCTCACACCTGACAGGGGGGTGAACCCCTGCCAACACAAGTGGCCAACCTCCCCGGCCACAGCCACAACTAACTCACTCCTATTGAGTTCCAGGACCTGGGTTTTAACAGGTCTGCGAGTCTGCGCCCTCAAGTACCAGTGGTTTCTCAGTCAGACGCTCTAGTCGTTAGGCTATGGGAACTCTTAAACATTACAGCAAATTATTCACTATTTTGCTTCACAGCATTAGCAATCATCTTCCTGCACAACAGCTATGTCTATTACTTAGAATGTCGAAGGGCAGAAAAATCCAAATGCCAGCTCGTCAGTCTTCACACTGCATCAAATGAAATTACGCGAGTAGGATATTTCGCGGTAGTACAAAAACCTGTGGGCCTAACATTGTATCCCTTTCACATGATCATTTGATTTGGCTGAGAAATACTGCATGTGACTTTATCAAGTTTCGTTCAGACAAAGTTGAGTTATGCCATACAAAAATATATATTCAAATATTTTGGTTTCTGCCTAAATCATGCAAATGTAACATAGTATTAGTATGTGGTAAAAGCATAAGCGAGTGAAAATTTAAAATTACTGATCTCTGAAATGTTGGCGATTTATCATTTGGCAACTATTATATAAATATTTTATGGTTAGGAGTCCAATTATACTCTATATTGGATGACTTAATTCTAATATTTGTTATATTCTCCATAACTGAAGTCACTTTTAAAACGTTAGGTTAAACCATTTTGACTGTGCAGTAAAGCCAGTTTGTGTTTCTGTTGGTTAAACTGCCGAATTCTCTTCAAAAAGGAAACTCGTTATATTTCAGCAATGGGTAGCCACACAAATATAAAATTTACATATTTTGAATCCCAATATAACTTCTCACTGCCCAATATAACTTTTCACTGCCCAATATAACTTTGCTTTGCCTAATATTGCGGTGATAGTGGACAAAAATAAGTGATTGTCATTGGCTGATGCGATCCAAGTTGAGAATATATATCAAAAAATTTAGCTTACCTACTCAGTTGCCTTTGCACAGAGCTGAATATATAGAAAAAGGTGAATGCTAGAAGCTCATTTTAAATTATTGGAACCATTTTGAGGTTTTTAGGGAAAATTTAGATTTGAAAAAATCTTCAAAACTAATGTTATTCCAATGTAGTCAATTAATACATCGATGGTGAAAGTGCAAAACCTCGTATGTCAAAAAAAGCCATTTTTCAGAAATTGAAAAAAACTATCACCGATCTTTTTTTATGGTAATGTTTATCAATATGTGAGTTAGGCTCAACTTGATTTATAGAAAGTGACACCCTGTTTTAGCATAATTTTTTGTCAGAGGTCGTTGACCCCAGCATTGATGTAACCATCAGATATGATTGAAAATGTTGACTTACAAGGTTTTGCACTTTCACTTTCTGACGTGCAAAACCTTGTAACTCGACCATTTATCACATTTTAAAGCAACTTGCAGCATTGAATGTACTTCCAATCTATAGGTAAACAGTATAAAATATAATTTGACCATGATTTATAACAACAGCTAATTTTAATTAGTGGCTACAATGGCAAGAATGAGGAAAATGTCACTTTTTTCAAATTTTTGTGCACGCTCTTTTTCAATAGCCTATATCACCACAATAAATATAGGGAGGTAAAAAATTTTTAAAAAGAAAATTTCCTGTGAGCCATAAAAAACGTACCCAAATCATATTTTTTCAAAAAAGGTTGAAATATCCTAAATATGTGCTTCAAAGTTCTTATTTGAGTTACGAGGTTTTGCACTTTCATTTTTTGGAACAAATCGACATACAAGGTTTGGTGAAATCACTCTGTTACAGCTTCCAAAAATAGCAAAGAGGCAAGGTGACCATTTGACAACATGTATTGGATATTGAATTAGTCATTCCACTCAAAATCTAAAAATGGCAAAATTTTGACATACGAGGTTTTGCACTTTCACCATCGAGTCATATTGCTTGACAGGGACAAGTGATTTCTCACAATTTAAAATAGCTTGCAATCAAAAATCATTCCCACGACCTACCATTGGAATAGCAGAGATTGCTTAACGATGAAACACTAATGTTTGGAGCACAATTATTTGAAGGTTTGACTTATGGCTTTCCACACACTAAGTTGATTTTGCATAATTTTGTCAGACACCAATATATTTCATTATATGGCACAACTCAACTTTGCCTGAAAGAAACTTAATGAAGTCACATAGATTATTTCTCAGCCGAATACAATGATTATGTGATAAGGATACCATATTAATTCCAAATGTTTTGTACCCTGCAATATAACCTACTTGCATAATTTCATTAGATGCGGTGTATGTGTACTATCCTGGTCACCGGTCATACCACCTGGAACACGAAAATGTAATAAGTTACCCCAATTCAGAAAATCTACACAGTCAGGTTATGTCTAGGAGAGTGTTTATCGGTTTCAAGTGTGTTACCTCAAAACACTGTGCAATTGTTGTAAATGTAACTAATTCAAATACAAAGTTGATAAAATTAGGTTCAAAAGAAAATGAAATTATTAAAATAGCATATTGACATTAATAAAGAGAAATAATGCTGATCTACGGAGTGTCACTGCAGCATTTCTCCTTAAAGTCATCACATCGCCATTGCTAATGATTAAATCCTTCAGATAAAGTTGTGGTCGCTCACAATTAATACATTTTGAAATAATGTTTGGAACCTTGGAAGTTGAGACATAGAAACCTTTTTTTGTGTTTGGCCAAGGCGCCCAATATCTGATACATGTAGTCATTTATTATCTGCGTCGATGTTGTTTGGCAACTGTACACTCTAAAAAATGCCGGGACAAAATTGTTTTTTTAGATTCAAAATGGTTTTTGAAAAACCAAATTTCAATGCAAAACCAAAATGGATTTTTAAAAAATCCATTTTGGTTTTTTGCATTGAAATTTGGTTTTTCAAAAAACCATTTTGAATCTAAAAAACCAATTTTGTCTGAAATTTGGTTTTTCAAAAAACCATTTTGAATCTAAAAAACCAATTTTGTCTGAAATTTGGTTTTTCAAAAAACCATTTTGAATCTAAAAAACTAATTTTGTCTGAAATTTGGTTTTTCAAAAAACCATTTTGAATCTAAAAAACCAATTTTGTCTGAAATTTGGTTTTTCAAAAAACCATTTTGAATCTAAAAAACCAATTTTGTCTGAAATTTGGTTTTTCAAAAAACCATTTTGAATCTAAAAAACCAATTTTGTCGGAAATTTGGTTTTTCAAAAAACCATTTTGAATCTAAAAAACCAATTTTGTCTGAAATTTTTTAGAGTGTATGCCATCTCCACAAAGTATTCCTCTTGCCCCTCCACAGCAAAACACATTTCCATGCACTGATCTGGAAATGCAAAATTTTAAAATGTGCACTACAGTCAACAAGATTGTAAACCAAATTTAACCTATCATTATTATGTACTGCATTAATAACACAGGTCAGGCTTTACTATTGAGATTTGATTTCATCATAATGTCAATGCATTTTGAAATTTTCCACCAATGACATATAAATAAGAAGCTTTTATAAACTTTGTCACTTATGTTAATCCTAACTCGAATGCTACAGTTCATACCTAAAGATGAAATCTGTTGTTGTAAGCAAACTGGTCACTCATCCTTGAAACCTCTTCGATAATTATTACACCTGTTTGGAGCAGCAGCCTGCAATATGAGAAAAAATTGTAAATGTCAGAAGGTGAAATAACATTCGAAATATTCATAAAATGATAATGCATACTTATGTAGGGTACATGACATGTAGCCCTACTCTTTTTAATTTCTTACCCATTGAAATGTATTTTTCCAGTTGTTCACAAGACCAAAACAAGAGTACACATACACTTCTCACTCGACCAAAGTTGCACAGACCTTGAATTTTTAAAATACAGTGAGAGCGTGTCCGTACGGCTTCTCTCCACTGTGAGTACGCATGTAAAATTAAATAAAAGAAAAAATATCATTTGACTATCATCAAACAACAGTTTACTGGAAAACCACTAGGTTGAGTGGCGTATTTAGTTTGGGGGAGGCAGGGGAGGATCCAGAAAATTCTGGTGGGGGGGTCTATGGGCTATCGCGTCGCAGAATGCATAATTTGCGACATAACACGACTGCATGCGGATAAAATTAACATGTAAAAATATATAACTTTTGGTCCGGTGGGGGGAGATGCATCCCCCCATCCCCCCCACCTGCGTCCGTCCCTGGGAGGAGGGTTAAATTAACAGGCCCAAAATTAACATGGACCTACGAAATGGCAGAGCCAAGTAATACCTCCCCCCTCCAGGTCATTGCAGATACGCCCCTGACACAGTTATTTGCGATTAATGATTGCACATCATAGATCACTAATCTTGTTATCTTCTTAACATTTAAACTAAACTTGACCAAAGCTTTACCAGCTCAAAACGCCTCATTCACACATCCCACTTCCCTAAACAGTTCATTTCTCCTTCCTCACCACCTCTCTACTTCAGATGCATCCTAACAGCTCATCTACCTCTCTCTTATTTCTGTTATCCACCCTAAATCCACTTCGACACTAGAGCTGCATGAGTTTCACCTGTCATTTGACTCATAGATGGCACTGCCGTTCCTCACACCAGGGGCCACTTCTGCATGCACTAAGCCTATCTGCCACCTTCAGGACATTTCACAAACTACACACAAAACACAAGATCTCACACATCCTGCACCATCCCATCAACATGAATACATCAAGAACATACAGCATTTCTCTTACCTCAAAGATGCTGCCCAACTTCAAGAAAAGCAAATACCACAATGTTATATTTCATTGGAAGCAACAATCTGATGCTTAATTATAGCCATCCCCTACACCTTCACATAGATATTTAGCCTTCATCAAGCAATTTGTGCACTTATCAACAGACATGTGCCAACTTTATTTCCATTACTAAAATTCACATGCAATTATATTACAAAAACCCAACTAACAGCAACCATCACTTCATCATTGCCACTACCAGGGCTGGGGTAAATTTTCATCAAATGCCTCTTATAGTGCAATACTTCAAATTCTTACATATCTGCCTCTTATGGTGCAATACCACAAATACTTACATATATGATGGGACAGATCAATACATGCTACACAGATACTGCATCGCTTCAAATACATAAAACCCACTTTTGCCGATTCTTTCTCATTATTTTATTCACCATGGACAATTGTAGCATGATATACATATTGTAATTTGACAAACTGCTCCCTGTATTATTTATCTACATAAACTCTAAATATCTTTATTTACAACCCTGGCATTTACAACGGGTAATTCTAGTTATTAAACAAAGCTGCTGGAATGCAACAATGTGAGCTATTAAAATACCAAGCTTTTTTTTATCATGGCGGATGACTGCTGATGCAGGGAAGCAGTTTTAATTTTCAATAAAATATTTTATTATTATATTATCCATTTATGTTGTAGTCAAAAGAACCATAAGAACTGATATATACATATGTAATTCATTATTACCTCTATTCATAATATGTCATATATTGCAAAAAATGATGTTATGCTGCAGGTTATAAGATAAAGGGGCCATCATTTAACCATTTAAGAGAAGGTGGGATTTTGAGTTGTTTTAGTTTCATGTTGGTGAAGTTTCTTCCCAACAACAAAAACTCCAAATCCCACCCCCCCCCCCTCCACAATGTAATGGTCGCCCCCAGAGACATTGAAGTGACAAGGCCCATATAGGCATATATATATATATATATATTTAATCCCGCTCAATAGACATAAGTATGCCAGACATTTATTTAATGTATACATATTTAGAGCTTGAGAAATGTAAACAAAACAATAATACTCAACGTTTTCACTTACCAAAACTTGTGATCCTGCATTTTCCTGTATCATATAAAAATATTTTCAATGTGAGATTCCAGTTCTAAACATTTTTGCAACGTACCTATCATTACTTCTAGCAGGCTAAGTTGCAAACTGCTTTCAGAGCCAAATTATTGTGAGCTAGTCTAGAACTTTCTACAATGGTTCTTGCACTCATGGATACCAGTGCAGGTGAGATAACAGCGGCCATCCAAGCGCATGTATGACATGGTAGATATTTGTGTATTGCTTTGTTTACATGTCAAGGGGTACCAAAAATCCACATGATTGACATGAAACTAAAGGGCACCCAGAGAATCTTTGCTGAAAGGCTCAAGGGTAGTGTATGAAGGAAACACGACACTTCCAACTTGGTTTAGTTCTTTTTATTCCAAAATATATGGTCAATCAAAAACACTGATTGTAAAAATAAATAAAACATTATGAATATATATCACAATAAGTAAGACTATTATCACATCTAAATTATTAAATGATACAATTTTTTTAGAAATTTATATTAGTAGTTTTTTACTACTTTACTGTATTTTGTTTACACATTCTGCTATTTAAAATAATATTTTTCGACTTCTCAGTTTTTACTACTCTCGTATTCCAATATTTCAAAACTTTGACAATTATTAATAATCTGAATCAAACTGAAATTATTGGCAACAACACAAATAATTACATGAAACATTTAGTACCAAAATACCAACCCTGCTTTCTGGTGGAAAGTGATAACAGTGGTCAACAATTATCCCTAATACTTCATAGTCCACACAGCACCTGCAGAGTCATGAAATGACATCTTAATGTATGACTAAATATTAAACACCAACAATCAATTTACCCAAAATAACTTTTAGGCCTACACCAGTTAGATTATTAGAACACTTGAAACACATTTTAGAACCACAAATAATGGCTTAACTTTGGAATGACTTCACTTAAATACAAGTCAGATCAGCAGTTTAGCATAACAGTATATACTGTAGTAGAGCACATGGTCTAGCCAATACACATGAGACTAATTTAAGAACAAGATTCTCAAAAATATACATGTGACAGCTTTTACAAATGGACTACATTTGTCAAAGACATCTTGGTACAAAATACAAGACCTGAAATAATCGTAAATACCTGCTTTGAGGTCCTTATTTTACAAAACTTCACCAGCTCTACTGCAAGCCACATGGTTTTCAGATTCTTCTCAATTATTTTGCCACCGGGTGGCAGGAGCAGTCACATAAATTTACTTCTCCACACCAGAGGTCAGGAAGAGTCAACCAACATTATGCCCAGAGGGCAGCACTAATCATAATCAGAAATCATTGTACCCAGAGTAAAGTAATCAATCTTACAGTAGTATCAATTTTTAATGGGAACTTTGAAAGTTCCAACAAAACTTGCAGCCTCCCCCCCCCCTACTTCAGACATGAATTCTGAACGGTCCCTGACCAGAGGAATTTTAATTTCTTTCTTCTTTTCATTTCAGGGCATCAGCATCGGGCCCGGAACCTACCACGGAAAGTACATGTATGTTGATATAAGATGAACTTCATTTAAGGGTCATTCTCAAATTTCGGGACAATCTTCGTCACTGCAGTTCGATGACATAAGTTTGAAAGCAATTAATATCTGCATTGTCACTCCACATCTGTCATTCTTTTTTTTTTGTATTAAAACCACTGTACATGGAATGAAAAGTCATTTATTAGACCTTTTTTGGTACATTTTGTCCAGTCACCCATGCTAAATTGACGGTTTTTCCATGTCGCTGAACCTGATATAACAAAATCAAGTGTCAATTTTTCTGCTAATATACCAATATTTAAAAAGTTTCTTTGCAAGTTTCTTGAGAATATAGACTTGAGTTAATATCTAGTTCACATTCAATTTGTTTTTTCTCTTATTTCATTGATTTAATTGATATAGCAGACATGTCACTATTTTATGTCCATTTTTTTGTCCACTCCGTTACTTGCCATAGCTTGTTTCTTTATTGTTTTTTATGAGCTATTTTCACTGAATATCATCAGACGCATGTGCACCACAGTATCACTCCCTTTGCAGATTTCATAAAACATGTATTCACTAAATTAAGACATAGAGTAGCGCGGGGCATGCAGCCCCCCTTAACTTCGAGGTGTGATTTGACCTACTTTTTTCATGGTCAATTATTCGAATGATTATGCTGTTAGAAGATATCACTTGACTCTATTTATAACTAGTGAAACAAATGTCTACCAATTTTAATAAAGGAGTTACGGCCATTTTTAAAAAAAATTGAAAATGGCCTTCTTACCCCACCCATCGGGCAAGAAGCCACCCTCTTAAAATCCTAAGGCAATTTTATTTTGCTAGCGCATTCAGCTTGAAAGTTATTTCTTGGGGTTCTTCTATCATGTTTAAGGCATTCTATTTACTTTTTCTGAATTTCGGAATTTTTCTGTTCATACTTTTCTTTTTTTAATCTGTTTTGCCTTTTTCAATTTCGGCCAAATTTTTTCTATTTTAATAAGCTATTCTATCAAGATTTAAGGTAAAGTACACATATTAAATGGTTCCTGAAGCAGCTTCAAGGCCCCAGTGAAGGGGGCCTCATGCCCCGTACCATTGTGGGGCCTCTCGCCCCAAACACTCATATTTTGATTTGACCTCTATATTTTGAACTAAAATGCAAAAAACATGATCCAAATCATATTTATATGATGGTCCTAAGTGAAACATTGGAGATATCGATTATACTTTTAAATATTTCCAAAGTTATTTCTGACAACCCCTTTCAAAGAATTACTCAAAGTTACAACAACCATGCATATCGATGGTGAAAGTGCAAGATCTGTTATGTCAAAAATAGCCGTGTTTCAGAAATTGGAAAAAACTATCACCAATCTTTTTTTATGGTAATGTTTATTAATATGTGAGTTAGGCTCAACTTGATTCATAGAAAGTGGCACCCTGTTTTAGCATAATTTTTTGTCAGAAGTCTTTGACCCCTAGCATTGATGTTACCATCTGATATGATTGAAAATGCTGAGTTACAAGGTTTTGCACTTTCACTTTCTTACAAGTTAGTAAAGTGCAGAACTTTGTAACTCAACTATTTATCACATTTTAAAGCAACTTGCAGCATTGAATGTACTTCCAATCTATAGGTAAACAGTAAAAAATATAATTTGACCATGATAAATAACAACAGCTAATTTTAATTAGTGGCTACAATAGCAAGAATGAGGAAAATGACACTTTTTGTGCACGCTCTTTTTCAATAGCCTATATCACAAAAACAAATATAGGGAGGTAAAAAATTTTGAAAAAGGAAATTTCCTTTGAGCCATAAAAATTGTACCACAATCATAATTTTTCAAAAAAGTTGAAATATCCTAAATATGTGCTTCAAAGTTCTGATTTGAGTTACAAGGTTTTGCACTTTCACTTTTTGGAACAAATCGACATACAAGGTTTGGTGAAATCATTCTGTCACAGCTTCTAAAAATAGCAAACTGGCAAGGTGACCAATTGACAACATGTATCGGATGTTGAAATAGTCATTCCACCCAAAATCTAAAAATATCAAAGTTTTGTCATAGAAGGTTTTGCACTTTCACCATCAACATTTTTTTGTTTCTTTAATTTCTACTATGGTTTGATGCTGTTTGCCCTGAAAATTTGTGACATCACCTAAAAAGCCTCTGGCTTCAATCCTATCTATAAGAAAATGCACCAAAAATGTAAGTTTAGATATAACCCTGGGGAGGGCCTCTCACCTAACCTGGGCTTCTTGCCCCTGCCTACTCTAATTTTCATAGAAAATGCTTTTGGTCTCACTAAAATGTCCACTCCATTTACTTCATTTCCAAGCTTACCAATGATAGTTTTACAGAGTGATTTCATGTATGCATTGCTGAGGGTAACAGGTTTGAATAGTCTGCAATTATTTTATTTAATCTTCCATATGGAAAGCAGTATTGAGAGAAAAGCAAAAAATCATTCCACTCCGTTACCGTCCACTCCGTTACCAGATCATGAGCAAGAAATCGACAGTTAAACCAAAAATACTATTGATATGAGCTGAAGCACAGATACCAGTCTCGTGACGATACTATGACATAAATATACATTATTAAACTTCACCTATTACATAGGTGAAGTTTCTTGTTTTCGTATTTATTTTTATTATTATTATTTTTTTTCTTTTTTCCGCACAAAAGTTTCTTCAAAAAAATTTCAAAAAAATCAGGTACGTAGTATTACATGACCTCATTACACTGACCCAGTTTCAGTGACCTTGAATTATTTTTCAAGGTCACAGCCCATTTCAAAGTTCGTTTTTTCATATGTTTCCCAAGAGCATATCACAGGCAATTACATGTATATTTCATTTTCCACTTAGGTTGTAAGTGCTAATAGTACATTACATAATCTGACCCAATTTCAAGAAAGTAGGTCAAGGTCAAGGTTGCACAGGTCCATATTTAGTGCTGGAGATTGTTTCGCATAGAATCAAAATGCGTGAGCCATACGGTATCAAAATTGATGCAGTTTGATGCCTAAATGTCTGGCCCATGGTAAGAAGTTATTTTTGTGATGATGTCATGCTCTGTTTTTGAGTTATGTAATTTTGAATA
Source organism: Platynereis dumerilii (assembly GCA_026936325.1). Lineage (NCBI taxonomy): Eukaryota > Metazoa > Annelida > Polychaeta > Phyllodocida > Nereididae > Platynereis > Platynereis dumerilii. The sequence goes on along the minus strand of JAPTHN010000043.1, from coordinate 1,521,556 downwards.
ATAACCGCGTCATCACAACCAATGACCTTGGCAATTTCACCCTGAAATATCGATTCTAGGCCATAACAATGTATAGTGAACCCCCCCAAAGATACCCCTAAAACCCCCATATCCACCTTCAAATTTGACCTTGACCTCATTTTTCAAGGTCATTTGGCTCTTCAAAGTGCAAAAAGTGCTTATTTTCAAAAATTCTGAAAATTATGTTTTTTTCATGATATCACCTTGATATATTATCTCTAGATAGACAAAAATATGTGCATTTAGAATATCCAACCCAAATTCCTCTAACATTTTACCTTAATTTTCTACAAAATTCCAAATATTGCAAACCGTAGAATGTTAAAAAATGACAAATTATTGCGTTTTGGACATGGAAATATCGATCAGAGAGAGTTACAATAATTAATTGATCCCCCCATTTTCTCATGCTGATTCTGAAAATCATATTGGTTTTGACCTAGAAAATGATTTTCAAGGTCAAATTCAAGGTCAAACATGATGAAAAATTTTACTTTTTTGACATTTGATTTTTTTACACAGGCAAGGAATCAAAATATTGTTACAAAAATGTCACATATACTTGCTACAATAGTCTAGAGGCATCGTAAAAATTTTCAAGGTCCTCGGATTAACCTACGTTAGACCGTAAAGGTCACAAGGTCAAAAAATTAGGGAAAAATTTACGATATTTTTTCACATTTCTCAATGATAGCGTTATTTCAATCGGCTGTAGCTCCGGTCCTAATTAAGTTACAGAGAATCTGAAAACAGATTTGGAAAGGCAAAATTCTCCCCTAGGATTCGTTTTCTGATCATTTTGTCGTATCTCTGACGGTTTAAAAGATCGCCGGACCCTGAAAATTTCATGTTTTTTGTCAAATTTTCACAATTTATCATCATTTTGACCAGGAAATAATCATTTTATTTTAATGAAGCTATTTGAGCATACTTTCATTTTTGATTCACACAATCCTGCCAAGTTATATATGTTTCCATTGAACCGTTTTTGTTCTAGAGTAATTTTAAGTGAAAAACTACATTTTTTCAGAAATTTCTGAAGTCCACATTTCTGAATTGTACCATAATTTCTATCGGCCGTATCTCCGGTCCTAATAAAGTTACTGAGAATCTGAAAATATATTTGGAAAGCACAAATTCTCCTCTAGTTTCTATATTTAACAATTTCTTGTATCACTGACGGTTAAAAAGATCGCCGGACCCTGAAAAATGTATGTTTTCAGAAATTGCATTCATTTCAATGTTTTCAGGACTAGAAATATCTTAGCCAATGCATTCCTAAAATTCCAAGGTTGATGTACTGTTGATGTACTGATTTATGTTCCGGTTGATGCACTGGTTGATGCACAGGTTGATGCATGGTCAATGCGCTGGTCATTGGAGTGTTCAATGTACTGTTCAATGTACTGTTCAATGTACTGTTCAATGTACTGTTCAATGTACTGGTCCATGTACTGGTCCATGTACTGGACCAAGTACTGGACCAAGTACTGGACCAAGTACTGGTCCTTGTTATTTTCTGTATATAATATTCGGCAAGCTCAAATTTTCCTCTAGTTTTCATTCTCTGAATGTTTTCTTGTAACTCTGATGTATAAAAGAACGCCCAACCCTCAAAATTACATTTTTTTGTCAAATATTTTTGTATCAGTCATTGTATTGTATTAGTCAGTGTATCAGACAGTGTATCAGACAGTGTATCATCAGTATCAGTCAGTGTATCAGTCAGTGTATCAGTCAGTGTATCAGTCAGCGAATCAGTCAGTGTATGGCCACAAACCGATTGACATGTTTGATATTGCATAATATTGCAAGTGATATTGTGTGATATTGCGTGTTATGTAACATGTGCAAGACGCATGCAATTGCATGTACAAGTTTATGTGCAAGTTCATGTTCATGTTCAAGTTCATGTCCAATATCATTTCCGTGTTTTCTCACTTAAATTTCAATGCCAATAATAATATGATTGGTGAAGTTTTGTCACCGCATCGCGGTTACCCGATTTCTAGTATTCAAGTTGCGTTTGAAGTTTCCGAAAAAGGTCCTCGACAAATTTTCAAAAAATTCATGAAGGAAGCCCACCATGCCCACATGACACCCACCCGGTTTCGCTGACCTTGATTCATTTTTCAAGGTCGCAGAGCACTTTGAAGTCAGATTTTCCATACTTTTGAAATGCCCAAATCTCATCCGGTTAAGCCCGGATTCTGTTTCTGTCACTTTTATTAGGTTCCACATGCTTTTTGCAAGTTACAAAGTGAGACTTCCGAAAACGCAGGTCCAGGTCCAAAATGGCCACGGCCATTTTTAGTGCTAAGCAATTGTCGCACGAGATGTCAGAAACTGTAAGCCCCAGGGTTCTCAAAGTGAGGCCAAAAGCTGGCTTGGTGGCCGGGCCAGTGCTGTAGGTTATGGCTGTGGTGATCCCATGTTTGGTTATGCAGTTACGTAATTTTAAATATTGACCGCGTCATCAAAACCAGCAATTATCCAACGGTGCACCCCCCCCCTTTGAATTATGCTTTTTGCTGAAACTCCTGTGGTCTAATACTGTAGAAAGCCAAAATATACCTAATTCAAGCCTTCTCTATGTTATATGGGTCAAAATTTGGTAAGTCTGAAATTCTTGTCTCCGGTGTTTAACAATAATTCATGATGACAGAGAGGTACGTGCAGGACCTCTTGATGTCATTTGTTATAGACAAGGATATTAGCAAAACTTCTGACACAAAAAATATGTTGAAGGTTATTTTTATCCCATCCAAAAATAGCATTGAAGTGGCCAACCCCCCTGAAAATGGCCTGTCTCCACCAACATTTTCTTTGAAAGATTGCATCACAAAAACTTGTACAGGATCCTGATTCAATTAAACTCTTCCATACATGGAGACTTGACTATCACTCTTCTAAAATATAGTTTACAATTTCAGAAATAATATCCTGTATAAGAGCAGGAGGTTGTTGCGTCAGTGTCTCCAATATTGGGTCATTAGCATCACACCAGTTTGGTTTCTTAATAAAAATGAAAGGGACGCACCTTTTGTGAGAAAACCTTGTGTCTGACATTGTCTGAGAACCCAAGAAAATAACTGCGCTATCTGTAGCTCTGTATCATTTATGTAAACCAAAATGTTTGAGTATTTCTGTTGGCATGTCGGTTGTCCTATCTTAATTTGTCATTAGCAAACGCCTTGCTGCTCTATTTTGACTGCATATTTCTGGACCAGAATCAATGTGAACATGCTTCTGGTGTTCATAAGATCATTGCATGCACAAATTGCCAGATTGCCAGTTTTGCACTGGTCCCTACAAAGATTTTTATCTTAATTATCATTAGCATCACGCTGTCATTAGCATCACAACAAAAAATGGCTTCTTCCTTTTACCTCGCTAAAATTCTGTTGCAGGTGACAGGAGTTGAAATTGTGTTCAATATATATTATCAATTAACGTTTTAACAAAATATTACACAGAATTTTTGCATTTTCCTTGCATCTGACATGCTTAGTATGAATTTTGAAGCTTCTCTGAGATTACTAATCAAATATGGGGTGTCAGTGACATTTTGCCATTGTCTAGCACCTGAAATATGGTTCAGCAAAGACATTGGGCACTGGAGGGGTAGTGGAGATCATCTTTGTTATTCAGAATCGAAACTATAGGTGAAAAGAGTATTTTTGTTTCTGTTTGTAAATTTCTAGTTCAAGAAAATGTTCTATCTTAATAAGTATTGGTCGTAGAGACCTGAAATATAGCTCAATGTTTGCAGAAAAGCCACTTTCCCATACGTTGGTAATACATTCTTCAGCTCTAAGTGGTGCGGATTTCAAGTTATAAGCATGATGCTAATGACACAAATATTCGGTATTTATTTGACCAAAATGCATTATCTCAAAAATAATTGGCGCTAGAGACCTGGAACTTGGCCTAAAATGTGCAAGCTACCTGCCTAATCATTGATAATTGATTATTTGGCCCTAAGTGGTCAGGATTTTTCAGTTATAAGTGTGATTTTAATGACAGTCAAAAAACATCACAGCTGTATTTATCACCTCATTACAGATCAGCAGAGCATTTGGGACCCTTGGACATGATAGTGCAGTGATAGCTGATTGTTTGACCTACCCAATGCCATCTTAAAAAGGCATTTCTGGACCAAAAAAATTTTCAATTTTTTTTCAGCTGAAATTTCAAGGTTTTCAAATTTTGACCCATATAAGCAACCTGCAAGCTGAAATACTTGCAGAAGACTCCATTCTAGCAGACGACACATGTCTTATGGTTTCGAGTCCCGCAGTAAACAAAAAGCTGTGCTGTGATTGGCTGACTTAATGCAGGTGAACTTTGAAGTTGAGGCTGCAGGCCAGTAAATAGCATGGAAATTGGTTAGAATGGAGTAGATTAGCATCACTATGGCTGTGACATGGACCGGGATTGCCCCGGAAACAGGTCAAAACAGAAAAACCGCATATTTTTGGCGGGAAAAGCTGAAACACCGCATTGTTGGGGTGCCGGTGGCAGTTTAATGCCTTTCTGGACCCCTTCCCCCTAGAATTGCATGGTTTTGTGATTCTAGGCCTTTGCATAGGCCTATGTGGGTCCATTACGGCATTTGCATGCTAAAAGATAGGAAAATGGGCCTTCCGGTCAGAATCAACCTGAACGTACTCGGGCCAAATGTCTTGACACATTACTAATCCTCACTAGTAGAGCAGCATTTCCTGCAAAAATGATGAAAATCGCATCATTTCTGAGCCCCCAAATTGCCAAAAACCTCCGTTTTTGCATTTTTCAAGAAAAAATCGCCCCGTCACAGGAAATTGATTTTGAGGGCTGAAAGTGGCTCTGAAAGATTGCTTGGAGTCGGACCCACAACCTAATACCCTTACTTTAGTTATGTTGCACCAATAACACCCCGATTACATGTGGTGAAGTTTTGTCACCGCTTCGCGGTTACCCGGTCTCTAGTTGTATTTATATGTGTCCGTGAGCTGCAGCACTTCTGAAAATAATAATTACATCAATTTTTTATTGTTTTTCGTTTTTTTGTTGGTCCTGCAACAGGTTTCTAACATCAAAATTCCACTCCGTTACCACATTGTCCCCTCCGTTACAGTGCAATTCGCTCCAAAGCTTGTTGAATGCTTATCCCCAATAGATTTATAGGGGAAAACTGATGATTAATTAAACTTCACCTATTACCATAGGTGAAGTTTCTTGTTTTCGTAATTATTTATTATTTATTAAACTTCACCTATTACATAGGTGAAGTTTCTTGTTTTCGTAAGTATTTTTATTATTCTTTTTCTTTTTTCCGCACAAAAATTTCTTCAAAAAAATTTCAAAAAATTCACATATATAGCAGTACATGACCTTATTACACTGACCCAGTTTCAGTGACCTTGAATTATTTTTCAAGGTCACAGGCCATTTCAAAGTTCGTTTTTTCATATATTTCTTAAGAGCGTATCACAAGCAATTTCATGCATATTTCATTTTCCACTTAGATTCTAAGTGTTACAAGTACATTACATAATCTGACCTAATTTCAAGAAAGTAGGTCAAGGTCAAGGTAGCACAGGTCTATATTTAGTGCTGGAGATTGTCACTAATGGAATCAAAGGCTGTAAGCCACACGGTATCAAAATTGATGTAATGTGATGCCTAAATGTCTGGCGCATGGTAAGAAGTATTTTTTGTGATGATGTCATGCTTTGTTTTTGAGTTATGTAATTTTGAATAACAACCGCGTCATCAAAACCAGTGACCTTGGTAATTTCACCCTGAAATATCGATTTTAGGCCATAACAATGTATAGTGAACCCCCCCAAAGATACCCCTAAAACCCCCATACCCACCTTTAAATTTGACCTTGACCTCATTTTTCAAGGTCATTTGGCTCTTCAAAGTGCAAAAAGTGCTCATTTTCAAAAATTCTGAAAATTATGTTTTTTTCATGATATCACCTTGATATATTATCTCTAGACGGACAAAAATATGTGCATTTAGAATATGCAACCCAAATTCCTCTAACATTTTACCTTAATTTTCTACAAAATTCCAAATATCGCAAACCGGAGAATGTTAAAAATTGACAAATTATTGCGTTTTTGAGATGGAAATATCGATTCGAGAGAGTTACAATAATTAATTGATCCCCCCATTTTTCCATCCTGATTCTGAAAATCATATTGGTTTTGACCTAGAAACTTATTTTCAAGGTCAAATTCAAGGTCAAACATGATGAAAAATTTTACTTTTTTGACATTTGATTTTTTTACACAGGCAAGGAATCAAAATATTGTTACAAAAATGTCACACATACTTGCTACAATAGTCTAGAGGCATCGTATAAATTTTCAAGGTCCTCGGCTTAACCCACGTTAGACCGTAAAGGTCACAAGGTCAAAAAATTAGGGAAAAATTTACGATATTTTTTCACATTTCTCAATTATAGCGTTATTTCAATCGGCTGTAGCTCCGGTCCTAATTAAGTTACAGAGAATATGAAAACAGATTTGGAAAGGCCAAACTCTCTTCTAGTTTTCGTTTTCTGAACATTTTGTCGTAGCTCTGACGGTTTAAAAGATCGCCGGACCCTGAAAATTTCATGTTTTTTGTCAAATTTTCACAATTTATCACCATTTTGACAAGGAAATAATCATTTTATTTCAATGAAGCTATTTGAGCATACTTTCATCTTTCGTTCGCATAATCCTGCCAAGTTATATATGTTTCCATTGAACCGTTTTGGTTCTAGAGTAATTTTAAGTGAAAAACTACATTTTTTCAGAAATTTCTGAAGTCCACATTTCTGAATTGTACCATAATTTCAATCGGCCTTATCTCCAGTCCTAATAAAGTTACGGAGAAACTGAAAATAGATTTGGAAAGCACAAATTCTCCTCTAGTTTCTATATTTGAACAATTTCTTGTATCACTGACGGTTAAAAAGATCGCCCGACCCTCAAAAATGTATGTTTTCAGAAATTGCAGTCATTTCGATATGTTTTCAGGACTAGAAGTATCTTAGCCAATGCATTCCTAAAATTCCAAGGTTGATGTACTGTTGATTTACTGATTGATGTTCCTGTTGATGCACTGGTTGATGCACTGGTTGATGTACTGGTTGATGCATGGTCAATGCGCTGGTCTTTTGACTGGTCCATGTACTGGTCCATGTACTGGTCCATGTACTGGTCCATGTACTGGTCCATGTACTGGTCCATGTACTGGTCCATGTTATTTTCTGTATATAATATTCGGCAAGCTCAAATTTTCCTCTAGTTTTCATTCTCTGAATGTTTTCTTGTAACTCTGATGGTTTAAAAGAACGCCCAACCCTCAAAATTACATGTTTTTGGTCAGTGTATCAGTCAGTGTATCAGTCAGTGTATCAGTCAGTGTATCAGTCAGTGTATCAGTCAGTGTATCAGTCAGTGTATCAGTCAGTGTATCAGTCAGTGTATCAGTCAGCAAATCACTCAGCAAATCACTCAGCAAATCAGTCAGCGAATTAGTCAGCGAATCAGTCAGCGAATCTGTCAGTGTATGGCCACAAACCGAATGACATGTTACAGTAAGGGTTTATCTGTCTGCTGACTATCTGTCACATCATAACTAGTCCACAGACAGATAGTTTATAAGTACTTCCATAATTATCTGTGCACACTATGTACATTCTAAGTAACATGCAAAATTACAGGTGATAAATTAATATTGCATGTGATATGATTTTGCATGATATTGCAAGTGATATTGTATGTTTAATACATTACATGTAACTTTACATTTGATATTGCATAATATTGCATGTGATATTGTGTGATATTGCGTGTTATATAACATGTGCAAGACGCATGCAATTGCATGTACAAGTTTATGTGCAAGTTCATGTTCGAGTTCATGTTCATGTTCAAGTTCATGTCCAATATCATTTCTGTGTTTTCTCACATAAATTTCACTGCCAATAATTATATGATTGGTGAAGTTTTGTCACCGCATCGCGGTTACCCGATTTCTAGTTAAACTTCACCTATTACCATAGGTGAAGTTTCTTGTTTTCGTAATTATTTATTATTTATTATTATTTATTATTTATTATTTATTATTATTCTTTCACCCTAACCTACCCTCAAAAAATTCATGAAGGGAGCCTCATATGCCCTCATTACATTCCCCGAGTTTTTTTGACACCGGACCATTTTTCAAGGTCAGAGGTCACTTCAAAGTTCGACTTTGAAAAATTTCAAATGTGAATAACTTTTTCAATTATTGATGGATTTCATTTTTCTTTTAGGTACTTGGTTTCTAACCCTTTTTACATAATGTGATCCAATTTCGTGAATGTAGGTCAAGGTCAAGGTTCCACGTGGTCACTTTTAGTGTTTTATGGTTGGAGTGAATACAATTGTACATTTTTTACTGAAAGTGGCCCAAATTGTGGCAAAATGTTGCTTGACTAACGGGACATCTGCATGTGTATTGTGGTTGCATTTCTATGGCCGGATTATGAGTTACGTAATTTTAAACATTGGTAAGTCATCACAATTGGTGACCTTCGTCATTTCACCATGAAATATCAATTTTGGCTGATAACATGCTATAGTAAACTGCTATTCTTTTTTGCCATTCACCCCAAATTGACCTTCACATTTGACCTTGACCCAATTTTTCAAGGTCAATTGGCAAATTTCAGTGCAAAAATGTGCTATTTTCAGTGACCTTGAACACCATGCAATTTTCATATAGTTATTTCGTTTGTGACTGATTCAAGTACTCATTCAGATGTTTTTTATACGAAAATTGATATTTCAAGTCAAATCAAAATGGCTGTCATTTTTTGATTTTCTACTGTGACCTTAGTATTTCAAATACAGTTATGAAATTTGGTACAGGTATTGGCTTGTGGGTATTGTTCACGCACGTGTGGAGAAATTCAAAATGTCTGACACAAAATGGTGGCCATTTTGGAATTGCTCACTGTTACATCAGTATTTCACCTAGAGTTATGAAATTAATTACAGGCTTGGTACAGGTTATGGTCTGCGGGTATTGGTCAGGTACATGTACAATATTCAAGTACTTGTCAATGTACTTGTCAATGTACTTGTCAATGTACTTGTCAATGTACTTGTCAATGTACTTGTCAATGTACTTGTCAATGTACTTGTCAAAGTACTTGTCAATGTACTTGTCAATGCACTTGTCAATTTACTTGTCAATTTACATGTCATGTTACTTGACATGTTACTTTTGCATTGAAATTACTATTGAAATTACTTTCCCAGGTACTTTTCAAATTACTTTGAAATTACTTTTCAAATTACGTTTCAAATTACTTTTCAAATTACTTTGGAACTTTTCAAATTATATCTGTCATTTCGTTTTTTCGTTTCGACCAATATTTCTAGGTGAAGTTTTGTTACTGCTTGCAGTTACTCATTTCTAGTTATTAAGAATTTACCATTACATGGTAAATTCTTATTGTTTTTGGTATTATTAAACTTCACCTACACATAGGTGAAGTTTCTTGTTATCGGTATTATTAAACTTCACCTATTACATAGGTGAAGTTTCTTGTTTTCGTAAGTATTTTTATTATTAAACTTCACCTATTACATAGGTGAAGTTTCTTGTTTTCGTAAATATTTTTATTATTATTATTATTATTATTTTTCTTTTTTCCGCACAAAAATTTCTTCAAAAAAATTTCAAAAAAATCAGGTATGTAGTATTACATGACCTCATTACACTGACCCAGTTTCAGTGACCTTGTATTATTTTTCAAGGTCACAGGCCATTTCAAAGTTTGTTTTTTCATATGTTTCTCAAGAGCATATCACAGGCAATTACATGTATATTTCATTTTCCACTTAGGTTCTAAGTGCTATTAGTACATTACATAATCTGACCCAATTTCAAGAAAGTAGGTCAAGGTCAAGGTCGCACAGGTCCATATTTAGTGCTGGAGATTGTTTCGCATAGAATCAAAATACCTGAGTCCTACGGTATCAAAATTGATGCAATGTGATGCCTAAATGTCTGACGCATGGTAAGAAGTATTTTTTGTGATGATGTCATGCTTTGTTTTTGAGTTATGTAATTTTGAATAACAACCGCGTCATCACAACCAGTGACCTTGGTAATTTCACCCTGAAATATCGATTCTAGGCCATAACAATGTATAGTGAACCCCCCAAAGATACCCCTAAAACCCCCATATCCACCTTCAAATTTGACCTTGACCTCATTTTTCAAGGTCATTTGGCTCTTCAAAGTGCAAAAAGTGCTTATTTTCAAAAATTCTGAAAATTAAGTTTTTTTCATGTTATCACCTTGATATATTATCTCTAGACAGACAAAAATATGTGCATTTAGAATATGCAACCCAAAGTCCTCTAACATTTTACCTTAAATTTCTACAAAATTCCAAATATCGCAAACCGGAGAATGTTAAAAAACGACAAATTATCGCGTTTTTGACATGGAAATATCGATCCGAGAGAATTACAATAATTAATCGATCCCCCCATTTTCCCATCCTAATTCAGAAAATCATATTGGTTTTGACCTAGAAAATAATTTTCAAGGTAAAATTCAAGGTCAAACATGATGAAAAATTTTACTTTATTGACATTTGATTTTTTTACAAAGGCAAGGAATCAAAATATTGTTACAAAAATGTCACACATACTTGCTACAATAGTCTAGAGGCATCGTATAAATTTTCAAGGTCCTCGGATTAACCTACGTTAGCCCGTAAAGGTCACAAGGTCAAAAAATTAGGGAAAAATTTACGATATTTTTTCACATTTCTCAATGATAGCGTTATTTCAATCGGCTGTAGCTCCGGTTCTAATTAAGTTACAGAGAATCTGAAAACAGATTTGGAAAGGCCAAACTCTCCTCTAGTTTTGGTTTTCTGAACATTTTGACGTAGCTCTGACGGTTTAAAAGATCGCCGGACCCTGAAAATTTCATGTTTTTTGTCAAATTTTCACTATTTATCATCATTTTGACAAGGAAATAATCATTTTATTTTAATGAAACTATTTGAGCATACTTTCATCTTTCGTTCACATACACCTGCCGAGTTATATATGTTTCCATTGAACCGTTTTGGTTCTAGAGTAATTTTAAGTGAAAAACTACATTTTTTCAGAAATTTCTGAAGACCACATATCTGAATTGCATCATAATTTCAATCGGCTGTATCTCCTGTCCTAATTAAGTTACCGAGAATCTGAAAACAGATTTGGAAAGGCCGAATTCTCTTCTAGTTTTCTTTTTCTGAACATTTTGTAGTAGCTCGACGGTTTAAAAGATCGCCGGACCATGAAAATTTCATGTTTTTTGTCAAATTTTCACTATTTATCATCATTTTGACAAGAAATAATCATTTTATTCCAATGAAACTATTTGAGCATACTTTCATCTTTCGTTCACATAAACCTGCCAAGTTATATATGTTTCCATTGAACCGTTTCGGTTCTAGAGTAATTTTAAGTAAAAAACTGCATTTTTCAGAAATTTCTGAAGTCCACATTTCTGAATTGTACCATAATTTCAATCTGCCTTATCTCCGGTCCCAATAAAGTTACAGAGAATCTGAAAATAGATTTGGAAAGCAGAAATTCTCCTCTAGTTTCTGTATTTGAACAATTTCTTGTATCACTGACGGTTAAAAAGATTGCCGAACCCTAAAAAATGTATGTTTTCAGAAATGCGCTGGTCAATGCGCTGGTCAATGCGCTGGTCAATGCGCTGGTCAATGCGCTGGTCAATGCGCTGGTCAATGCGCTGGTCCATGCGCTGGTCCATGCGCTGGTCCATGCGCTGGTCTGTGGACTGGTCCATGTACTGGTCCATGTATTGGTCCATGTACTGGTCCATGTACTGGTCCATGTACTGGTCCATGTTATTGTCTGTATGTAATATTCGGTAAGCTCAAATTTTCCTCTAGTTTTCATTCTCTGAATGTTTTCTTGTAACTGATGGTGTCAAAGAACGCCCAACCCTCAAAATTACATGTTTTTGGTCAAATATCTTTGTATCAGTCAGTGTATCAGTCAGTGTATCAGTCAGTGTATCAGTCAGTGTATCAGTCAGTGTATCAGTCAGTGTATCAGTCAGCGAATCTGTCAGCGAATCTGTCAGCGAATCTGTCAGCGAATCAGTCGGTGTATGGCCGCAAACCTAATGACATGTTACAGTATATATTGCTTGTTATGTAACATGTGCAAGACACATGCAATTGCTTGTACAAGGTTATGTACAAATTTATGTGCAAGTTCATGTTCGAGTTCATGTGCGAGTTCATGTTCATGTTCAAGTTCATTTCCAATATCATTTCCAATATCATTTCCGTGTTTTCTCACATTCATTTCACTGTCAATAATTACTATGAGAGGTGAAGTTTTGTCACCGCATCGCGGTTACCCGATTTCTAGTTATTATTTATTTTTCTTTTTTCCGCCGAAAACATGTCTTCAAAAAAATCAGGTATATAGTATTACATGACCTCATTACACTGACCCAGTTTCAGTGACCTTGAATTATTTTTCAAGGTCACAGGCCATTTTAAAGCTTGTTTTTCATATATTTCTCAAGAGCATATCACAGGCAATTACATGCGTATTTCATTTTTATCTAAGGTTCTAAGTTCTACAAGTACATTACATAATCTAACCCTATTTCAAGAATGTAGGTCAAGGTCACGGTCCTACAGATCAATTTTTAGTGCTCGAGATTTGCGCGCATGATCTCAAGATCTGTGAGCCACACAGTATCAAAATTGATGCGATGTGATGCCCAAATGTCTGGCCCATGTAAGAAGTTATTTTTGTGATGATGTCATGCTTTCTTTTTGAGTTATGTAATTTTGAGTAACAACCGCATCATCGAAACCAGTGACCTTGGTGATTTCACCCTGAAATATCGATTTTAGGCCATAACAATGTATAGTGAACCCCCCCAAAGATACCCCTAAAACCCCCATAACCACCTTCAAATTTGACCTTGACCTCATTTTTCAAGGTCATTTGGCTCTTTAAAGTGCAAAAAGTGCTTATTTTCAAAAATTCTGAAAATTATGTTATTTTCATGATATCACCTTGATATATTACCTCTAGACAGACAAAAATATGTACATTTATAATATGCAATCCAAATTCCTCTAACATTTTACCTTAATTTTCTACAAAATTCCAAATATAGCAAACCGGAGAATGTTAAAATATGACAAAATTATCGAGTTTTTGACATGGAAATATCGATCCGAGAGAGTTACAATAATTAATTTATCCCCCCATTTTGACATCCTGATTCTGAAAATCATATTGGTTTTGACCTATAAACTTATTTTCAAGGTCAAATTTAAGGTCAAACATGATAAAAATTTTTACTTTTTTGACATTTGATTTTTTTACACAGGCAAGGAATAAAGATATTTTTACAAAAATGGCAGGCATACTTGCTACAATAGTCTAGAAGGATTGTGTAAATTTTCAAGGTCCTCGGACTGACATATGTCACACCAAAAAGGTCACAAGGTCAAAAAATGAAGGAAATATTATAATATTTTTTCAATGATAGCGCTATTTCAATCGTCAATAGCTCCGGTCCTAACTAAGATACAGAGAATCTGAAAACAGATTCGGAAAGGCCACATTCTCTTCTAGTTTTCATATATTGAACATTTATTCGTAGCTCTTACGGTTTAAAAGATCGCCGGACCCTGAAAATTTCATGTTTTTTGTCAAATTTTCACAATTTATCATCATTTGACAAGGAAGTAATCATTTTATTTCAGTGAAGCTATTTGAGCATACTTTCATCGTCCGTTCACATAATCCTGCCAAGTTATATATTGATATATTATTTCTAGATAGACAAAAATATGTACATTTAGAATATCCAACCCAAATTCCTCTAACATTTTACCTTAATTTTCTACAAAATTCCAAATATCGCAAACCGGAGAATGTTAAAAAATGACAAATTATTGCGTTTTGGACATGGAAATATCAATCAGAGAGAGTTACAATAATTAATTGATCCCCCCATTTTCTTATGCTGATTCTGAAAATCATATTGGTTTTGACCTAGAAAATGATTTTTAAGGTCAAATTTAAGGTCAAACATGATGAAAAATTTTACTTTTTTGACATTTGATTTTTTTACACAGGCAAGGAATCAAAATATTGTTACAAAAATGTCACATATACTTGCTACAATAGTCTAGAGGCATCGTAAAAATTTTCAAGGTCCTCGGATTAACCTACGTTAGACCGTAAAGGTCACAAGGTCAAAAAATTAGGGAAAAATTTACGATATTTTTTTCACATTTCTCAATGATAGCGTTATTTCAATCGGCTGTAGCTCCGGTCCTAATTAAGTTACAGAGAATCTGAAAACAGATTTGGAAAGGCAAAATTCTCCCCTAAGTTTTGTTTTCTGATCATTTTGTCGTATCTCTGACGGTTTAAAAGATCGCCGGACCCTGAAAATTTCATGTTTTTTGTCAAATTTTCACAATTTATCATCATTTTGACAAGGAAATAATCATTTTATTTTAATGAAGCTATTTGAGCATACTTTCATCTTTCGTTCACACAATCCTGCCAAGTTATATATGTTTCCATTGAACCGTTTTTGTTCTAGAGTAATTTTAAGTGAAAAACTACATTTTTTCAGAAATTTCTGAAGTCCACATTTCTGAATTGTACCATAATTTCTATCGGCCGTATATCCGGTCCTAATAAAGTTACGGAGAATCTGAAAATAGATTTGGAAAGCACAAATTCTCCTCTAGTTTCTGTATTTAACAATTTCTTCTATCACTGACGGTTAAAAAGATCGCCGGACCCTGAAAAATGTATGTTTTCAGAAATTGCATTCATTTCGATGTTTTCAGGACTAGAAATATCTTAGCCAATGCATTCCTAAAATTCCAAGGTTGATGTACTGTTGATGTACTGATTTATGTTCCGGTTGATGCACTGGTTGATGCACAGGTTGATGCATGGTCAATGCTCTGGTCATTGGACTGTTCAATGCTCTGGTCATTGGACTGTTCAATGTACTGTTCAATGTACTGTTCAATGTACTGTTCAATGTACTGTTCAATGTACTGTTCAATGTACTGTTCAATGTACTGTTCAATGTACTGGTCCATGTACTGGACCAAGTACTGGACCAAGTACTGGACCAAGTACTGGTCCATGTTATTTTCTGTATATAATATTCGGCAAGCTCAAATTTTCCTCTAGTTTTCATTCTCTGAATGTTTTCTTGTAACTCTGATGGTGTAAAAGAACGCCCAACCCTCAAAATTACATTTTTTTGTCAAATATTTTTGTATCGGTCATTGTATCAGTCAGTGTATCAGTCAGTGTATCAGACAGTGTATCATAAGTATCAGTCAGTGTATCAGTCAGCGAATCAGTCAGTGTATGGCCACAAACCGATTGACATGTTACAGTAAGGGTTTATCTGTCTGCTGACTATATGTCACATCACAACTAGTCCACGGACAGATTGTTTGTAAGTACTTCCATATATCTGTGCACACTATGTACATTCTAAGTAACATGCAAAATTACAGGTGATAAATTAATATTACATGCGATATGGTTTTGCATGATATTGCCAGTGATATTGTATGTTTAATACATTACATGTAACTTTACATTTGATATTGCATAATATTACATGTGATATTGTGTGTGATATTGCATGTAATGTTACATGTGCAAGACACATGCAATTGCATGTGCAAGTTTATGTGCAAGTAGATGTGCAAGTTCATGTCCGAGTTCATGTTCATGTTCAAGTTCATGTCCAATGTCATTTCCTATATCATTTCTGTGTTTTCTCACATTAATTTCACTGCCAATAATTATATGATAGGTGAAGTTTTGTCACCGCATCGCGGTTACCCGATTTCTAGTTTTTCTTATTATTATTCCCGAGAAATGTCTTCGGAAAATTTTCAAAAATTTTGTATACGTAGCCTACAAAATTCTAAGGATACAATTTCTAGATTTTTGACCTTGACCTATTTTTCAAGGTCACAGGGCCTTTCAAAGTCGGATTTTGCAATATTTCAAATACATGTACCTCATCCGGTTATTATCGGTTTTCACTTTCCGGTACATGGAAAGGTCCCAGACACTTTCTGCATAACTTGACCTACTTTCATGAAAGTAGGTCAAGGTCACATTGCACAAAGTCCATTTTCATGGTTTGAGGTCTATCGCGGGATCTCAGAATCCGTAAGTCGTAGAGACATACCGTTGGTGCCAAAGAGTGCCCGAATTCACGGGACATGTGCCCGGACCCTTTATTTTCCATTGGCAGTACCGGTTCTTGAGTTACATAATTTTAAAGTCATACCGCGTCACCAAAACCAGTGACCTTGAGAATTTGACCTTGAAATATCGATTCTAGCTGCTAACATGTCATAGTAAACCCCCCCAAATATACACCTAATAAGCCCATTCAGACCTTTAAATTTGACCTTGACCTCATTTTTCAAGGTCATTTGACCAAAAAAAGTTTGAAAAGGTGCCATCTTCAGGAATTTTTTTCACCATGTTTAGTTTAAGATATCAGCGTGATTTCCAGGTGACAGATGAACATTGGCCTGCTTATTCATAATATCTAATCACATTTTGTCTACCCCCTTCACCGGATTTATGAAAAATTTTCAAATATTGCTAACCGACAAATGTTAAAAAATGACACAATTCCGCGTTTTTGACAAGGAAATATTCATTCTACAGGGTTGCAATGCCTGACTGACCCCCCTTTGTTACCTACTGCCTTTCTGAATAGCATATTAATTTTGACCTAGAAAATGTTTTTCAAGGTCAAACTCAAGGTCAAACATGCCAAAAATTTTTACATTTTTGACATTTCATATTTTTTAACAAAGAAGGAATCAAGATATTGTTACAAAAATGATAGACATACTTGCTACAATACTTTAGAAGCTTCCTGTAAATTTTCAAGGTCCTCGGATTGACCTACGTTACACTGTAAAGGTCAAAAGGTCAAAAAACGAGCAAAAAATTTATGATTTTTTTTCACATTTCTCAAAGATAGCGTCATTTCAAACGGCCGTAGCTCCGGTCCTAATTAAGATAGAGAAAATCTGAAAACAGATTTGAAAGGCCATATTCTCCTCTAGTTTTTATTTTGTGAATGTTTTGTCGTAGCTCCGGCGGTTAAAAAGATCGCCGGACCCTGAAAATTTCATGTTTTTTTCTGAATTTTCACAATATATCATTATTTTGACAAGGAAGGAATCACCCTTTTTTGATCAACCTGCCTGGACCTCTTTGTAACATCTGTTTACATAATCCTGGCTAATTATATATTGTTTTCATTGAACAGTTTTGGTTATACAGTGATTTTAAGTTAAAAACTGCAGTTTTTCAGGTATTTCTCAAGTTCATATTCCTGAGTTGTACCATAATTTCAATCTGCGATAACTCCGGTTCTAATTAAGATACAGAGAATCTGTAAGCAGATTTGAAAAGGCCAAATTCTCCTCTAGTTTTCATCTTCTGAACATTTTGTCGTAGCTATGAGGGTTTAAAAGATCGCCGGACTCTGAAAATTTCATGTATTTCTTATGGTCACAGAGATTACATGACCCTGAAAAATCGATGTTCTCAGAAAGAGCAGAAGATGTGCTGGTGGATGTACTGGTGGATGTACTGGTTCATGTATTGGTTCATGCACTGGTTCATGTACTGGTTCATGTACTGGTTCATGTATGGTTCATGCACTGGTTCATGCACTGGTTCATGTACTGGTTTATCAACTCGTTTTTCTGTGCATACTTGCATGTACTGTAATGTACAGGAAACATTCTTGTATTCTTGTGTATGCATGTTACATAATTATGTATGATTCCTTTGTACTTTTCCATGTACCTTTTATTTGCTCATCTACTTGTGTCTTTTTCGAGTTACTGGTACCACAGTAGGTGAAGTTTTGTTACCGCTCGCGGTTACGTCTACTAGTGTTTATATTGCTTTCGCACTTAAGAAAAAAGTCTTCGAAAATGTCTCAAAAAATTCCATACGTAGCTTACAATAATACAAGAGAATCATTTTGAAAAAATTGACCTTGACCTATTTTTCAAGGTCACAGAGCCTTTCAAAGTCAGATTTTGCAATATTTCAAATGCGTCTAACTCATCCGGTTATTACCGGTTTTCATTTTCCGGTACAAGGAAAGGTCCCAGACACCTTCTTCACAGTTTGACCTACTTTCATGAAAGTAGGTCAAGGTCATATTGCACAAAGTCCGTTTTCATGGTTTAAGGTCTATCGCGGGATCTCAGAATCCGTAAGTCGTAGATTCATACCAATGGGGTCAAAACGTGCCCAAACTCACGGGACATCTGCAGAACTCTTTTATTTCACATTTGCATAACTGGTTCTTGAGATTTGTAATTTTAAAGTCACAACGCGTCACGAAAAACAATGAATTTGAAGAATTAACACAGAAATAGCAATTGTACGGCTAACGTGAGGCAAAATCAGGTATTTGGTTCAACTCCCAGTTGTCTAGCTGCTGTACCATGCCAAAACATTGCTAATTCAAGCTATTTGTGCTTCAAATGTGGAGACCGTATTGATTTTTTGCCACAAAAAGAACATCCGCACGGCCCACAAACAGCGCATCCGAAGGGTTTCTCTCCGGTGTGTGATTTCATGTGTACACCTGGTTTAGGACAGATGTGTCATCCTTGTAGCAACAGCATCAATACAGGACGTATAGCAAGGTCAATTGAAGCCCTCTGAAGCGTTTGACGGACAGGAAGACAGAATAAAGCTTTTAATACATTGATTTTGTGTTTGTTTTCTTTTATTTGCCATTCAACGGGCGAAAAGACCCAACAACAGGTGATTCTTGAAAACGCACTAGGCCAGATGCCGTAACAGGCCATAATATTTCAAATTCAAGCCATCTCTACTGTAGATCAGTGGCCCGCAGCCTCAATTGCTTGCAGATGACTCCATTCTAGCAGACGAGAGCAGACGACACGCATTTGCCTCCTTGATAAAATAATTCAGTTCACAATGCAGCTTTTCCCAGATCTTTGCAACATGCAGGAGGCATTCTATTAAATTGTCACAATTTGTCCACCTACACTCATGGCAGTTCATCTCTGCTAACTAAACTCATAATATTTTCTTATTTCTCAACCAATGAGAGAAAGCCTGGTCGTTTTATCCCGATTAGTGTACCATAAGACCACTTCCTGGATACCGTGCGGGCCCGCAGTGAATCAAAGCTGTGCTCTGATTGGTTGACAAATGCAATTTAATTACTTATTTAATCTGTAGGCCACCAAATTACATGGAAATGGGTTAGATTGTGATAGAATAATATTACTATGGATGACACATGGCTGTATGCCCAGAATTAGGCGGGAAACACGATTTTGTCACATTTTCAAGTGTTTGCTGCATTTTGATGTCTCTCTGACCCCCCCCCCCCCAAATGCAGCCAACAAACACCCCCCCCCCCCCCAATTCTCATGTATATATGTCATTCCAGGCTGTCTCACAGGTCCCACAGGCCTACATGCTGCCATCACGGCATTTAGCGGCATTTGCATGCTAAAAGATAGGAAATGGGCTTTCCGGTCAGAAATTGTTGCGGGGGCTGCTGGGTTAAATGTCTTAATGTCACACTCACAGAGATCAGTAGAGTAGCTTTTCCCGAAAAAATTGGGAAAATCGCATCATTTCTCAGCCCGCAAAGTGCAAAAAACCTCCGTTTTCGCACTTTTTGAAAAAAATTCCACCGTCGTGCAAAATTGGGTTAGAGGCTCGAAAGTGGCGCCAAAAGATTCCCAATAGTCGGACACATGACCCTGCACCCATGCACCAGTTACATTGTACCAGTACTGGTACCGTGATGGGTGGTGAAGTTTCGTCACCGCCCTGCGGTTGCCGTCTACTAGTTTTTCTTATTATTATTATTTTCACGTTTTTTGCTCTGATTTACATGAAACTTTTTCACAGGGTACCTCTAGGACTAAAACTGGGCCACACCCAAAAGACATGACCTTGACCTATTTTTCAAGGTCACAGGGCCTTTCAAACATGAAATTCTGGAAATTTCAATGGCCTATTACTCGGCAACCATAACAGTGGCATCATTGTACAGGGCATGTCTTAGTCAATAGTACTAGGCTGTGTTTAGGCACAAGAGTTTTGGAATCGCTCAAGCGGAACGGAGCTACAGGAAAAACACTGTTTTAGGTTTTTTCACGTAATCTCAAGAACCACAATTGATAGAGAGACGCTGGATACACCAGGGAATGCGTAGCATCTGGGGCCATTTGCACGTCACTTTTTTATTCCAATATCTGCAACGGTTCGGCAACAGCGGCCATTTTTGTGAAGTGACTACCCATGATACAGGCTGTGGGTTTTCGAAAACCATGAAGGAGTCATTTGAGGTCATGCAATTTATAAAAATACCCCAAAATACCCTTAACATACCCAAAACCCATACAGACCTTCAGATTTGACCTTGACCTCATTTTTCAAGGTCATTTTGACCCCTCAAAGTTCAAATATGAGCGATTTCAAAATTCTGAAAATTATCTTCTTTTTTACATATCAGTCTCTTCTTCTGGTTTCTGCAAGCGCCAGCCAGTTTGTTTGATGCCTGAAATCGGAATTCAGATATCTTTTCATGCTGATTTGTTAAAAAATCACGAATATTGCATACCGCGCAACATGTAAAAACACCCTATTTTTGCCCCCTGGAGAGATAAATATTGATTCTACGCAGTTCAAACAATTGAATGACCCCCCCAAAGTCACACATTGCCAATCTGGGGAAAATATTAGTTTTGACCTAGAAAGGCTTTTTCAAGGTCAAAACTCAAGGTCAAATATTCGGCGAAATTGGACATTTCAGACATTATATTTTTCTTAACAGGTAATCAGTTGAGGGATTTGGCTCATCTCATCAGCATTTAGTGCCATAATACCCTAGAGGCTTCACGCAAAATTTGAAGGCCCTCGGATTGACCTACATTGCACAATTGAGGTCACAAGGTCAAGATATGACTTAAAAATTGACCTGCTCATTTGTCAAACATTGCACTTGTACCATACTTTGGACGGTCTGTATCTCCGTTCTAATTAAGCTACAGAAAACTAAAAACATATTTGGAAAGCCCAGATTCTCTTCTAGTATTTATTTTCTATACATTTTTAATGTATCTCTACTAGTTAAAAAGATCGCCGGACCCTGAAAAATTCATGTTTTTCGGTCATGATTTACCATCTTTGCACTTTTTTTTCTCAGAAATCCATCTTCAAAAATTCAATAATATTTGGGGGTGTAGTCCTAACACATTTACAGTAGTTTGTGCAATTTCAAGTCTCTTCTCCCAACCGGTTTGCCTTCTGCAACAAATGAAGTTCAAAACTTGACATTTTCAGGGACCATTTTTCGATGAAATATTGCAATTTTACTGTTATTTCAATGGGCTGTATCTCGGTTCTTATAAAGCTACATGAATGACACATGCAGTTTTGGAAAGGTCACATTCCTCGTAAATTAATTTATTGTGTTTTTTCTTGTAACATTGACAGGTAAATAGATCGGTGAGCCCTGAAAAATTCATCTTTCCCACACCTTATCAAATGACTGTAGCTCTGCAGAGACTGGAACATCAGCTTCACTCTAGTTATGTGCTTAGCGTTATCATAATTGTGCATCATGGTGGCACTTTTCATCATGGTGGCACTTTTCATCATGGTGGCACTGTGCATCATCATGCCACTGTGCATCATGGTGGCACTGTGCATCATTGTGGCACTGTGCATATCACTGTGGCACGATGGCAGGCTGCACCACAATGGCAGGCTGCACCACAATGGCAGAGTGCACCACAATAGCACCGTGCACCACAGTGGCAGTGTGCACAACGGTGTCAGTGTGCATCACAGTGGCAGTTTAGACCACAGCAGTATGCAACAGTGGCAGTTTAGCACCGCAGTCACAGTCTCAGTGGCACTGTGCACCAGAGTGGCAGTGTGCAGAGCAGTGACTCTGTGCACCACCGTCTCACTGTGCACCACGGTGGCACTGTGCACCACAATATTGTTTCAAGCTGTCTTTGGGCTACGCTGCATGAACTGGTAAAAGCTTGGTAAATTCTTAGTCACTGACTTGGTCAGTTACAGGGTTCTAGTTATAATCCCCCGCCGCTTGCGGGGGATTATATGATATTGTTCGTTTTACTATTTTTTATTAAGAACTTCCGTAGGGAAGTTCTTATTGATATTGTACGTATTCTTTTATTTTATTATTTTTTATTATTATTTTTTTCTTCCCACTTTTGGCCATTTCTTAAATGTTGCATAATGACAAACTATAGAATGTATCCCCATGAAAGTATAACAGCATAGACACAGCACAAAACTTCTTCAATGGTGGGAATTACGCATGGGAATTCCGCACTACATGGGAATTACAGCGATTTTCTATGAAAATTTTTCTGCGTTCGGTTTTGAAAAAAACTGTTGGTTTTTTTGCATGAAATTTTTTCTCATATACTACAAAGAAATGCGCAGTGCAGAAAGGAGCCTATTGGTAAACGGCTTGATAGGTCTTGAGATAAAAAATTTCGAAGTCAAGGCAAACGAATTTTCAAGGGTTCATGTCTTGAAAACCATGATGCAATTATCAGATTTTCATGTTCTTCAGGAAATGAGTAGTATTACATGGGTACACTGTCTATGCAAAAGTATGGGACCCCAGGTCCAACACTTTTGGTGCCACAAGGCCTCAAAAGTGCAACTTTTGAAGGTCTGTAACTCCCTTAATATTACACCAAGAAGGAAAAGAAAACCATTTTTGGAAAGCTCAGAATGTTAGCTTTCCATTGGTATATAGCATTATTACCCTTGGAGTCCGAGGGAAAATTTCGCTTAACAGTGAAAATTTCATGTCACTTTTTGGGCCGATCATCAAAACACATTAGGCTACAAAAACCAATGAAGATCTTCATGGTGTGTTCATGAATATTTTTTTTACTCGTACCTGCCTAGACCCCAATAATGTGACCGAAGGAAATTTACCTCCATCAAATAGTTTTTCTGGAGAATTTTTTTCAATTTCAAAATTCAAATGCCAATAACTTCTTTCCTAATGACTCAAATTTTCACCAAAACAACGTTAAAGGATGTGTAAAATCAAGGTCTTCATTTCATTTAATGTAACCATGCATGTCAGAACAACGCAATTTTACATGAATTTTTTGGTGTTTTCAATTATAACTCATCCATTTATGCTTCGAGTCAGTTAAAAACTGATGTGATATGGTGCTGAGTGTGTGCCCTATTTATGTATACAAGCACCTTTCCTAGCTGTCCATGGTTTTGCCTGTAGGAAGTCATTAGGGTTAGGGTTTCATGAAAGTGTATTGCTTTTAGGATGGTACCTCTAGCCACCAAAGGTCTTGCTCAATGCAGCGATATATGGACTAAGTATGTATGACTGTTGTTGTATTCCATGGAATATGGCAAGCATTTCAAAGTAGCAGCAATGATAGTTTTTGTCCATCAAAACACGCTCAGAGCTCTAGAAGGGAAAGGAATGCAAGGAATGGAGGAGAAATGAAGATATAGGATTTGAAGGAACGGAAGGGATGTGAAGGGAAGGGAAGTTCTTCCTTTAAATTGCTGTGCAATTTAGTATANGGAATTACGTTGAAAAAAATTCCAAGTTATGATTTTTTTGTAAAAAACGGAATTCCGAAAAAAGGAATTTCAAACTTCAGAAAACAAGGAAGGAATACTCAGATCAAGCTGAATTTGTATGTGCATGCAGCCTACCCTAGTCTAACAATCCCACAAAATTTTGTTGTCATCGCGTAAACGGTAATCGGCGCTATGGCCGCACAAAAACTCAATATTCAATTGCCGATATCTCGGTTGCTATTCAAGCTACAGAAAAAATAAAAACACCATCAGAAAGTTCAGTTTCTCCTCTTTCAGATGATATACAGCATTGTACTTTATCAGGAAGTTTTTATATCTCGCGTAAGACATTGAAAATTTTATGTCACTTTTTCGATCGAAAGAAGCCTTTTTTGCCCAAAAACAAATGAAGCTCTTCATGGATGTTCTGATTAATTTTTGTGTGGTACCCACTATGGCCCTGCATAATCTGTCCAAAGGAAATGTTTCTACTTCAAGTACTTTTTGCCTGACAATCTTTTTTACATATTCCATTATAACTCCAGAAATAATGCTTCAAATCACTTCAAACTCAGATGAAATCTTTCTGTATTTTTGTCCTATTTTTCCATGTAAGCACATCTTCCTACCATTCATTTTATAATTCAATTAAAACTCATAGAATAATGTTTCAAATCACTTAAACTAATTTGACATGTTCCTGATTGCCTGCCCTCTGCATGTAGTAAGCACATCTTCCTACTATCATGGTTTGCCCGTAACAAATCATTAGGGTTAGGGTTTCATCAAAGTTAGGGTTATGCTTATAGTAAAGATTGTATTGCTTTGAGGGTGGTATCATTTGTCACTACACACCTGGCTGCATGCTTAGCGCTATATGAGTCTGTGCAACTGTACACTTCCATCGACTACTAAGTGCTCAAAAGGGGCCTGGGAATGGAATAAATAGAAAGGGAGGGAATGGAAGATGCGGGAATGGAAGAGGAGGGAGTGAATGGAAGGGAAGGGAATGGGAAGGCAAGGAGAGGGAGGGTAAAGAGGGAGGGAATACGGGGAAGGGGAATTCATATCTTAAAATTGCTGTGCAATTTTTAATTATTCTCTAGTTATTATTATTATTATTATTATTATTATTATTCTCACAGGAAAACTGCGATTACTTCAAAACTATTAAAGAAACCGCTTCATAAGTCAAGGGTAATATGCAACTCCGTTGCGCGCTACTTTGAACGAAATTTCATGATCAAATTTCATGACACTTCTGAGTTATGAGGAAAATATATAAAAAAAATTTCCGGCGCAGGTTTCTGAGAACCTAAGCATAACTGAGAGCTGTTGATTTTTTCTAAGATACCTTGACAAAGTCTCCAGTGCAGAAAGGCGTCTCTTGGAGATTTCATGAACACATTTCAAGATATGATTTTTTGAAAAATAGACATCCCGAAAACTGGCCAAAATTTTTTTGAAAAACAGGGAAGGAATGCTCGTAGAAAGCTGAAAATGGGCGTGCTTACAGACCTAGCCTAGTGTACCAACTTCACTAAGTTACGGACCGCTCGGACAAACGGTCTGTGCGCTACGGACGCACAAAAACTCAAAATTCAAGTGGCCATAGCTCAGTCCCTATTGCAGCTACAGACTAGTTTCACATATCACAAGAAAGGTCTGTTTCTCAGCTTTCCAATGGTGTATAGCATAATAGTGTCAGACGCGCGGCGTAGAATCGCGTCAGACATTGAAAATTTCATGTCACTTTTTAGGCCCGAAAAACCTTTTCGGCTCAAAAAGTCAATGTAATTCTTCATGCACGTCCATCATTATTTTATGTGGGCTACCCATATCAGCCCTCCATATTGTCCCCAAACATAAATTACCTACATTAAATACTTTGTCCTAGAGAATTTTTTTAATTTTCAAACTTCAAATATAAATTGCTCAGCTTCCGGTTATTCAAATTTCATGAAATTAATACCAAAAGATGCTTAAAATTATCGCCTTTACTGTCCTCCAAGGCCATACAGCTCATAGTGATAGCCAATTTTACATAGAGGATTTTATATAAGCCACTATAACTCCTGCATTTATGTTTCAAATCAGATGAAAATGCAATGACATGTTCCTAATTTATTGCCTGATTTTTCCCTGTAGGCACATCTCCCCAACTCTTATGGTTTGCCTGCAGCAAGCCATTAGGGTTAGGGTTAGGGTTTACTCAACATGCACTGCTTGCAGGGTGGTACGCTTGGCCAGCACAGGTGTGTCTGGCAGTCAAGATATTTGATAGGCATATGCTACAACAACATTGCAGCGTTCATACATGCTTTTAAGGATTCATCATGAAGGACATGAATTGGAAGGGGAGAGTAAGCAGGGAGGGGGAGACAGGGGGGCGCGGGGGATTATCCGATATTGCCGTACGGCAATATCAGTTATACTAGTTATTATTATTATTCTTATTCAGCTCAGGAAAACTGTGATTACTGCAAAACTATTAGAGATAACACCCTGAAACCTCAAACACAATATGTGACTCTGTTGCGTGCTACTTCTCGCGAAATTTTTTGATCAAATTTCATGATACTAACGCGTTATTGACAAAATAAAAAATCAATTTCTGGCAGCGTTTCCAGGACAACCAAAGAAAATTGGGCTTTGCTGATTTTTTGTAAGATACCTTGACAAAGTTTCCAGTGCAGAAAGGCGTCTCATTGAAATTTCATGAATAGTTTCAGAGATATGAATTTTTCAAAATTGGATGTCATGAAAATTTTCTAAAATTTTTCTGGAAAACAGGGAAGGAATGCTCGTAGAAAGCTGAAAATGGGTACACTTACAGATGTACCCTAGTGTACAAACTTCACAAAATTACGGACCGCTCGCACAAACGGTCTCGGCGCTACGGACGTCCAAAAACCCAATTTTCAAGTGCTCATATCTCGGTCCCTATTTAAGCTACAGCAAAGTATCACATATCACAAGAAAGGTCTGTTTCTCAGCTTTCCAATGGTGTATAGCATTATAGTGTCAGACGCCCGACGTAGAATCGCGTCAGACATTGAAAATTTCATGTCACTTTTTGCCTAAAAAACCTTTTTGGCTCAAAAAGTCGATGAAATTCTTCATGAACGTCCATGAATATTTTATGTGGGATACCCATATCAGCTCTCCATATTGTCCCCAAAGATCAATTACCTACATCAAATAGTTTTTCCTGGAGAATTTTTTGAATTTCAAAATTGAAATGTACATTGCTCCGCTTCTGGTTATTCAAATTTCATGAAATTAATACAAAAAGATGCGTAAAATTATGGCCTTTACTGTCCTCCAAGGAAATATACCTCTTCTGAATAGCCAATTTCAAATAAATGATTTTATATATTCAAATATAACTCATGAACTATTGTTACAGATCACTTAAAACTGAATGTGTATGTTGCTAATTTTTTTGCCCTATTTTGTGCTATAAGGCCATCCTCATATCTCCAATACTTTGCTGGTAAAATAAAGGTAAAAAATTATTCACAGATGCATGTAAGTCATATACTGTCTCACTGCACCTTTCCCAGCAGCTGACCTTGTGCCTGCCACGACATTTCATAGGCATATGCACCAGCAAGATTACTACGTTCATACATGGTATGAAGAATTCATCATGACGGCCATGAACTGGAAGGAGGGAGTAAGCAGGGCAGGGGAGACAAGGGGGGGCGCGGGGGATTATCCGATATTGCCGTACGGCAATATCAGTTATACTAGTTATAATCCCCCGCCGCTTGCGGGGGATTATATTGATATTGTTCGTTTTATTATTATTATAATCCCCCGCCGCTTGCGGGGGATTATATTGATATTGTTCGTTTTACTATTATTATTATTCTTATTATTCAGCTCAGGAAAACTGCGATTACTTCAAAACTATTACAGATACTACGTTACAAGTCAAGGGTAATATGCGACTCCATTGCGCGCTACTTCACACGGAATTTCATGATCAAATTTCATGACACTTATGAGTTATGAGGAAAATATAAAACAAATTTCCGGCGCAGGTTTCTGAGAACCTAAGCATAACTGAGACCTGTTGATTTTTTTTAAGATACCTTGACAAAGTCTCCAGTGCAGAAAGGCGTCTCGTGGAGATTTCATGAATACATTTCAAGATATGATTTTTTTAAAAGTGGATGTCTCGAAAACTGACCAAAATTTTTTTGAAAAACAGGGAAGGAATGCCCTTAGAGAGCTGAACATGGGTGAGCTTACAGATGTACCCCAGTGTACAAACTTCACCAAGTTACGGACCCCTCGCACAAACGGTCTTGGCGGTACGGACGTCCAAAAACTCAATATTCAAGTGCCCATATCTCAGTCCCTATCGCACCTACAGCAAAGTTTGACATATCACAAGAAAGGTCTGTTTGTCAGCTTTCCAATGGTGTATAGCATTATAGTCTCAGACGCGCGGCGTAGAATCGCGTCAGACATTGAAAATTTTTTGTCACTTTTTGCGTCCCTCGAAACGTTTTAGGCTGAAAAATCAATGAAGTCCTTTGTGAATATTGATGAATATTTTTTTACTTGTTCCCTTGTTATGCCTCCATACTGTCCTCAAAGGAAATTTGCCTGCATCAAATGGTTTTTCCAAGAGAATTTTTTGAAATTCAAAATTGAAATGCACATTGCTCTGCTTCTACTCATTCAAATTTCATGAAATTAATACCAAAAAAAGATGCGTAAAATTATGGACTTCACTGTTCTCCAAGGGCATTTACCTATTCCTCATAGCCATTTCAACAGAAATGATTTTATATATTCAATTATAACTTGTGAGTTATTATTTCAAATCACTTAAAACTCAATGTACATGTTGCTAATTTTTTGGCCTATTTTATGATATAAGGACATCCTCCTATCTCCAATACTTTGCTGGTAAATAAAGCTAAAAAATCCTTCACAGATGCATGTTAGTCAGCACTCGGGTATATTCTGTCTCACTGCCACCTTTCCCAACAGCTGACCTTCTTCAACATTTGCAGCTAACCGCTCTGTACTGTCAAGGCAGCGTCTCTAGCATCAACAAAAACATGCACTGTGTAATAATCACATTGGAATGATATAAGTTGCACATTGAAAGGGCATCATGCGTAAGGGTTTTATGATAGGGTTTTATATCCTGCATTTGTGCATTCAACTTATTAAGGCATTCAGCCACTACAGTAATGATGTTATGTGCACTCTTGGAATAGAACTTCATTCCCTAAAAAGCGGGCCAGGGTAATACACAAAAATAATGGACATGAATTGGCCGAGAAGAGTATGCAGGGCTCGGGTCATACGGGGCCCGCGGGGGATTATCCGATATTGCCGTACGGCAATATCAGTTATACTAGTTATAATCCCCCGCCGCTTGCGGGGGATTATATTGATATTGTTCGTTTTACTATTATTATTATTCTTATTATTCAGCTCAGGAAAACTGTGATTACTGCAAAACTATTACAGATAACATCCTGAAACCTCAAACACAATATGTGACTCCGTTGCGTGCTACCTCTTGTGAAATTTCTTGATCAAATTTCATGATACTAACGTGTTATTGAGAAAATAAAAAATCAATTTCTGGCAGCGTTTCCAGGAGAACAAAAGAAAATTGGACTTTGCTGATTTTTTGTAAGATACCTTGACAAAGTTTCCAGTGCGGAAAGGCGTCTCATGGAAATTTCATGAATATTTTCAGAGATATGAATTTTTCAAAATTGGATGTCACGAAAATTTTCTAAAATTTTTCTGGAAAACAGGGAAGGAATGCTTGTAGAAAGCTGAAAGTAGGTACACTTACAGATGTACCCTAGTGTACCAACTTCACAAAGTTACGGACCGCTCGGACAAACGGTCTGTGCGCTACGGACGTCCAAAAACCCAATTTTCAAGTGCTCATATCTCGGTCCCTATTTGAGCTACAGCAAAGTATCACATATCACAAGAAAGGTCTGTTTGTCAGCTTTCCATGGTGTATAGCATAATAGTGTCAGACGCGCGGCGTAGAATCGCGTCAGACATTGAAAATTTGTTGTCACTTTTTGCGCCTACAAAAATGTTTTAGGCTAAAAGTCAATGAATTCTTGATGGATGTCCATGAATAATTTTTGTGGGATGCCTAGTGCAGGTCTCCATACTGTACCCGAAGGAATTTACCTACATCAAATCGCTTTGGCTAGAGAAATGTTTTACTATCAAAAATGAAATGTAAATTACTCAGCTTCTACTCATGCAAATTTCATGAAATTAACACCAAAAATTGCGTAAAAATATTGGCTTTCCACTTGCATAAGGACATTTAACTCACACAAAGAGTCTATTTTACATAGACAATTTTACATATGCATTTATAACGCATGAATTAATGTATCAAATCAGTTAAAACTCATATGACATGTTCCTAATTTTTTGTCCTATTTTTGGTATAAACACATCCACCTATCTGCAAAAAAAAATTTTCACAAACTTTTAACAGATGCATGTGGTCTGCAGTGGGTACCATCCTGTCTCACTGCCACCTTTTGCGCCTAATCTTATTGTACAGTCCAAGCACATCACTAGTGTCAACAAAAAGATGCACAGTCTAATCATCACATTTGAATAATATATATTGTACATTGAAAAGGGCATGCGTAAGGGTTCGCCGACGGGGTTTTATAACCGGTATTTTGTGCTATAAACTTATTAGCCAGACATGGACTACAGTAATGCTAAAATGTGCACTCTTGGAATAGAAGTTCATCCCCAAAAAGCAGGCCAGGGGAAATACACACAAATAATGGACATGAATTGAAAAAGAAGAGTAGCAGGCAGGAGGCCTGGGGTCATACGGGGCCGCGGGGGATTATCCGATATTGCCGTACGGCAATATCAGTTTACTAGTTATTATTATTATTCAGCTCAGGAAACAGCAATTACTTCAAAACTATTAGAGATATTGGTTTACAAGTGAAGGATGATATGCAACTCCCTGCGTGCTATCACTCACAAAATTTCATGATCAAATTTCAAGACACTTATGAGTTATGAGCAAAATACAAAAAAAAATTTCCGGCGCAGGTTTCTAAGAACCTAAGCATAACTGAGACCTGTTGATTTTTCTACGATACCTTGACAAAGTCTCCAGTGCAGAAAGGCGTCCTGTGGAGATTTCATGAATACATTTCAGATATGATTTTTTTAAAATTGGACATCCCGAAAATTTACTGCAATTTTTTGAAAAACAGGGAAAGAATGCTCGTAGAAAGCTGAAAATTAGGTTTTCTGACAGAACTACCTAGTGTACCAACTTCACAAAGTTACGGACCCCTCGCACAAACAGTCTCGGCGCTACAGACGTCCAAAAATGCAATTTTCAAATGGCCATATCTCGGTCCCTATTTAAGCTACAACAAAGTGTGACATATCACAAGAAAGGTCTGTTTGTCAGCTTTCCAATGGGGTATAGCATTATAGTGTCAGACGCGCAGCGTAGAATCGCGTCGGCCATTGAAAATTTTATGTCATTTTTTTGGCCTATCAAACGTTTTCCCTCAAAAAGTGCATGAAGAACTTCATGGATGTTCATGAATAAATTTATGCGGCTACCCAGTTGGGCCTCCATATGTGCCAAAATGAAATTTGCCTAAATCAATACTTTTTCCTAGAGAATTTTTGTAATTTCAAAATTGTAACGTAAATTTCTCTGGTTATAATCGTTCAAATCTCTGAAATTAACACCAAAAAATGTGTTAAATTACGCCTCTAGCAAGCTACAGAGGGATATCTTCCTCTGACCTTTAACCAATTTTACATATAACATTTTATATATTCAATTATAACTCATTCATTATTTATCAAAATTAATTAAAAACTGATTCGTCATGTTCATAATTTTTTCCTCTATTTTTGTATGTTAGCACAGCTCCATAACTTGCATGGTTTGTCTACAATAACCCATTAGGGTTAGGGTTTCACCTACCATTCACTGGAAATGTATTGCTTTGAGGGTGACCGCTGGGCACCAAACACAGGTCTCCATGCCAAGCGATGTCTCATTTCAATATATGAGCCTCTTCAAGAATTCATCATGAAGGCCATGAACTTGTTGAAGAGAGTAAGCAGGGCAAGGGAGACAGGGGGGCGCGGGATTATCCATATTGCCGTACGGCAATATCAGTTATACTAGTTATTATTATGTTTATTATTATTAAATGCTTATTTCATGAAGTTTGTCAAAACTGGTTGAAACTAAACA
Source organism: Platynereis dumerilii (assembly GCA_026936325.1). Taxonomy (NCBI): domain Eukaryota; kingdom Metazoa; phylum Annelida; class Polychaeta; order Phyllodocida; family Nereididae; genus Platynereis; species Platynereis dumerilii. The sequence continues at coordinate 1,489,507 of JAPTHN010000043.1, read as the reverse complement.
TAACTGATAACTGGTTGGCAAAGCAACAATAATTTAAAATCTAAAAATGAAGCCATTACCAGCTATGTTTTGTTGCATCATACGTGAAAATCAGTCAAGTTTATTTTGTACAATTACGGAATTCATGAATTTGTTTCAATCAATGGCTGAATTATCATGGACTGTTTAATGGTATATTGTTGTGATTTCCATGGCAACCCTTTGTCATTGTAAGTTTAGGGGTTCTGTGACAAAATACTGCGGTTCAAATGCCTTTTCAGAACCACAATTACATTGGAAACTTCATTACATTTATTGTAAACTGTAGAAAACTGCCTATTTTTTTGCCCTATTTTAGAAATTTATGATGCTTTGACGCATTTGTTACTATAGAAACAAAACAAACAACTTGCTTTAAGTTGTAAAATTAATTTACCGATATAGCTAATATATTTGGGTAGATGTATGATTAAATTTTAAAAACCATTTATTATGCATTTGATCAGAAAGATGCATTTGAGGTTGGTTGCTATGGAACTGGCCAGAGCACTGTTTCCATAGCAACAATAACTTTTAAATTGTTAATTGTAATTAAGAAATGAATATTATATCAAAATTATGTCCATTCATCGAATAAATTTGAAGGAAACATGGGAACATGCCCCTCCTTAGCTTCAAGTTTATAAAAGTAATTTCAAACAAAAATTTAATCAGTCTCCATAGCGACTATTTTATATCAGATATTTCCAAAATGTTTGTTTAAGATGGTCCACAAAGAGATGCTCTATCAATATCATAACACATTTTTGCTTGTATATTTATTTATTCTCTCCACATCCAACATTTAACACCATATTTTAAAAATAGATGATTTTTTTTTATATTTCTGTTACCATAGCAACACACAAGCACCATGTAGTCACCATTTTTGCATGCATCTGAGAGAGTTGGTTCAGGAGGCAGCCAAAATTGAAATTTTTCCTTAAGCGGAAGGAGAGTTGTTCAATAAGATGTTGTTAATTTGTGGTTCTTATTTTCTTGAGAGTGTTACCATGGAAACTTTTAAAATTGGATGTGTCTGAGAAAACCAAGCAGGGGCGTCTACGTGGCCCGACTCAGATTTTAATGATACTGGGTTTAATGACCCTTTGAATAGTTTAGAAAGTTGGGGTAAGTTTGATTTTGACCAAAAAAATTTTTTAGGGGCCAAACTGGTACTCTAAAGAATAGATGTTTTACATAGCTGAAAATCTTTGGCAAAAACTCCCATTGGATTACATGTTAAAATTGGAAACTTTGAGGCTATGGTACGCAACGAGCAGCGGCTACAAAAAAATTCTGACAATGCAATTTGGTTGTATGACTCTTTAACCTATGGAAAGTGGTGTCAGACCCGTGAGTTTTTTTGTTATGGGTTGTTTTGAGTGGCATTTCTAATGTAACCATGGCCACAAAATGGAAATCCATTTCTTTGACCACCAAAAAGATGAAATTGGTCTATCTCTGTCAGTAAAAAAGATAGAAAAACAAGTAAAGCATGGTTACCTATATTTTAGAGTATGGGGAATTCATTTTTTTGGTCTATTCTATTTTTAGAACAACCCTTGTGCATTTTAGGCCTATAAATGCAGAAAAAGTGTGATTTTTTCACTTTTTTCACTTTTCCGGCAGTATGATGCAAATTTGGTGACCTGAACATTGGCAATTAGGAATGCCACACCACCAAAACATTGTTGTCTTTCATTTGGTGTATGCAATTTGTTAAATTTATGCATATTTCTAGCCAAAAATGCCAAATTTGGTCATTTTTATGCCCAATTTGCGGCAAATTTTGAAAAAAAGCCTAGAAGTTGATGTAATTAAATGATGATAGCCTGAACTACAACAAAGAGGAACTTGTGCCTTATTTTTCCAAATGTTGTTTCAAGAAGGTACGAAAAATTAGTTTTTGACCTACTTAACATTCAAGATGGCTGCCACAATGGGAATTGTCAGACCCGCTGGACAAAATGGAAATCTATTTCTTTGACAACCAAAATAGTCCATCACATGAATCCAAAAAGATGCCTAGAAGTGTGATTTCGTTGACCCCCCCTGTTTAGCCAGGTTTCGGTACCAAATTGTAGCAAATTTAGTATAGATTCTATTTCTGCCTGTTACCAAGTTGGCAAAATACCTGAAACATACTCAAATTTTAAAAAATGGGACAAACATTGAAAAAATTAATTTTTTTTTTACATTTTCCTCCTAAAAATATTTAAAATTCAGCCATGAGCTTAAAAATTGTCTGAATGTCATGATTTTTTCAAAGGATGATCACTAAAGTATTCTTCAAAAGGTAAAAGAACTAATTGTTACCTAACTTCAAGATGGCCACCAAAATTAACGATGGCCGCCTGTAAACAAATATGATTTTCCTCGATTTTAGCTATTTTTCCAAAATAATTTTTTTATTAATATTTCAAATAGTTTCAAACCGGAAGGAAGTGGCAGGCTACCATCAATTTATTGTATTTTACCATTTTATGAAGACAGAAATGATTTGAATGCCATACTTTTCCATTTTATAGGGGGTTAAAGTTGGCCCCGACTTGCTATTTTGTGTGAGAAGTTGCTGTAAATGGATCTGGGATTTTCATCTAATTACTTGGGCCCAGTTGTGCTGCTTCATTGATCTCCCCTAATATTTAGTCAGGTTTCTTTGTACCAAATTGTTGCAAATTTAACATAGATTGCATTTCTGCTTGTTACCAAGTTGACAAAATACCTGAAAGATGCTCAAATATTCAGAAATTGCCGAAGTGTCGAAAAAATGATTTTTTTTCATATTTTGCTCCAAAAAATATTTAAATTCAGCCCTGACCTTGAGAATTGTCCAAATATCATGATTTATTCAAGGATAGAAGATCAAAGTATTCTACAACAGATGATGGAACAAATTTGTTTTTATTTTCAAAATGGCCACCAACATTCAAGATGGCCGTCTGACACCAAATCGAATTTACCTATATTTTAGCTTCTTTTTCTTAAATCATTTTTTAAATTCGTACTTCACTTGGTTCAAGCTGGATGTGAGTGGTTGACTAATATAGATTGGTTGTATTCTACCATTTTGTGAAAACAAAAATGATTTAATTGCAGTACTTTCCATTTTATAGAGGTTTAAAGTTGGACCGGACATCCAATTTTGTGGGAAAAGCGGCTGAAAATGGATCTGGGATTTTCAACTAATTCCTTGGGTCAAGTTGTGCTGCTTCATTGATCTCCCCCAATATTTAGTCAGGTTTCTTTGTACCAAATTGTTGCTAATTTAGTATAGATTGCATTTCTGCTTGTTACCAAGTTGACAAAATACCTGAAAGATGCCCAAATATTCAGAAATTGCTGAAATGTTGAAAAAATTTTTTTTTAATATTATGCGGAAAAAATATTTAAATTCTGCCCTGACCTTAAAGTTATATCATGATTTTTTAAGGATGGAAGATCAAATTATTCTACAACAGATGATGGAACGAACTTGTTTCTATTTTCAAAATGGCCACTAATATTCAAGATGACCGCCTGATACCATATTGAATTTACCTATATTTTAGCTTCTTTTCTTAAATAATTTTTTTAATTCATACTTCAAATGGTTCAAGCTGGAAGTGAGTGGTTGGCTAATATAGATTGGTTGTATTCTACCATTTTGTGAAGACAAAAATGATTTAATTGCAGTACTTTCCCTTTTATAGGGGTTAAAGTTGGACTGGACATCCAATTTTGTGGGAAAAGCGGCTGAAAATTGATCTTATATTTTCATCCAATTCCTTGGGTCCAGTTGTGCTGCTTCATTGATCTCCCCCAATATTTAGTCAGGTTTCTTTGTACCAAATTGTTGCTAATTTAGTATAGATTGCATTTTTGCTTGTTACCAAGTTGACAAAACACCTGAAAGTTGCTCAAATATTCAGAAAAATATTTTTTAAAGAAATATTATGCTGAAGACAATATTTAAATTCAGCCCTGACCTTAAAATTTGACCAAATATCATGATTTTTTTAAGCATGGAAGATCAAATTATTCTACAACAGATGATGGAACAAATTCGTTTTTATTTTCAAAATGGCCACCAATATTCAGGATGGCCGCCTGATACCAAATCGGATTTGCTTATATTTTAGCTTATTTTACTTAAATAATTTTTTTAATTCAAACTTCAAATGGTTCAAGCTGGAAGTGAGTCATTGGCTAATATAGATTGGTTGTATTCTACCATTTTGTGAAGACAAAAATGATTAAGTGCAGTACCTTCCCTTTTGTAGGGGGTTAAAGTTGGACCGGACATCCAATTTTGTGTGAAAAGCCGCTAAAAATGGATCTGGGATTTTCATCTAATTCATTTGGTCCAGTTGTGCTGCTTCTTTGGCCTCAACCCTCCCCCCCGTATTTAGTCAGGTTTCTTCATACTAAATTGTTGCAAACTTAGTATAGATTTTACTTCTTCATATTACAAAGTTGAAAAAATACCTGAATGATGCTCAAATTTAAAAAAGAAATGGAGAAATGTTGAAAATAAAAGGGTTTTTTCACATTTTAAAATTTAACTCTGACCTGAAAAATTGTCCGGCATCTTGAGTTTTTCAGGTCAGCAATGTAGAAGGTCAATCAGAACAACAATGTAGAAGGTCAATCAGAACAACAATGTAGAAGGTCAATCAGAATAACAACGTAGAAGGTCAATCGGAATAACAATGTATAAGGTCAATCAGAATAACAGAAGATCAGGAATTCAAAGGCCATTAATGAGATATGCATAAGACCTACTGCCCTTGATGCCCCAGATAAATACCCAGCTCTCAGATTTATGTGTCAAAAAATTATGAAATATGAAAAAACTTTCTGGGAACTGGATAGTTATATTGGTCATAGAAGATCAATCAGTATATGAAAATTGAATGGCCATCAATACGATATGCATTACAGCCCTTGATGTAGACCCAAAAGCCGCTGCGAACAGCCGTCAGTTGCCCCATCAACTGAAACTAGCTCTTAATTTCTGCAGCCATATCCCAGCCAGCTGTTTGCACTGCAGATCACTCAGTTGATAATTTGAGTGATATTAAAGGCAGCAGTGAAGTCAATTGCAGAACAAGCCTGATCAGGTAATTGTGCTTATTGCAATCCTGGAGGTTACATGTATGTCTCTCTCTCAGTTGAATTATTAGTAGCAATTAAGGAGCAATGCTTGGCATAGGCGTATTTCGCGGAGGGGCGGGGGCTGCCTGGCATCAGGGCAAATCCTGACTAATATCAAGGCAGATCCACTGCCCTGGTTACATCCATTACATGTTAAAATTTCAGGGCAAAATAGTGACAGCCCCCCGCAGGATGGTGGCCCTTACGCCTATGACGCTTGGGGAGTAAAGAAGTTTAAAGGACGAGGGTCTGGAGGCTCCAAAAACCAACCGGTTGCCAATTAATGAGATATTCCATATAAGGAAATAGGGGCAATAAATCTTGATTGCTCAAGAGAGCTGATTGGTTTCCTCGAAATGGTCTCAGCCAATTGGAAGAGGGTAACAAATTGCATAATTCTTTCAATGCTATACTTCAACTTCAGAGCTCTAAAGACCTTTGATATTTTAAGGGTCATGAAAGTTATCTTATGACCAATCATGTTGAAAGATGACCTGTCAATCAAAGTTATGATCCGTAATAATACCATATTTTCCTTAATTTCTTAAGAAATATGAACTTTTAAGCACTAGAAATAGCACTAATCGCGCAAAATTTTATAATAAAACGAAATATATGGAAATCGTTTAAAATTGATGGAAAAGAAGAACTTTCTCTTTCAGTCAATGTGAGAGGTACGTTTTTCTCAAGGTGCCTCTTGCCACAGGAAGAGGACTTGCCACAGCTAGAGTGTGCTTATACACTGTATGATAGCTTAGGGGGTCTAGTATATTGCTTCATGGCACAGGGGCCCTGCACTACTGTCATGTGCTAAACTTGACTTGGCTGTGTCAGTTTTTCTGACAACATGGTCACTTCCATGGCCTTTTGAGTAGTGGTGGATGGGCCACTGTCGGTGGCTGGCCCCTGGGGCCTGGGTGTTCATTATCTGTTCTATCAGTTGATCTGAATCCAAGGAGGGAGCTGAGACTTATCCGGAGGCACGCGGACCCCGGAAGACTCCGGAAAATTTTACATTTAATGCACCTTTATTGGCCAAATTCTAGTGGGAGGGGGGGCAGCTGTCCAGTCCACAAGGGGTCCTCCAGGTGCCCAAATGCATGCATCTCTAACACCAGGTGCTTGGGCTTAGAGCTGCTGTGCATGTAAAATTGGTCCCATTGGTAATGCCGGATAGATATCGTATTATCTATACCTCTGTCCACAGGAGCACTTGTGACAAGGCGTGAAATTCTCAAATTAGAATACTTTTGCTCTCAATGGCTATCATAACGGGTCTCTCTTTCAGTCTTTGAATTGTCAAATTCTTGTCTTTAGTAGAATACTTTGGTAATCTACTGCCTTTTGGACAATTTGCAAGATTACGGCTGCATTCTACATATTTTTTGGAGGAAAATGTGGAAAACTAATATTTTTCAACATTTCAGCAATTTCTGAATATTTGAGCAACTTTCGGGTATTTTGTCAACTTGTTAACAAGCAAAAATGCAATCTATGTTAAATCTGCAACATATTTGGTAGAAAGAAAGCTGACTAAATATTAGGGGAGGTCAATGAGGCAGCATAAATGGACCCAAGGAATTAGTTGAAAATCCCAGATCCGTTTACAGCGACTTTTCACACCAAATTGGATGTCGGGGCCAACTTTAACCCCCCTATAAAATGGAAAGTATGACAATTAAATCATTTCTGTTTTCACAAAATGGTAGAATACAACCAATCTATATTAGCCAACCGCTCACTTTCAGCTTGAAACCACTTGAAGTATGAATTTAAAAAATATTTTAAAAAAAGAAGCTAAAATATAGGTAAATTCGATTTGGTGTAAGACGGCCATCTTGAATATTGGTGGCCATTTTGAAAATAAAACAAATTTGTTCCATCATCTGTTGTAGAATACGTTGATCTTCTATCCTTGAAAAAACAACAACATGATATTTGGACAATTTTTAAGGTCAGGGCAGAATTTAAATATTTTTTGGAGCAAAATATGAATAAAGAATCATTTTTTTGACACTTCGGCAATTTCTGAATATTTGAGCATCTTTCAGGTGTTTTGTCAACTTGGTAACAAGCAGAAATGCAATCTATACTAAATTTGCAACAATTTGCTACAAAGAAAGCTGACTAAATATTAGGGGAGGTCAATGAGGCAGCATAAATGGACCCAAGGAATTAGATGGAAATCCCAGATCCGTTTACAGCGACTTTTCACACCAAATTGGATGTCGGGGCCAACTTTAACACCCTATAAAATGGAAAATTATGACATCCAAAACATTTGTGTCTTCATAAAATGGTAGAATACAACCAATCCATATTAGCCAACCACTAACTCCCAGCTTGAAATCATTTGAAGTATGAATTTTAAAAAATATTTAAAAAAAAGATATAGGTAAATCCGATTTGGTGTCAAATGGCCATCTTGAATATTGGTAGCCATCTTGAAAATAAAAACAAATTTGTTCCAACATCTGTTGTATAATATACTTTGATCTTCTATCCTTGCAAAAATCATGATGTTTGTACAATTTTTAAGGTCAGGGCTGAATCTAAATATGTTTTGAGCAAAATATGAAAAAGAAAATCATTTTATCGACATTTCAGGAATTTCTGAATATTTGAGCATCTTCCACATGTTTTGTCAACCTGGTAACAAACAGAAATGCAATCTATACTAAATTTGCAACAATTTGGTGCAAAGAAACCTGACTAAATATTAGGGAAGATCAATGAAGCAGCACAACTGGACCCAAGGAATTTGACGAAAATCCCAGATCCGTTTACAGCGACTTTTCACACCAAATTGCATGTCGGGGCCAACTTTAACCCCCTATAAAATGGAAAGTATGGCATTTAAATCATTTCTGTCTTCACAAAATGGTAGAATACAATAAATTGATGGTAGCCAACCACTTCCTTCCAGTTTGAAACCATTTAAAATATTAATAAAAAAATTATTTTGGAAAAATAGCTAAAATAGAGGGAAATCATATTTGTTTACAGGCGGCCATCTTTAATTTTGGTGGCCATCTTGAAGTTAGGTAGAAATTAGTTCTTTTATCTTTTGAAGAATACTTTGGTGATCATCCTCTGAAAAAATCATGATATTCGGACAATTTTTAAGGTCAGGGCTGAATTTTAAATATTTTTAGGAGTAAAATATAAAAAAAAATCATTTTTTCAACGTTTGTCCCATTTTTTAAAATTTGAGTATGTTTCAGGTATTTTGCCAACTTGGTAACAGGCAGAAATAGAATCTTTACTAAATTTACTACAATTTGGTACCATGAAACCTGGCTAAACAGGGGGGGTCAACGAAATCCTAGATTTTGCCACTCATGTGATGGACTAAAAAGATGAAATTTGTCTATCTCTGTCAGTAAAAATGATGGAAAAACAAGTAAAGCATGGTTTCCTGTATTTTAGAGAATGAGGAATTCATTTCTTAGGCCAATTCTATTTTTAGAACAACCTTGGGTGCATTTTAGGAATATAAATGCAGAAAAAGTGCGATTTTTTCACTTTTTTCACTTTTCTGGCTGTATGATGCGAATTTGGTGACCTGAACATTGGCAATTAGGAATGTCACACCACCAAAACATTTTTGTCTTTCATTTGGTGTATGCAATTTGTTAAATTTATGCATATTTCTAGTCAAAAAAACCAAATTCGGTCATTTTTATGCCCGATTTGCGGCAAATTTTGAAAAAAGCCCAGAAGTTGATGTAATTAAATGATGATAGCCTGAACTACAACAAAGAGGAACTCATGCCATATTTTTCCAAATGTTGTTTCAAGAAGGTACGAAAAATTAGTTTTGACCTACTTAACATTCAAGATGGCTGCCACAATGGGAATTGAGATACGATTACAAGTGAAGTGAGATTTTTAAATAGTATTTAACTTTTCCTGACTTATATGGGAATTGTGATAACTGGAACTCTCATAATTGTGCAAATATCATTAAGAGGAATTTTGCTCGGCAAAAAGCTGCAGAATTCTATAATTCCTAAAGGCAGTAATGTAGTAATTCTGTATTTAAACGGGAAGAGTGCACAATTTTGCAATTTACTGCAGAAGTCATACCAAACTCCACAATTATTTCTTAAAAACAAAATATTCTTGCAGAAATGCATAATTTCTACAGTACTGCAGGATTCCGGTTCAAAATAGCAGCATACGGCTTCTACACACAATCAAGTGTATAATTTGGTCGTCACTTTTGTCCAAAAAACGAACTTCATTGGATCTCACCAGGAACAACATCAATGTGTGCATACATGTCATAGATATCCATAAAATATTTTTTCACAAACTTTTTTCTTCCTTTTGTAGAAATATATCATTCATAACCCAAATTATGAATATTTCAGGATCGGGTGAACTTTAGCGCTTTCGATCTGACAGGAGTGTATTATAGTCCATTAGATAGGGGAGATTTTAAGATCTCCAGACATATTTTTATGCTTTCAGTAACTTAATTAGGACCAGAGATATGGTCAGTTGAAAAAATGTTAATATTGTGAATTTTTTACATAGCAGTAAATTAAGGGATTCATCCTTCAACAGTTTGACCTTCACTGAGTGGTTACGGTGAGGCAGGGGAGCTTCAAATTTTGTGACATCGTTCAAAGGTACTGGGACAACAATTACTCTTAGATTTGTGTAAATAGCCCATTTCCTTTTATGGCAAATTTATGCTGAAAAACTTCAATAAGGCAGTAAAAAGATGAAATTTTCAAAAAAATACCCTTTCATACAAAGAGTGGAATTCATGCAAAGTCATATATGTTTTTGGGGTCAATTTGTTGAATAATTAGTGCAACACTCCATTCCTAACCTAAAGCAATAAAAAAAAAGATATATCACAGAAAAGGTTTTTTGGTGTTAGAGCCCATTGACCTGGAAAAGTGGGTCAAGGTCATCGGGGGTAAAAAAAATCTTGCGGATCAATTAGTTGAGTAATCCCTGCAGACTTGACATCCCCAACTTAAAGCAATCATGGGCACAATGCCAAACGCGCTAGGGGGTACGGACACTACAAGGGGGGTACGGACACTACGAAGAGACAAAAAAGATGTGGCTCAATAACTAATATAGATATCAACATGCTTATTGTTGTAATGTAGAATTGTTGTTGTGTAGTATGCTAGTGAGTAGTTGGATGTGCCATTTGTTTTTATTTGCCCCCAGGTTCAGCTTGTGTGAGAAGTAGGTTGGGTACGGACACTACACATTTTTATATTAATTAATTAACCACAAGTTTTCACCCTGGGTTCTCCAAGGGTAATTTTATCTGAAAAACCAGTCTGAGAGATTTTAGGAAAAAAGTTTTCCCGGCCTTAATACAGGTGTGGATGTGGTCAAGTGGGTCATTTTGTGCTCATATAGAGGGAACTAAAATGCGTTGTGGAATTGGGGATAGTTTGCTGTGGTTTTTCTCTTTTTTTTTTTTTTCATTAAAAAAATGTTGTTTTTTTTTCAATTAAAAACAAAATTTATGTCATAGATCGTATGAGTCTTGACTCTTTTCAAGCTGACTTTGCATTATAATATCGCCCACATGACGATCATCCATACATTTCAAGGAAGGCCAATAATGCATTTGGCAATTACTTTTTGCAGTTCATCTATTCAGAAGCAGTCTAACAATTCTGCAAGTTCTAAAGCCTTTCTCACCCTCATTTTACCAAATCGCCACTGAGAAACAGCACTTGGAGGTCAATCTGACAGGTGTCAAAGCTGATTGCACTTCGCAGTGCAGTGCTACTTTGTTCTTGTATCCATGGATGTTATGCTTAATTGCCATTTGAATTCCAACAGAACCCAGGATTTGAATTCTCGGATTCTTGTTGTCAGCTGGGATCGTTCCAGATGTATTCCTTGCAAGACAATTTCTGCTGAACTCATTCTGTCTTATTCGAAGAGGTTTTTTTTTTCATATAATGTCAAATCTACGCTGAGCGCCATTAAAAACGCAACATCGTTTAACCACAAAATTTTCTTAGTTCTTGTTGCCCAATAATTATCAAATTTGGCACAGACCTCATGTATGGTCTTACGAGCATTTGTGGAAAATATCGTGAAAAAAGGTTGACTTTTCGCTCCACACGACTCATTTTAGTGAGCTCTGTTTGAAACATCCTCTCACAGACTGTGCTTCAATGGAAAATGAGGCAATTTAAAATTGATTTTATGGCTTTTTGGACGAAAATAATCTTATTAAATTTTTACATTACATGCACAAGACTTCAAAAAGCTGTTCTGTGAACATTTTCGAAAAAAATATTGAAGGTAAAGCAGATTTTGAATGAAAAGCTGAGGATGTGGGGATCAGTATCCAGAAGTGAAGCATACAAACCCAAACTGCTGTGCAATGGGGTTATTCTGCATACACAGGATAGCAACACAAACACAGATAATCATTCCATAACAAAACTTAAAAAAAATTGAATAAAACTTCTTTTTTGAAGATTTTAATAAAAAGCTCCTGTAGGGGGCAGGCCAGCATTGATACTAAAATTTTATTAATTTCATCATCTTTAATTTTGGTTCAGTCAAATATGACTTTTTTCTGTCCACCAAGCAAGTAAAGTGGTAAGCCATCCTGGCTAATCACAAAATATTGTGGAAAGAACAGCAAAGTTATTAAAATTAATGATCACGGGATTTAGAAATTTTGTGACTTGCATTTTTGACAGGAGCCACGATTTAATTTGACACAAAAGTTTTGCTTACAGAAATCTGTAAATTTTCATGAATATACCCATGGCAACCGCTAAGTGTGTGCAAAATGTCATCTTGATATATTCAGAGAAAGTACCATTTTTGAGCCATTTTGCGATGTTGCGTTTTTAATGGCGCGCAGTGTACCATCTGTAGGCCTATAGTCTATGACCAAACAATTCTAATTCTCAGACAGTTCGAGGCTAATAAAATGACAAATTAAAGTTTTTGATACACATACCTTCCGAAAACCAGCTTTATCGAACGATTAAGAAAGAATGCAGGCCTAAGGGAAATCAACTACAGAAATTTGCTCTGCTGATGGCCTTCTGATTGTCAGACTTTTCAATCTAGTCAATCTCTTACGAGTTATGACATTTAAAATAGTGAATTGTTTTGCCTGGAAAGGTTTATTGTTCAATAAATAACAGAACTCTATGCAAGTAAACTAACATGCACATATATATTGAAATAGACACATGAAATGCTGGTACGGCTTACTAATGTGGCTTCCAAAATCTATGCATATTTTGCAGACACATCTTTACGGCAAAACCAACAGGTACTACAAACTTCTTGGAAGTCTTCTTGAATTTATAGCAAGTATGGCCCCATTCTGTGCCTGTGCATTCCTAATTATTTTAATTAATGTTTTTCCATCTGCCAGCGTGCAATGGTTTGAGCAAAATGACCAAGGTTTTCCTTTGCCTCACAATGAGATACTTGTGATTCATAACACAAAATAAATTGAATGTTCAAACACAAGATGTACAAGATATACAAGGATAAAAGCAGATGCTTCTGTACGACAAGCAGCAAAATATGATGATACAAATAAGTGATTACTACAAAAATCTACTATAAGTAACTACAGAACTATCTAATCTAAGAAATGGTTGGCCAAAGCCTAAATACAAACTTAGCAAGGTTTAGTTAAGGACAAACGTACAAATGTAGCACCAGGAGTCGCACACGTCGGTATGATTAGTAGTCCATGAGCCAGACCCCATATTTTCACAGATTGGTACCACCTGGGGTGGCAAATCTAACAGTGTTTTTCTGAAAGACATATGCCTATAGACTATAAAAAAGTTGGGGCCCAAGATTGGCGCGGCAGCTTAGTGGTAGTAATCAGCCCTTAAATATGGGAATCTGTGTCGGATTTGAGCACATGAATTATGGGGTGGGGGAAGCTAAAATTGCTATATCTCCTGAATCAGTGGACCATTTCAACAAATGACCCCTCAAAATGTCTGGAATTTTGAGTGTTACAAATATAGGTCAGTATATGACCAATATGCAAATTAAGTAGGTCGTCAGAGGTCAAAAGGTCACAAAAATTGACTATTGCTTAAAATCTGAACCATTGTCCAAATGAACACCACAGCTGCCAACCCAATGACACTTGGTAGGTCATGGAGGCCTCAGATTATAGATAACAAGTGTGAAAGTCCATTTTATGCCAATAAACGGATAATTCATGCATGTGTCGGCAGCGGCACATAATGAAATATGGTACATATTTGAAAATGACCGTTTTAAGGGTGGAGGAAACTAAAATTGCTGTATCTTCTGAATCAATGGTCCTATCCCCACAAATTACCCCTCAAAATGTTCGGACTTGTAAGTTCTCCACATATAGGTCATAATATGATCAGTATGCAAATTAATAAGGTCATCAGAGGTCAAAAGGTCACAAAAATGACCGTCGCTTAATATCTGAACCCTCATCCAAAAACAAACTCCTTAGCTGCCAAACCAATGTGACTTGTTAAGTCATTTAGGGGTCAGATTATATATAACAAGTGTCAAAGTAAATTCTATGTCTAAAATTGCAGAATTTATGTATGTATCAGAATTGGCACAAGACAAAATATGTCAGATATTTGAAAATGACCGTTTTAAGGGCGGGGGAAACTAAAATCACTATATCTCCTAAACCAATTGTTCTATCTAAACATATTTCCCCATAAAATGTTCGGACTTGTGGGTTCTATAAATATAGGTCATTATATGACCAATATGCAAATTAATTAAGGGACATAACAAAATATATGGCAGGTATTTGAAAAGGACAGTTTAAAGGGTGGGTGAAACTAAAATAATTGCAATATCTCCCGAACCAGTGGTCCAATTCCAACAAACTTCAGCTGCAGGTGTCTGGAATTAGGAGTTTTATTTTTATACGCTTTATTTGACCAACATGCAAATTAATTACCTAATCAGAGATCAAAAGGTTGCAAAAACGTACCTTTGCTTAAAATCTGGGCTCTTGTGAAGAAATTACACACCGTAACCGGTAAACCAATGGTACTTGATATGTCATGTAAAGCTCAGATGATAAACAACAAGTGTGAAAGTCAATTTTATGCCTAAAATTGAACTTTACAGGATATTTCTTATAAATACAACACCAAAATGTAAAAAAATTTAGAGGATGTCACCAGGGACCAGGTGAGTACATCAATCCATAAGTCCTCAAACAAACACCTTAGCTATCAAACCAATGAGACTTGTTAAGTCGTTTAGTGATCAGATTATAGATAACAAGTGTCACAGTAAATCTTATGCAAAAAAAGGAGAATTTATGTATATGTCAGCAGTGTCACATAATCAAAGATGACAGAAAATGAGTTTCAATGGCGGGGGGAGACTAAAATTGCTGTATCTCCCAAACAAATGATTCAATTCCAACAAATTACCACTCAAAATTGTTTGAATTGTACATTCTACTCATATTTGTCCTCACATGCTCAATATGCAAATTCAATAGTTCATCAAAGGATAAACATCTAACAATCTAAACAATCTACCCTTGCTTAAAATCTGATCTTAATAAAAAAAAACTAATTCTCCACACCAAATTTACCAACTGAGCTTTATAATTCATATAATACAAGTAGCAATCATAATTTAAGATTAAACACGTCCAATTATATATTTTATCTAAAAGTACATTACTTTTTGTCAGCAGTGGTGCAGAACAAACGACACAGACTTGGAAGGGACAGTTTTTAAAGTATACAAAACTGCCGAGTGACAGTTTTAAGGCTCACAAAACTGCCAAATAGACTGTAAAGGATATCTGCATTAATATCAGTCTCTCCCTGTAACTGCATTGCAGGACATTTCTTCAAGAAAGATATAGAACAATGAAACTAAAAAGCTTGGCTGAATGATTCTTTACAGAGAATGTTACCAGGGATCAGTTGAGGGCACATAAGTCAGCGATTTTTGTTTTCATGAGTATGATGTCAATTTCATTATGTGAATGACTGAATGTGACACAAACAACTGAAATGCATGTCTTGTCAATAAGATGAAGGTTGATTCAAGACATAGTAAACTATATATAAAATAGTACTATTAAATTTGTGATGTCTAGATGTCCGGAAACTGCTCGTCTTTGCTTCTGGCTTTTTTGAGGACTCAAAACCAGACAGACTGAGTGAACTGGGATCAAATGGTCACTCTAGGCTAATCTGTGACTATTTTCCCAAAAATATGGTAGCACTCCACCAATACTCCCCTCCCATTGCAGTTTCCTCCTTCTGGTTAGTATCATCCCTTCTAGTTTCCTCAATCTTCTCTTTCTGCCTTCTCCGTCTTTGTCTCAGGACTCCTTCATAGTCTCCTCCTTCATAGTCTCCTCCGTCATTGTCTCCTCAATCATAGCCTCTTTCTTCTGGTCTCCTCATTCATAGTATCCTCCTTCATAGTCTCCTCCTTCATAGTATCCTCCTTCATAGCCTCCTCCTTCATAGTCTCATTACTTGTCTCAATGTTTCCATTGTTTCTCCTGTTCCCCCCCCCCATCTCAATATGGAGATGTACTCCAACCTCCAAGCATCTTTCTTCTTCCATATCTCCACCTTCCATGCTTGCTCCAATCATCCTCGATGATATAGGCCTACAGTACTACCCAAAATAAAGTAAGAACATTTTCAGTCAGAAGTCCTCTTTTACCTATTTTTCCCTCCTGTGTATGCCTAAAGCATTTATAATCACACACAAATATCCACCAACGACTGTCATGAATTTTGGTTTAGTCTTTTGACTTTGACCAAAGAGCCTATTTGACTATTAGCCTATTTGATATTAGGCTCAATTTTCATTGGCTGTCGGATATTAGATTGGAATCTCATTGAATTCTCAGTGTGTCCAATGAGAATGCAGCTTAATATCCACATGCCAATCATGGCTCTGTGGATATCATTAGACTTGACTGTCATTGGCTAGGATATTTTGCCGGATTCTCATTGGACATGATATTAAGTGGCATTCTCATTGGACAGACTATTAACTACAGTGCCCCCTACTGTGGATACTAGGGTGGATTCTCATTGGTCAAGATATCAGGGCGTATTCTCTTTGGTCAGTTCACTATTAGCCAAAGTTGGATATTTGTCAAAATCCATAATAGTATAAAAGAGTTATTGCAAGTGACTTGGGCATGTATCCAAAGTATACAATTTTTTAATGAGTGATTTAGGCATGCGCCCGAAGGACCTAAATTTTGAAGGATGCGATGACTTTGGGAAAGTCATGCCAAAAGGAGTCGTAATGCCTAAAGGCCCTATAGTTTGCTCAAAGACCCTATAATTTGCCGAAAGACCCTATATTTTGCCCAAAGGCCTAATATCCATGCCCAATAGGCCTATTGGGCACGATAGTGGATATTGGCGGTAACACCTCCTTTCTCCTCTCCACCCAAAATCTCCTCACAAATACCTTAGTCTCCTCACCACAACCTTATCCCTTATTAAGACATTAATAAGAACTCCATTAAGACAACTAGCAATGTAATTGCAATTAGCAAAGGGGCACAATATCAAAAAAATCATACACAACGGCAGAGATGGAGCTTAAATTGTTGTTGGTTTAATGTAAATTTAATGTTATTTTAAAAGGTCACCTCTGATACACTCCAGAAGTTTCACATCCACCCCAGAGGTGATTCACTCCATCCTTTTTTCTCAGAATGTGGCTGGAGAATTTGAGAATAGTGGGATCGAGGAGACTGTGGGAAAGAGGAATTATTTTTTGGTACTTTCATGTGACGGAATCTTCTCCAATAAGGAAACTCAAATTGAGGTCTTATGAATTGATATATTCACCTGGTACCTGGTGACATCCTCTACATTCTTTATCTTTCAGTGTTGTACAAGAAATATCCTGTAAAGCTCAATTTTAGGCATAACATTGACTTTGACACTTGTTGTCTATCATCTGAGCCTTACATGGTATATCAAGTACCATTGGTTTACCGGTTACGGTGTGTAGTTTTTTTCATGAGAGCTCAGATTTTAAGCAAAGGTACGTTTTTGCAACCGTTTGATCTCTGATTACGTAATTGATTTGCATGTTGGTCAAATAACATGTATAAAACTCCTAATTCCAGACACGTGCAGCAGAAAGTTGTTGGAATTGGACCACTGGTTCGGGAGATATTGCAATTATTTTAGTTTCGCTCGCCCTTGAAACTGTCATTTTCAAATACCTACCATACTTTGTTATGTCCCACTGCTGACACATACATAAACTCTGCATTTTTAGACATAAAATTGACTTTCAAACTTGTTATCTATTATCTTTTCCCTAAATGACTCAACAAGTCCAATGGGTTTGGCAGCTATGGTGTTTGTTGTTTGATGAGGTGTTCAGATTTTAGGCAGTGGTCATTTTTGTGACCTTTTGACCTCTGATGACCTAATTAATTTGCATATTGGTCATATAATGACCTATATTTATAGAACCCACAAGTCCGAACATTTTATAGGGAAATATGTTGGGATAGAACAATTGGTTCAGGAGATATAGTGATTTTAGTTTCCCTCGCCCTTAAAACGGTCATTTTCAAATATCTGACATATTTTTTCTTGTGCCAATGCTGAAACACACATAATTTCTGCAATTTTAGACATAAAATTTACTTCGACACTTTTTATCTATAATCTGACCTCTAAATCACTTAACAAGTCACATTGGTGTGGCAGCTAAGAAGTTTGTTTTTGGATAAGGGTTCAGATTTTAAGCAATGGTAGTTTTTTGTAACCTTTTGACCTCTGATGACCTAATTAATTTGCATATTGGTCATATAATGACCTATATGTGGAGAACTTACAAGTCCGAACATTTTGAGGGGTAATTTGTGGGGATAGGACCATTGGTTCAGAAGATACAGCAATTTTAGTTTCCTCCACCCTTAAAATGGTCATTTTCAAACATGTACCATATTTCATTATGTGCCGCTGCCGACACATGCATGAATTATCCGTTTATTGGCATAAAATGGACTTTCATACTTGTTATCTATAATCTGAGCCCTCCATGACCTACCAAGTCTCATTGGGTTGGCAGCTGTGGTGTTCATTTGGACAATGGTTCAGATTTTAAGCAATAGTCAATTTTTGTGACCTTTTGACCTCTGACGACCTACTTAATTTACATATTGGTAATATATTGACCTATATTTGTGAAACTTAAAATTCCAGACATTTTGAGGGGTCATTTGTAGAAATTGGTCCACTGATTCAGTAGATATAGCAATTTTAGTTTCCCCCACCCTTTAATTCATGTGCTCAAATCCGACACAGATTCCCATATTTAAGGGCTGATTACTACCACTAAGCTGCCGCTCCAATCTTGGGCTCAAACTTTTTTATAGTCTATAGGCATATGTCTTTCAGAAAAACACTGTTAGATTTTGCCACCCCAGGTGGATCCAATATCTGGTGTGGCTCATGGACTATAGCACATATAACATATCACAAAGAACAATCATCATATGGTACATATAACATATGTTTGTATTTATAATCGTCTTACCGTAAATGTATTCTAAAACAAGAAATCCATGCTCGAGACATTATCAAAATTTTGTAACCAGATTGTCAAAGCATCTTTGAAGCATTGAATAGAGGACTTAGCTTTTAGTTCTTTAGGAATTTCCGACCACAATAAATATCGTCTGTAGATATCCCTTACCTTGATGAATCGATGTACTGTTAAGAATACTTACATAAAAAATCCTCCATCTGGGAATTCTGGGGAACTTTTTGTGGCGAAACTAGAGATTTCAAGGATTCATGCGGTACCAAATTTGTGCTGTTATGAGGAGGTCCAGGGTATGTCTCGTATTGGGCCTTTTTCGACTGGCCTAAAAGCAAATACTTGCTCAATCTTCACCAAATTGTCAAGACTTATAGTCTGTACACAGTAGCAGGTGTTCTGATAAAATTATTGATTGAAAGAAAGTTGCATAATGACTGTATGGCAAAAAAACTAATTTAGTTGAAATTTAAACATATAGCCAGTTCTGATGCTATATATATGTCATTTGCATGACAGTAATAGTCACCAAAGTGTCTAAATGTGTTAGGTACACATCAAATTAAGCTTTCCTGACAAAATTGCAAATACATATATGGTTTTACCCTTGGTTCTTAGGGTTTTACATAAGCTATTTTGGCTGAAAATATGGCCACATTTTAGTAGGTGAAGGAAGATAGAACGCTACATTTTATGAACAGAAAATTGTGTCAATTGCTTTAAATCAATGTAGAATTTAATAAAACAAATGAATTTGTTAAAGTAGAGAAAGTTTTACTACTTTATTCTTACTTGAGAAATTAACAATTTTTCTAATTATAAACACTTCAAGCAAACCCAATGAACCAATGTTAAAGCTGCATATTTAATTGCGATTTTGTCATGAATGCTTAATTTGGTGTGTGACAAACACTTCCAGACACTTTGGTTACTAGTATTAGCATGCAAGGAACATTTACCATCAGAACTGATTATATGCTTCAATTTCAACCAATTTATTATTTTCTTTTACATTTATTATATAAAATTCTCTAATTCAACAATTTTTATCAGAACACATGCTACTGTGTACAGACTATAATTCCCGACAATTTGGTGAAGATTGAGCAAGTATTTGCTTTGTTATAATTGGTCGCAATAATAGTGCCATGGTGAAGCATAGCAGCTGGGTGAAAACTAACGGCCATGGCTGTATGCACAGGTGAAATTTAGTAATATGTGCATAACTTTTTAATACTTTAGTTTGGAATGATTTTAGTTGATGGAATTGTTATTGTGTGTGGTTCAGACACAGCATTAAGCAATAAATGTTTCTGTGAACGACTGATCTGTTAAATACGACAAAATGCTGCCTTCCTCAGGCTTATTCAGGAGGTCTCTTAATTCTTGCATAAAACCTTATAAATATATATATTACTCGAAAATGTCAAAACCATTTTTTTTTTCTAAGTGCAAAAAATACATGTGAGTAACCTGATAATGAAATAGTTCATTTGATTTATTTCGATTTTATTTATTAACTTGCAAACATCGCTTACAGAACATACAGTGGCCTACAAAAATGTTAATACAATTTTCAGTTTTCACAAGTTACAGTGCCGCCTGTAAGTAAGTGAAACGCATGATATTGTGCCATTGCATCAATGTTAAACATCCTTAACCAAAATGCTTCTGGAAGGACGAATTCTCATCCGATGAGAGGAAAACATTTTAGGTCATAACTCTGACTACAGCGAAAAAAATGGGCTGCTATTTTTATCCCACTTGCCTCACACATCGGCCTTTATGACCCACTTTGTTTCCCTTTCATCCGATGAGAATTCATTGCTCCACAAGCAGTTTGGCTGAGGATGTTTAGCATTGATGCAAAGGCAAAATGTCATGCGTTTCACTTACTTACAGGCGGCACTGTATCTATAAGTTTGCATAGACGATTTTTGAGGATTGCTCCCAGATGTCTATGATCTGTACAGAAAGGGGGGGGTAAGCCCAGAAAATAATAAGATAAGAATGAAAAGGTGTGTTAACAATAGTAATTAATAATCAATGAGGTGAGAAGAAAATTGGAAAGAAGTACAAATATACATTTGATTATGAATACGAGATGAAAAATAAGAATAGTTAAGAAAAAAAACAAAAAAAAGCACATAAATAAGTGACAATTAATAATCAAATAATAATAATAAGGTAAGGAAAAAAAAAGAATTGGAAAGAAGTACATATAATTATGATTCAGAGATTACTAAAAAATATATATATATGAGCATTCTCAAAAATAGGCCCAAAACCTTACACAATGACTAAAATTTAATTATCATTTCAACTGAGTGGCTATGGTTTAAAACTGAAGTGGAATAGCAATAGTTTCTGAATTTCATTATAATCTGTGTATAGAATGCATAATAATTTCATAGTTTGGCGCCAATCGGAGGTATATCACTAATTTAGACGTGTGTTACTCTTGACCAATGTGGAAAGACTGCTCTGTACTTAAACAATGCAATGCATGGTTTTAACTTTTTCATAGCTAACTTGAGTCGTAACAATATTACATTGAAAAGTCATTTTTATATTATACTGCAGAGAAAATAACCAGACATGCGCATGCAGAAAGTTCTCCACATCAAAAATACACATTTCAAAATCTCTCTGTCAATTCAGAGATGCATTAGTCAGTATTTTTCAATACCAGTGGTCTAGTATAGTGAAGTTAGCATATCTTGGCATTGATGCACCATGGCCGGCAATTTCATTTATAATTTCAGTACCAAAAATTTGGAAGTGTGTTACCATTGATGTTTAGTACGAAAATAGGGTCATTCAAGACTAAATTGGCAATATTATCATGAAGAATGTAATGATTTTGTAATTTTGACAGTGGACTTTCCACATATAAATGATTGTATCTTCCTCCAAACATCACATTTCTTTCAGTCAGTGATCTTCAAATCAATAAGTTGAAGTAAATTTAAGATATCTGATTCAGCATGTTGCATTTTATTAAAAGTATGTTATCTTTATTGTAGGTAGGATTGTGAAATCTGACATGCCTGTTATCCTAATAAGGTTGACCCTATAACTCATCTTCAAAATTGAGCTACTGCCAGCATATTTTTATTATGTCCTAATAATAATATAATTTAACATGAGTTCAGTTAGTTGAAACCAGTTGTGACCATATAGTTATCGAAAGGTCTCCTAAACAAATTTTTTCTTCATTGTCATTGTACATTAGGGTGCATCGGCTGCCCCTTATATTGTCGTATTCATTTGCACTTTTGCCGTATTATTCCATTGCCAGTAAAAAGACATTCTGCAAAATTTCAATAAGATTGGTCGTCTCCTTAGGGTGGCACAATTGCATTAAAGTTTGGTCCAAAAATGAAAAAAGTGATGTTTTGAATAATGGTTGGAAATTTCTAGCTTTAATATCGTTTGATTTTGGAATTTGATCCATATACCATTGTTCTTAGAAAAAAATAAGCTTCAATTTGAATGGTAGAAAGCTATATTTCTGAAAGTTTTTCACTTTGAGGAAATTCCGAAAGTAGAAAGTTTCGGACTATGGTGAAAAAAGGTTTTGAAAGAACTGCTTAAAAGGTTTCTTTTAACACAACTGTCACATCTTCAGTGGAATAGAGTATAAGGCACACTTTGGTGAAGAAAGTAAGAATTTCAACATGTTTTTCAAGTATCTAAAAATCAACAATATCCAAATATACAAATTTGCATTAAATACATGTAAACATGAGAAATAAATTTCTTTAATGCAACGTCGTTCTGCCATGTACTTTTATTTTGACTGCATTATAATTCCATCAAGGTTTTATTAAATGATGTGGCAGATCACTTCCTCAGTTTAGAGACTTTTCTGAGTTCTGAAAGTCATATTAACATTGTTTTTTAGATTTATCACATTTCTATAATTCAAAAAGAAAATATCACTGCACAAACCCAACTTCTCCTAAATGGAAACCATTGATGTTGGTATTCAAATTGAAGCTCTTTTTCTAAGAAATCTAACTGTACCATCTATAAGTCAATCAAATAAAAACTGAAAATATTATTCACAACCGCGAAACGGCAAAATAATACCTTATGCTAAAATTTCAGGCTGTAGTGCCACCATTAGATATTGGAATTTTTTCAAAAAATTTTAGAGGGCTACTTTTGTGACATTAAGGAAAAGTGCATGAAATTTTGAAGATATAAGGGGCAGACGATGCACCCTATTGGGGAAAACCCAGAAGCAGTCTAATGCTCTATCAGCATATTTGTACTTTTTATGCTTTACTTTATGTTGTATATCTTGTTTCAGAGAGACCCATGCCGCTTTGTGTGATGTGCTGTTGTAATCACCTGTATGCTGGTTTAGTGAGTAGGCCATCGCAGAATTTCATCTCAAACCTCATCCGTTCACTCATTCACCCCTGTATCAGTTATCAAGAGCAAATCAACGGTAAAAACTGCAAATGCATGACCAAAAGTATAAAAATTTCTGAGAAAAGTGAAAGCATTATCACCTCACTTCAATTCTCAGCTGATGTTGTACAGTGTTTATGTTTGTTAATTGTTGTTCTGTGTTTCTTGTTTCATAATAAGCCTGATTATGATCCATTGACCCACTTCTTATCTGTTTTTAGTGACAGCTGTTTGTGCCTGCTATTCATCAATGCCATGCTCATCTTGTAATGACTGACAATTTACTTGATCTACTCAACTTAGAATGTGATGAAGATGACCTTGATGATGGTATGCCGGAAATGTTTGTCAGCTCTCCTTACTACTGTAATGAAGACACAGTAAAGGTACTTAGTGATAATGATAAGTCTCTAAACATGTTAAGTTTAAACTGTCAGTCCTTGTTCTCCAAATTTGATATGCTTAATGTTTACCTTAATTACTATGCAGAATCAAATTGCATGTTTCATATTATTTGTCTACAGGAAACTTGGCTGTCTGCTGACCATGATGTAAACCCCTTGCAAATAGATGGCTATAAACTAATTTACAAACCTAAAATAGCTAGCCAACATGGAGGTGTAGCTTATTATATAAGAGATACTCTGAAATTTAAAGTTCTACCTATGATCATAAATAATGATCTATGTGATAGTCTTTTTATCGAAATCCAACTCTCAGAAACTTCAAGCAAAGGCTGTGGCAACGTTATTTTGGGAAATATATACAGGCCTCCACGAGACAATGTCGGTAATTATACAGCTTTTACAGAAAGTATGGAACAGACTTTATTGGGATTACAAAATTGGTCAAATGTCGTAATATTTGGCGATTTCAATATAGATTTAATGAAAAAAAAGAAAAAGAACATATAAATTCTTTCTTCTATTCATTGATAAGTGACGGTTTCTATCCCAAAATAACAATGCCAACCAGAATCACCAGTAATAGCAGAACTCTAATTGATAATTGCTTTGTGAAGTCCTTGGCTGGTCTCTCAGCTACAACCTCTGGCATTCTGCTCCAGAATATATCTGACCATCAACCCTACTTTGTTTGCTTCAAAAATTTAAAAATACCCTGCAATAGACAAAGGCTAGTAAGGTCAGCTATCCATTCACCTAGCGCAATCGCGAATTTAAAACATGATTTGGTACATTCCTGTATCATAGACAGCTTTAAGCAATATGATCCGAATTATAATTATGATATTCTAAATGATGTGCTGATAAAACTAACTAACAAACATTTTCCTATCAAATTTGTGAAGTATAATAAGCATAAGCATAAGAGCTCTAGATGGATTACTACAGGTATAATAAAATCAATCAAATTTAGGGATGCTCTTTACAAGAGACTGAAGGATACACCAGTATCAGATTTTATGCATGATACTCTAAAAACTAATTTAAATACTTATAACAGGTTTCTGAAAAAAATGATTAGAAATGCAAAAGCACATTACTATCAATCTAAATTCAAGAAACATAAACAAGACATAAAGAAAACGTGGGAATGTATAAAAGAATTAATTAGCTCTTCTTCAAAAAGTCAAAACGAACCTCCTGATCAATTTATCATTAATAATGAAGTGCATGACGACCCCAAAAGAATTGCTAATGCTTTTAATAACTATTACACTAACATAGGTATAAATCTGGCTGATAAAATAACACCTATTGATAATGTCAACTATACTAACTACTTAAATGAGATTAATATACCAGACTTTGCTTTTAAAATTATAAACGAGGAAACTGTAAGGAAAATAATTGATAGTCTGAAGCCAAAAACTAGCCAGGGAATAGATAACATATCTAATAAACTACTTAAACAAATTAAAGATGAAATACTTAAGCCACTAACACTTATTATCAATCAAACACTCAATAGTGGCATATTTCCAGAAAAACTCAAAATTGCAAAAGTACTCCCAATACACAAGAAAGGTGATACTAACATAATAGAAAACTACAGACCAATATCAATTCTCTCGAGTGTGTCAAAGGTCTTTGAGAGAATCATACATCAGCAATTATTTGATCACTTTAGTAATAATAATCTGTTCTATGATAATCAATATGGCTTTAGAGCGTATCACTCAACAGAAATGGCAGCTTTAGAACTTGTTGACAGAATAACTTGTGCAATGGATAACAAACATATCTCACTTAGTATATTTCTTGATCTCTCAAAGGCCTTTGACACGCTGGACCATTCTATACTCATAGAGAAATTAAAGCATTATGGAATAAAGGGGAATGCACTTAAACTTTTTCAAACATATCTGTCAGAAAGACCTCAAATTGTTAGCTATAACAGTGCAACATCTGAGGAATTGATTATTAAGACTGGTGTCCCTCAAGGTTCAATTTTGGGGCCCTTGCTCTTTATTATATACTTAAATGACATATCCTCTGCATGTTCTCTCTTTCATCCAATAATATATGCAGATGACACTGCTCTTTTCACTGCCCTGGAATCTTCCTTGAATCATCAACAGAATTTAATAACAGATATAAATACTGAATTAGAAAAGGTAAACATTTGGTTTAAAGTAAATAAACTGTCTTTAAATGGGGATAAAACTAAAGCTATGCTGTTTCATCCAGTACAAAAGAAGCCAATTGATATGGAAATCAATATAAATGGTAAATTGATAGAATTTGTAAAAGACTTTAAGTACTTAGGTATAACCTTAGATTGTCACCTATCTTGGAAACCTCACATAACCCAGTTAACAAAGAAAATAGCCAAAACCAATGGAATACTATCTCGATTAAGACGTTTTCTGCCACAAAACATACTTCAAATGATATACAGTTCGTTAATTTTGCCTTACTTAAGCTTTGGGGTTGTTGTCTGGGGTGGATCAGCTGAGAGACTGGCTAAGCTGCAAAAAAAGTCTGTTAGACTGATAAGTCGTTCCAAATATAATGCTCACACTAACCCTCTTTTTAAGTCCCTGAACCTCCTTAAAATTGGTGATATATACCTGTTACAATTGTATAAATTCATCTATAAATTAGAGAACAAAACTCTTCCTACGTACTTTATCAACCAAATGTTTATACGCAACAATGACATGCACAGTTATGATACTAGAAATGCTACTAATCTTAGGGTACCTCTGGGAAGACATAGCTTAGTTGATAGAAGTATTAGATTGCGATTCCGCACATCTATAATTCAATTCCTCCTCCAAAAAGGGAAAGTTAACACCCATAGTCTGAATGGTTTCAGTAGATATGCCAAGAATTTCCTTATTGACAAATATGTCACAGAATGTGACATAGAAAATTGTTTCATATGTTCTTAATTTACTCAGTCATAAATCTTTCTTTCATTTCATTCTCCATCCTCTCATTCCCTTCATCTCATACTTCTCACTCATCAGTCTTGGTCCAAATGCACAGCATACCAGAATGACTGGCATGGTTCTCTCTGAGACACATAAGGGGGGGATCTTGACAGCGACAGAAATCTGTCTTAAAGATCCCTCCCTCCCTTACACATTGTTTCATCTGTGCTGGGAAAAGCAAATAAAAAGTCTTAAAATCAGTCTATTGTACATTACGGTACAACAGGGGCAAAGAAACTTTTTTTATTTCCTTGTGCTGAACAACCTTTTTTTAGCAAATTGTCACTGACATCACCAAGATTTTGCAGCTTCTCTGTACGTCCCATACACTGCTTGTTTGCTGCGGCTGCAGCATGCTTGCCCACTTGCTAGTACTGCGGCTATTTGCAGCTGATAATGTGACGTTACAGTTGCAGGAGTTATTTATAGCATCTTGGAAATAGTGACGTCACCTCTGGCAGTCTCTGTTGTGACGTCATTACCATTGTGCCTCATTCAGTAATGACGTCATAATCACGGTACCACTTTTTGACAGCCTGCCCCATCCCCAAGATTTCCCTCGTATATCCCTGGGTCTGTGTGAGTACAGCTCCTGCCATATTTAGACCTGTGGTCTCCATTATTATTATTATGACAGGTAAAAGGGACAAAGTGAGAGATAGAAAATACATTTCGCAAGAGGGTGTAGACAGATTAAAACTATGAATTGTAGATGCTCTCGGAGAGGTGAGCTGAAGGAGGAACATTCAAGGGTGCAGAAAGCACGTTGTTTGCAGGTTAATGAAGAAGATGTAAGCAGGATGGGAATCTCTCCCTTCAACCCCCGGCTCAGGAGGTGATTCAAGAAATTATGAGTCCCAAGATATTTCAGGCAATGACAATAATGAAGGGACTGGTGCTGAGTGTCTCATTGTTTGAGGCTAGTATAGGGTAAGTGATAGACTGGTATATACGTAGCATTTTACAAATGCTTAATTCATGGCACTTTGGGCAAAGACAAAGAGATCAGAAGAGCCCAATCACTTCCCATTTCTCCTGAGTTGCTAGGGTAGGCTTCTCAACAGCAGTCATTCCAAGCCATTTTAGTAAAATTTATCTCAATTTCTCCCCCAGCCTTTCAATGCCAAGGTAAATAATGCTGCAGAAGATGCTCTAGGCAACTGGTACACCTTTTCAGATTTTCCATTGTACATTGTACAACAGATTCCTAAAGGGCATGCTCCTGAACTTTTTAAACTGTTTTTAGATAGCTGTGCGATTCTAGACCCTAGGTCTCACAAAAATTGTTAGGAAGCAAAATTTTTGGGATGACTATTACATGCTCCAACTTTCTGAATTTATGTATAGGTGGCATCTGAATGCAACAGTAAAGCTCTTTTGGAATCCCCTTTGCTTTCAACAAGGTGATTGGTGCTAAGGAGTTTGACTTAATGACTGTGTTTGCTGAATGTTCGGGTCAGCTAGTTATTACGTTTTTAAGACAGCAATCAATGGAAATATCCTATTGGAAGTCAACTCTTGCACAGCTCCAATGCGGTAGTTTTATCACTTTTTTTCTCCTTATGCCGATAAGTCTGGAGTGAGGCCACAACTCATTTAAAATTGTTGTATAGTCACTTGCAGTAATCAGAAAGTACTTTAATGCATGAGATCACTGGATTACTGGCTTTGCAAGTATCCATCCCCTTAGATGTGATGAAACCAAGAAGTTTGGCTGAGATCCAAGAAATAATTATGTTCAATTCTTGTTGAGAAAAAGAATATACTTAAATCTTAGTCTTATTCCTACAATTTTTTTAGTCAAGGTATCACATTATTCATTCTGTAGATTATTTATGGTATGATTATTGACTGTAATTAACTATTATCAATTCCATTTGATTTACATTTGTACCCAAACAACCGTTCTATATAACACCAACTTGGCAGATAAGTCTACTGAAAACTCACAAAATGCAGTGACCATGTTAGCCATCTTCATTATTTCTACTCCCCGGGTATAGAGTTGTGACAGATGTGAAATTGTCTTTGGATAAATTTACAATGTTTTTTTTTGTTTCTGAACATGTTGCGAAAGGTACTGTAAAATTATATGAAAATGTACATTACAAGTTAGATTTCAAGCATTTTACAGATATGTGCCCTTTGATTGTTAATTCTTAATTTTTTTATAATGTAATTTTATTCATAAATGAGGATGCAATGGACAAACCATCAACAATATGTTTCACCTATTATCAAAGTTATAATGGCACACTTCAAATGTCCAAATGCCTCTCTAGTTATCTTAGTGAGGACTGTAAGCTTTCTTTTCTTAGAAATTATATACTCTCATAATTTTTATATTGTGCTGCTTTGTACCATTAAAACGCTTAAGAACAAAATGGAGATGATTCTGTGCGCGTACCTAATGTTTGTATATGAAGGCTACAAGGCATCATATTCGGAACTCTAGGCCAAGGCCAATACGGATACAATAGAACTAAAAAGAGAAAAGTGCGTCTTACAGGAAATATTCAGATGTTTGAGAGTTGATGCATGGGACACAATTATATAAATAACATTTTCAATGTGAGAACGACGTAATAATAAAGGGGACCTTCCTTCCTTGTCGATAATTTCAGAACCACTATTTACAGTTTGCACTTCCTCAAATCGATGGGACCAAGGCTATGGAACCTTTTCAATTAGGGGGGGGGACTTAATTTGCTTTTTGGGGAAATTCAATATGTATACCAGCCCAATTTGTGCCATTGGGTCCCCCATTGAAAATCTGACATATGCCTTGGAGTTTTGATGATCTAAAACGCTCGCGAGAACGTTTACATCTACCGAGTTAAGTTACCATTAGACATATGATAAAACAAATAGTACCGTAATATGGGGTGAATCGGGACACTGGGGTGAATCGGGACAGAACAGGAATGTGTTTTATTTCTTAAACTACAAGTACTTCTATTTAACCCAGGTCCGTAATTTTTGGCACAATTTTAGCATACAGGATAGCGTATATTGTGGTCGAATTTTATCATTCTAACTGCAGGCAGTGAGGAGCTACAGCACTTTAAACTTGGCCGTGCAGAAACTTAATTTTTGACAGGTGGTCAAAACTTTGCTCATATCACAAAAAGCATTAATATTAGAGCCACAAAAATAGCAGGAAACTTTTATAACCTATATTTGGCAAATTAAGGGACCAGAAGAGTTGACTAGATGTGGGATTTTGTATGTTTGGTCGTGGGTTCAGATCCAGGGCAATGACAAAGTATTGGAATCAACAAAAATAACCCTACTAATTTTCATTTGAGTATAAAAGCATGGCTTTTTAAAGGAATATTATTGAAATTGTCATCACTGATATTGGATTTAGTTCAGAATTACTTATATATGGCGTAATTAAACGAAATATAAATATTTTAATACTTTTGTGTAATTTATCATATTTTCAAAAATATGCAAATTCTACATATAATTGAGGTCAGAATTTTCTCAAAATTTTTTTTTTGAATGTTAAACATATTTTTTATTGTTAATTCACATGTAGCAATCACCTAGACACGACAGGAAGTATTATTTTATAGAAATAGAGGACTGTCCCGATTCACCCCAAAATAAGGGGTGAATTGGGACAGTGGTTTTTCAACAATAAATCATTGAAAATTAAAGACATCTTTTAATGCTCCTACGGATAGTTGGGCCTTAAGTTCGGACATAAATAGACACCATATTTTGATTGATAAGATGATTTGTGACCATGCTATGACAGAAAAACCCTCAATTCTGTCCCGATTCACCCCATATTACGGTACCATTGAATTCCCTTGTCAAGAGCTTTAAAATGAGTACCCACATGATGGGTCTACTATGATATTTATTGTCAGATTTATTAAGAAATTATACTGCAAATTGCATCGAGTAGCACCTTTAACTTAACTCTATGAAGTTCAGGCAACTTTGATAAATTAGAAAGTCCAAGTGTTTTAGTGAAATATCTAATACTAAACACAACTTTTTTTGCATCTCAATTAGGCATCTGAACATATTTTATGGTTTAACATTACATTTGAAAAAAATTGTCATTGTTTTATTCAGAAATACTATTGCTTTTATTCGCACAACACACATTACTGATTCATTCACTTACACTCATGATGATATTGTGCAATTCAAAGAAATGAATTCTTTGAGGTAAGCTAACAGAAAATAGGCTATCACAATTTTGATGATTACTATAATGCAATTAATGTAATAGACATGATGAAGTATAATAAAATAAGAGTACACTGCAATGTCAGCAATCTATTAAGTAATATTGAAGTTACGAGAAGTGATATGTTACAAAATTTAACTGTGGAATAATGTATTTCATATGTGAATGACTACATAGCTATTTCAAGATCAAGCCATCCATGTAGGAGCATTGATATTATAGCCTACTCTGATTGAGACTTACGTTCTGACCAGGCAGACCAGGTAATGTAGCCCAGGTAATGTAGATATTATAAATATCAATATTCAATAAACAGGAAATTTGGATATCTTAAAACATTGATGCCTGTAGTGTCAGTGGTGAAATCAGACATTCCTTGCCCAGAATTAGGACTAGTAATTTAAGTAGGCTGTAATTTTGCAAAATGATATATTCAAAAGTCTCGGAACTGACACTTAAAATCAATCATCCAAAATCAACTGAATAGTTTTGAAAATATCAATGGATGGAACTGCTTAGTCAAACTTATGTTACTAATCTTTCATGACATATGAATGGACAGTTGATTCTGAAAGCTAAGTAGTAAATAAATTATAATGGTTCTGTCTTGGAAGTACTATGTATAGAGTTTCATGTAGGTATATATTATATGATTTGTGAAATTGCTTCTACCCATTTTAGATGAATTTTTGACTGAATTTCGCGTGATTACCACATATTGATAGTTATCCATGATTCAAGATTCAAGATTCAAGATTCAAGATTCTGTTTATTTCCATACACATTACAAAAATGAATAAATGAGGGATGGATATTAGATGAGGATGTTTACATTTGCAAGGTGATGGAGGAGACTACCAGATTGGCCCTGATGGACCGCTGTTCAGTAGCCACCTGAATGATTATGTTAGAAGTGAAGACTCTTGTGGAAACTGTTGAACACATAGGCACAATAATAATGAGTAAAAAATCTTTAAATTTCAGGAAATGACAAGCTATAATTTAATTGAAGCAATAACTGTGGACGCCTATGAATTGATTCAGTTGCACCAAGCCAAATTCACAGATTTCCACATATATAGCAGTGTTCAATGTTGCATGTATTACTATATTGTTGTATAGTATAATTTTTCATATAAGATGAAAAGCCAGTGATGCTGTGTGTATATATTTTTTCACGTACTATGATTGGAGCGTTGTTGTAAGCAGAAGGTATTTTGTATCTAACATTATTCTTAGCAAAAGAATGTTTAACAATCGGAATTTGGAAATAAGAAGAATTTCTAGTCTCAAAAGAATGGTTGTCTGAATTACGAATAAACATGTTGTTGAAGTAGGTTGGCAAGATGCTGTTAGTATATTTAAAACAAAATTTGAGGTCATGCAGTGCGCTTAGGTCTTGTAACTTAAGAATATTCAATTTCTTAAATATAGGCTCAGTATGAGCATTATAAGAAGCATTAGTAATGACACGTACAGCCCTCTTTTGTAACTTCTCAAATTTTTGAGATTTTGAACCCCATAAATTTATTCCATATATCAAGTGTGGGATTATTAATGAGCTATAGATAGTT
This sequence comes from Platynereis dumerilii, assembly GCA_026936325.1. NCBI lineage: Eukaryota > Metazoa > Annelida > Polychaeta > Phyllodocida > Nereididae > Platynereis > Platynereis dumerilii. The sequence continues at coordinate 1,457,184 of JAPTHN010000043.1, read as the reverse complement.
TTTAATACAGACTGTGGTAAAAAGTGTTTAAGTTTGTTCATTACAGCTACTGTTTTTGCTATTTTCTTTGAAATTTTGGCAATGTGCTCTTTCCAGCTGAGGCATTTATCCACAACTATCCCTAGAAAATCAAATTTTTCAACAAACATAATCTTTGTATCATTAATTTTCAAGTTTGGTAAGATAACCTTTTTTTGGGGCATATGAAATACCATAGCTTTTGTTTTTTCTGTGTTTAGAGATAATTTATTTACTTGCAGCCAAATGTTAATTTTATTCAGTTCATCATTTATTTTCTCTTGAACAGATACATTATTATTACCGTGAGAAAAAGTGTTTAAAGTTGCAGAGAGGGTAGTATCATCCGCATAGACAATTGGGTAAAATATTTCACTGGCCTGTACTAAGTCATTAACATAAATAATAAACAAGAGGGGGCCCAAAATGGACCCTTGTGGAACACCAGTTGTTAACGTTAATTCCTGGGAATAAATGTTGTCATAATAAACGCACTGTGTCCTATTTTCCAGATAATTTTTGAAAAGTTCTAAAGATTTTCCCTGAATGCCATAATAAAATAACTTATGAAGCAAAATTCCGTGATCTAAGGTATCGAATGCTTTACTTAAATCTATATATATGTTTAACAGGATTTCCCCTTTATCCATGCGTGTCGTTACTCTATCAATAAGTTCAATTGCTGCCAATTCAGTTGAATGTCTTTTTTACGAAAACCATATTGACTGTTGTAATAAAGTTTCAAATTCTGAAAGTGATCATGCAGCTGATCATGCATTACCCTCTCTGCAACTTTTGACATAACAGGTAAGAGAGACACAGGTCTATAATTCTTAAGTAGATATTCTTCTTCCTTTTTGTAAAGTGGTATTATTTTAGCTTGCTTCATATCATTGGGAAATATTCCTGTGGTGAACATCTGATTAATTATAATAGTTAAAGGTCTAGCTATAATGTGTTTAATATTCTTTAATTTTTTACTAGAAAGACCATCAATACCACAAGATGACTTTGGTTTTAGATTATCAATAACCTTGCGAACTGTCTCCTCATTGACCTGATTAAATGTGAACTCACTTGTGACAGGGTTTTTAAGATAGTCTGTAAAATCTTTATTTTGAGGTGGTACAATTGATTCTGCTAATTTTGATCCAATTTCTGAGTAATATTTATTAAATTCATTAGCAATAAGTAAAGATTCTGAAACGTGTTTGTCATCAATTAGGAAATATTTGGGTAATGTTTTATTATTTTTTGTTCTATTCAAAATTCCCTTTATAGTTAACCATGTCTGTTTAATGTCATTCTTGAATTTATAAAAACATTCTTCGTAGTAACTCTTTTTAGCTAACCTTATTGTTTTTCTTAAAATTTTGTTGTATGTTCTTAAATTAGTACTAAGTGTATAGTATTCTTGCGAAGCAGGGACAGCTGAGCGAACTCTTTTAAACAGTTTATCTCTAAATTTTATTGAAAGCAGAAGTCCTTTAGTTATCCAATTATTTTTCTTGTGTTTATATTTACGATATTTAACTAATTTACTAGGCATATATTTATCTCTGGTCTGTGTGATAATATTGTTTAGTTTCTCATAATTTATATTTGGATCAGTTTCTAAGTTGTTGTCGAATTGATCTGCATCACAAACCTTCTCTAAGTCATTAATGAAATCTCTTAAAGCAGATGGGGAGTTTTTATTTACTTTTATGTATTTTTGTGCAGTTGCATGGCATCAATTTAGTGCAGGATATACATTAGCATTACTTATTATTGTACATAGTCCATGTGAGATCATTCTTAGTCTGGAAGCATTTGGCCTCATAACAATCAAACTTTATGAAAGGCAAAATACAACCAATGATAATATTTTAATGATTTGTAAAAAATCATTGTTTTTATCAAAGTGTGGAGTACTTGGTAGTTTTAGACCAATTTTCTAGCAAGCCAGAAGGGCCAGGCTTCGGATAAATAAGTCAGGACCTACTACATATAGGTAGCTTATGAACAGTTGATGTCATACTTGCTCGTCTTTTTACCTTCAGCGAACGAAGTTCGGAGAAGGTATTGTAATCACTTGGGTAAAAATGCTGTCCGTCCGCCGGGCGGGCGGCGGGCGGGTGGGCGGGCGGTCGGGCGGCGGGCGGATAAAGCGTTTCCGGCCCAGCACTCAGCCTCTATTGAATGTATGTGGATGAAATTTGGTACACATATAGCCTGTATGGTCTAGTTGTGCCTTTTGATGGTCTGATGAATAGATCTTAAATACTTTTTGAAATAATTAACAAAATATGAAAAAAAAAAATTTTCGTTTCCGGGCCAAGGCTCGGTCATTATTGCATGTGCATGGATGAAATTTGGTACACATGTGGCCTATATGGTCTTGTTGTGCCTTTTGATGGTCGCTTTGACAGATATTCTATACTTTTTGAAAAAATGAGAAAAATATAAAAACATGTGTTTTTTGTTATTTGGGCTAAGACTCAGTCGCTATTGCATGTACATGGATAAAGTTTGGTTCACATATGGTAAATATGGTCCAGTTGTGCCTTTTGAAAGATCTGATGGAAAAAATTATATACTTTTTGAAATATTGAAAAAAAAAAAAATGTATTTTTTGTTTCTGGCACAACATCCGGTCACTATTCCATATATATGGATGAAGTTTGGTACACATGTGGCTTATATGGTCTATTTGTGCCTTTTCATGGTCTAACAGATGGCTATTCTATAGTGTAATATTGAGAAAAAATATTTAAAATATTTTTTTTTATATCGGACCCAAAACTTGCCCACAATTGCATATACAGTAATGCAATTTTCTAAACCAGTCACCTATACAATGTAGCAGTGCTTTTTGATCGTATAACTTTAACACTTTATGAATCATTGGAAAAACAGAAAATTACAATAGAGTTATATTTTTTGGTTTTCAACCGACACCTCATAACCTATACTTCGTACATGCATGAAACTATACCATAATATGCGTAAATTAGTCCAATAAGGCCTTTTCCTTTTGCTGACCATAACATTCACAGGCAAAAATGAACACCAAGTAAATTATCATTTCCATTCATAATGGTATATCAAGCACAAATTATGTAAAATCAATTTTTAAAACAAAGAATCCTGTCTGAAAAAAAAAAAAGATATAATGGTAACGTTAGCTTAGACAAGTTTGACCGAAGGGGAAATCTTTTGTGTGGAAAGCGAAGAAGTATTATTTGCAGCCTTCAGTGCCCTCAGTCCGCTGGATCCGCGTTTTACCCACTCCTGCACTGGCGCCGTGCCTCGTTTCCATTCTTAAAAATTTTTCTGATGGACAGGCACGCATGGCTGAGCTCCACTGATTTCAGTGATTGGACATGGTTATCAGAGCTGTCACACCAACTTCTTTTCAACCCTACCTCTGGATTATGTCTAGATCGATATGGAGCTGTTTTGAGGCACGGAGGAACAAACAGTGCTCCAAAGAGACGTTTTCAGCACCGTTGTCATCACGGCCTGGCAAACCACTTGCATTCATGGCCCGGGAAAACAGTGGGCTTCTGATGTCGTATCCTAGCAACCTATATAGATTTGCACTCTGTGAACTTAAACCTTAGCTGAGGTGACGTCATAACACTACATGACGTCATCTTATCAGATCACCATTATCCATCACCAGAGGACACCACCATGCACACCAACTGTTTGGGACCCTGTCACCCTGAGGGCAGACCTACAAACCACGTGCGTGAAGCCTGCATCAGAACATGACTGTGCCAAGTCTCCTAGCCATCATTCATTGTGCCAATTCTCCTAGTCCATCCATTGGATACAGACTTGACAGGACACACTCCAGATGCCCTACGGTTGCCGTTGCCACGATGATGATCCAGGGTGGCCACGATGTCCAAGATGACGATGTCCAAGATGACGTCTTATATGATCGGTATCCTAGTAACCAATATAGATTAGCACTCAGTGACCTAAACTTTTCAAGTGTGAACGTGACGTCATAACCCATGGGAACCTGGCGCCACCTGTCATCACAATATGACTACACAGCTTGATCAGGGAAGTAAAAATCATCAACAATTTCCAATAAACGATTCTGACTTCTATCATTTTTAATTAATTTCAATCCACAACCATAGGCTCCAACAGGTGTTGAAAAAAACAACAAAAAAAAACACCCAATCAGATACTTGTTGGCCTTATAATCAGTGATGGAAATGGAAAATTTTCGTCGGGGGAGCTCTCGGCTCGCGCAGCAGCGGCTCACCACTCCAAATTTTCAAAAGGGAAAGAATACTTCCACCAGAGCCTAATTTTGGCTAAAAATACCATGAGAATGAAAAAGTAACATGATAATTGTAATTTCACCACTGGTCATTGGGGGAGCTGTAGCAGGGTACAGCTCCCCCTGTTTTTTGGTCAAGGGAGCTCAGCTCCCCCGAGCTCCCCCCCATTTCCATCACTGCTTATAATACACATTCTCACCCATCTTTTCCAGTTTTGGGCTCAAGCTGTAATACGACAGCCTCATTTAGTCCACTACTTCATGGTTTTTTTTAATTATAAATATATACCAATCTCTTACATCTTACTAATACAATCTTTCAATCAGTATCTAAATGATCTCAAATTTTATTTTATCACTTTCCAACTGATGGTGTACTATCACAGTTTCAATTATTCCTGAAAAAAAAAAAAAAATCACCTCATGATTGGGATTGGCTGATGGTGTAAGGCCACAGCCTTATCCACATCCATGTTATACATTAAAAAAAAAAAAATTCTTCATTTAATCATTAATTTTCTTCTCTATTTCCATACATCTATCCCAGATCACCACCTTTGACCGCATGGACAATTGGTGATCACTTATATGTCGACTATCCCAGGTCACTCATTTTTGTGATCAATTATACGTTTTTGATTATCCTCTCCAGTCACCCCACCCAACCCATTCGTCATCACTTACAATATCCACCTCTATCAAAAAAAAGATATAATGGTAACGTTAGCTTATGAAATATGAATGCCAGAAGTGTTTGACATCAAAAATGGTTCAGAATGGAATCGCCTTTAGATTATCTGATATATAGCTTCCTGGTATTCATTTTGAAGGAAATACTCCATAGAATCCAAATATGTTATTCATTTTCTTCTATCTGTGATAGGGCCGCATATATCGCAAACTGCGACTTCACGGACGCGTAATATATCCTGAAAACTTCAAGGCCTATGTCAAGGGTGTAGCGGTGTTCTGATTTTCAAAAAAAATTTTTTAATGGTCTTATCTCACCTAATGGCACATTTTGAGCCGGTATAAATATAAAAGTTGGATTAAGTCCCCCCCCTACTTCAATGCCAACACCACAACATTGAAAAACTCTAATTCTAACTTTAATCATTGAAATTAATACTATACTAGTATATTGTTGTGAATTTTTTCTCGGCTGACCTTGGTACAGTTTATAAATTTTTAGAAAAAAGACGAGATGGTGTAAGAGAACAAATCCAGGGAATTCATCTTGGCATTCTTGTGCAATTTGTTATTTTGAATTTATCTGATTCTGGCCAAGCAGGTGGAGAATTTGTGACGATATCAATTTTATGTTTTGGTTTACCTTGGAACAAAAACTGATATTTCACACTAATTTATTTTTTCTTGATTGCAAATAAAGCCATAAGGCCTTTTTTTTATTTACCCAGTACCCATATTATTGTTACACTCTTGCTTCCAACAATTTTCATTGAAATTGAATTGCAACCATTGCTAGTCATGTGCAGACATGTACTTTATGAAATTGATGGTGAACTTTACCTGTGATACAGCTGAAGGAGACCCAATGTAGCTGAGAAAATGCCAGTGGGCCAGATATTAATGGGGTGATGGTTACTGCGTTACAATATAACTCATTATAAGGAAGAAAGGTGCCCACTTATAATAAACACACTGATGAAAATCATATCCTTTAATTTTTGAACCACACACCAATTACAATTGAAAAACATAAACAGACATTAACATCGCAAGTACAATAAATTTGAAAACAGGTACAGAATTTCATCCCTATAAATTCGGTGTCATATTTCTTGTATATGGTACTTCTATTATTTCAAAGAATGATAATCCGAATTTAAGCATATCGTTAAAAACTATGTTTTCCAACAAGAATATAGAATAAAAATACTAAAACACATAACAACGCTATTGGAAACCAAAAACCCAACATTACAGAAGGTATACATAATATTATATGTATAATAATATCTTAATTCAAACATCTGTGCACAAGCTATGCACAGGAAGCTGATGTATCTCATCTGCTATTTAAGATACATCACAATAGTATGATAAATTTTTGCAACAATACAAAATGAATGTAAACACTGATTATGATTACTAATGCAAATAAGTATACATATTTAAATTAACAATATCATCCATATAAATTCGGTGTCATTTTTCTTGTATATGATACTCATATTATTTCAAAGAATTATAATCCGAATCTAAGCATATTGTTAAAAACTATGTTTTCCAACAAGAAAATAGAATAAAAATACTAAAACACATAACAACCGTTAATAAAAAAAAGTACAACATTGGAAACAAAAAACCCCAACATTACAGAAGGTATACATAATATTATATGTATAATAATATCTTAATTCAAACATCTGTGCACAAGCTATACACAGGAAGCTGATGTATCTCATCCGCTATTTAAGATACATCATAATAGTATGATAAATTGTTGGAACATTACAAAATGAATGTAAACACCGATTATGAGTACTATGCAAATAAGTAAACAGTCAACCCAGAAAATATTTGCACACTTTGATTTTTCAAAATATTTCTCAGAAAAATGACACTATGATACAAACAGCTGTCCTGTGTTTCAGAGCAGTGTTAGTAGGTTAGGATCACATGCATTTCATTTTTTACCAAAATGTATGTTTGTAAAACTTGAAAAAAAGTGAATCACGAAGAAAAAAAATTATTTGCACAGCTGAGCCAACTGCCAGAAACAGCATTTCAAAGATGATATTCCAGTTTTTTTTCAAAGAGACCATGTTGTTTATGGTATCTTTAACATGTTTACACCAATCAAACATTATTTGGGGTTCTCAGGTGGAATTAAAGGGGATACCGAGGAATACACTCAATCCCTTTTTTTTTCTATGTATGGCTATAAAAACTGATGTTGAAAAAGAAAGTCTGAAGAAACTGAGTAATAAACTTCATTATCTCTTTGCCAGTAATAGATGACTTGGCAAGTTTTGTTTGATTACTTGGTTCAATATGCAAATACAAGATGCCAGAAAAGAGCGACATTGGTAGAACCAAACTGAAAAAATCTTAATTACAGGACATACTTTTGCCCTTGTTGACTATTTGACAGTGAGTGGTGAAGAATAGGTTGTAATAGCACAGGCGAAAGCCAGTTGTGATTATCAAGAAGGTAGTTTTCAAATTTTGCACTATATCATTGCTATCAGTCAGCCTACAACTAGCGTGTCTGCGCAGGGTGGCCCAAGGGAGGCCAATAATGAGTGAAAATTTCACATCAATGTTTTTCCTTTGCAAAAAGGAGCAGTAAAATTTAAAATTGTTCACTATTATCATAATTTAAGTCATAATTATTCAATAGGCAAGCCTCATTGAGTCTTGATAATCAATGCATGATCGTTTGTGGAATATACCATACTTACAATATGGTAAATTCAGACAATTATCTTGTTTTGTCTGCAAATATTAAAGGAAACAACTCTGAATATAATGTCTTAATCATTATTGGTTAGCCAGTGGCTAATTAAATTGGCTAGAGGCAGATTATCAGCTGTTTCTTAGCTCAAATTCATCACAAGCACTGTTTTCTGGCATTTTGGGAGGCATATAGATCTTCACTAAAACCTACATGATTAACCATTTCATCACAATTCGACTATTTTTAAGGACTTTACAAGTCAATATTATGAGTATTGCTGCTTTTAAGACCATTTTGATATCCATATGTGGGAGAAAAAACATGATAATAATGTACTCCTCGGACAACACCTGTAATCCCAAATATGAACCCCAAATAATTTCAGACTGATGTTAATGTATTAGAGATATCATAAAAATCCTTGTTTGTTGAGAAAAATTGGAGTATCATCTTTAAAAATTCTGTTTCTGGTAGTTGATTCAAGCGTGCAAACATTTTTTTTGTCATCGGGATTCACTTTTTTCAAGTTTTCCAAAAAAATAAATTTTGGTCATAAATGAAATGCACGTGATCCTAACCTACTAACACTTTTGGCATTTTCCTGTGATATATGATGAAAAATCAAAGTGAGCAATAATTTGTATGCTGACTGTACATATTTAAAAATAACAAAAAACTTTTTTTAATGTATATCATCAGCCTATTTCATTGGTTATACTGTTAGTCATCCATATAACAGGAAAGAGTGATTCAAGTGATCACATTCAATTCTTTGAAAATTTCACTGATGTCCCTGCAGGCCTTACATTTTACTGCTATGGCAATGTTCACATGGAGAGACTCATTCACAATAATGTACCTCTATCACTGCAAGTGCCAGTGTCATTTACCAACCTACAGTTAGATCTGCATTGGCATGGAAATTGAAGCAATTAGTGATATCAGATCGCTCAGTCAATTAATCAAATATCATTTTAAAAATTAGATATATTATGTATATAGTTTTATCTTGATATCAAAGAGATACATGTGTAAAAATCTCAAAAAAAATCCTAAGAAGTCGACTACTACACTACATCTAAAAAGATTAATACAATCATAAGCATATATATTACGAAAAACCGTCCCAGTTCTTGATGTTTGACTTTAAAAAATGCATACAATTCAAAGTATAAGATGTTCGTTTCACACAATCCAAATAATTATTTAATCTTTCTCCTATAATAAATAATGCCTTGAGAGAATAAGCTCAAGATTAATTGAAGGGAGACTTGTCAATTATCCAAAAGTGACAAAGTGAATCAGATGTTATGATCAATGTAGGCTACACTACAGGGAACAATTGAATGTGCTCATTCTTCAGGCAATGATGCAGGTGAATACGGAGAAGAAGTCGATCTAGTATGACTGTTTCAGGGTCAATCCCATGAATCAGCATTGTAGCATGAGCAGCAGCAAACAAGCCGCAGTCTGAGGTCAAACCTTGGGATTCGGGAACTATGTATTCTATGTTAGAAGTGTCAGTTCCAATTTGATAAAGGCATCTGAGTTGTGGTAAAAGTTGCTCAACACGCAGAGGATTATCCAGCGAGTCATACACATAAATTTTGCCTTTCCGTTGGTTGGAAACGACATAATGGTTGCTGATGTAGTGAATTGCAGTGGCTGATTCATTCGGAGCAACTGGTGTTGTAATTCCAGTGGGTGAGATTGATTCAAGATGAAGAGCTGATGGAGTAGGTAAGCCACAGAGGAGAGCAAACTTATCCATGGTTGTGATGTCCAATTCTCCACCATCCAATACATCTTGAGGATTGTAACCTTCAAGTTGCTGTGTGTTGGGTACGTCTGTTCTCTGAAGTTCATCAGAACTTGGAAGGCTGTGTCCAACTGGTGTGTCTGAACAGAGAAAATGGCAAAGTAGACACCAATTTTGCAATACATTTTTCATTGGACATGCCCAACCAACTCATATCCATAAGAATTAATAAGTAATGTTTGAGTTAGATTAACATAATTACCCTGTGTGTAATTCTTCTTTAGTTGTTGATAGTGCAGAGTCTTTCTGAACATCAACTTGTTCTTCCTTTTTGTCTCCATTTCAGGCATGGCTGACTTCATTGCTTTCTTTACTGTCTCTTCTTTGGTGTTTCTGTGTTTCATGACATGTGCTAATCTTGGTTGTTGTTTACTGTTTATGTTTCTTTCTTCATCTTGATATGTGGGCTCCTGTGATGTAAGGGAAATTTATTAAAACATGATGATCCATTCACTATGAAAACTCTCCCAAACAATATCTAAACATCAACTCCATTTTGTGTGCTATCATTCAAATAATGGGACATTGCTTATGTTTCATGTAATATGATTTCAATGGAGCCAAATTACAATCCTCAACCAAATTGTCATAACTCAGAACTGCTACTCTCCCAGCTTGACCGGAAAATGTCTTTTTTTTTTAGAAAATGATTAGATTATACCGATTACCGAATTCTCCATTGAGTTAATGTAAAAATTTAGGCAAAATTACCGTAAATCTGTTTTACTCAATTTTCTGTGAACTTTAAAGGCACAAAATAATAATTTCCTTTAAATATTCATGAAAAATAACATTTTTAGTCTCAGGCTGGAATATTTGTTCTTTCATGCAATTTCAGTCAATTATAGGCCTATAAATAGCCTATAAAGAGCCATATTAGGCACCCACCCCTGGAGCCACGCTATGGCAAAAGCTATAACAAGACTAATTTTTAATATTCTTTTCTGAGGCCTCCAAAAACAATTATCTGGAGGGACAATTTTGAGATCGCCCTTTTATTGGCTAAAAACATGCAAAACGTTGTTTTCCCGCTAAAAAAGAGGTTGAAATTTAGGCGGGAAAACCAGTTTTTGGCTATTTCTAGACCAATAAGGGGCTATCTCAAAATTGTCCCTCTACAAAATTGGTTTTTTAGGCCTTAGAAAATATTTAAAAATTTGTTTTGTTATAGCTGTTGCCATAGGGTGGCGTCAGTGTTGTGTGCCAAATATGGCTATTTATAGTCTATTTATAGGCCTATAATACCCTGAAATGGCATGAAGGCAAAAACATCTCCAGCGCCAGACAAAAAATATTAATTTTCATGAACATTTTAAGAAATAATCATTCTGTGGCTTAAAACATCACAGGGAATTAAATAATTGGGAATTTTGCCAATTTTAGCCTTAATTTTTAGAAGTCTCTCAGAATATGATTCAACAGCAAAAGTGGGGAATATTAATAGATTCAGATTCACATTTCTTTTCACTGTCAAATAAAGTTTTATTACATATGAGGAGACAAACATATTTGAGCCCCCAAAGGCATAGTTGCCACTCAAAGGAATAATAATATAATTTATCCATTATGAATGATCTTGTGCAAAATAGAGTTGGTTATCATAGATACTGAGTTCCTACACATGAATCTTAACCAAGGTAGCCTGTCACCACTGAATTTGCAAGTAAGTAAAATAATATAGATAAAGGGGAAAATTAACAAACAAACTAAAATAAAAGAGGACATTTTCAGCTTTAAGACCTTTTTGTGTTTTTTAAATATACAATAATTGTATGCAATCATGACAATCAGAATCAAAATTACTTTATTTTTGTATAAACAAAATATGATCGATACAGAAGTTCATTTCAAAATAAGACATACTAGCACAGTGTTAATATACAAACATGTGCCCAGAGGTGTATTTGAGCTCAATTTTAGTATCCAGCTATTAATATTGTCATTCATGTCAGGTAGTACTTTTTCTCATGATTGTTTATTCACAATTAATTACATCATTATAAAAATATATTCCCTGTCCAATTTTATATAAAATATGAGGCTGTGATGAAAGAATTTCCATGATATAAGAAAAGCAATTTGTTTGATATTTAATACTGATGGTAAAATAACTGAAATTTCATACTTTCTGACTTATTATTTACATTAATGTCTTAGGGATCATCAGCCTTCAACAATGCATTTTACATTTTCCTAAGTAAGAAATTTCAGTGTATGCCTACGGCAGGGATATATATGCAAAGCAGAGCCCAGCAGAAATTGGGATATGTGTAAGATTCAGCTTGCCGGTTCATGGTGCAAATTTATTAATGGTTTAGGTAAATATTGGTTTACCTCAACTTTTTCATTCCCTTTCCAACCCTGGTTGGACTCAGTAGTCATATCTCCAGAATGTGTTCCATATTCACACTTTATCAATCCAGTTTTCTCTTTGTGCAATAGCCTCTCACCAGGTCCAGGGGTTGCCTTTTTCTTCAACCTTTGGAGGACTTCTTCCACTCTGCTTCTAGTGCGATCTTCACGAATCGCTAAAAAAAAATTGTGAAACAGTCGTCAAATGCTCTTATAGCTTTCCACTGCAGTAAAAACTTGAAAGGCAAAGAAATGTAAAATCACCCAGAATTAGAAAAATGCCCCAGGTGACCCCTTCAGAAAAAATTTAGTTATTCACTTACCAGATATATGCAAATTTGCAAAATTGTAGGTCTGTGACTCAAAAACTCAGCGAAATAGGAGCCCTTGAAATTTAAGGCTATTTTTCATTTTTTTCGAAATTGTGGTTTCAGCCAACTTCAGAGGTGTATAACTCCCCAAATAACAATACCACACATTTTATATTGTCACACTGGAACAACTTCCACCCAAATATTTCATATTTGACATAAAAACTCATGTTTCTGGCTTAGGCGTGTTTCTACAGGGGCTCAAAAGTGGACAGAAGTGCAAAATCGTCAAAAAGGTGCCGTTACTTATTTGTCAATTTAGAAAAAATGGTTAGTGGCTCAACCAAGTCTTTTTTTTCCTGACTTTAATAGGGCCAAATGAGTACTTCCAATTTATCAGATGAGCTTTACCTCTCAAATTGTCGCTGTGAGTTAATTTTGAAAAATAAACATTTTGTAATATTTACAAAAATGCCTGTTATTCAAACTTCAAAATGACCTGGTTGACAGTTAACCACAATTTTCAAACTTACTCAGTAGATTTATGTATAAATTGAGGTGGTATTCACAAAGTGTCAGATCTGGGATAGGACCCCTTCTATTTTTAATATTTGAAATTGTGTTTCGGCCAACTTCAGAGATGTATAACTCTCCAAATAACAATTCCAAACATTTGATATTCTCACACTGGACCAACCTCCACCCAATTTTTTCATTTTTTGCATCAAAAGTCGTGTATCTGGCTTAGATGTGTTTCAGCACAAAAATGGACGAAAATTCAAAATCGCTAAAAAGGTGTTGTTACTTATTTGTCAATTTAGAGAAAATGGTTAGTGCCTCAACCATGTACATTTTTTTCTGGCTTGAGCAGGACTAAAGAAGTACTACCAATTTATCAGATGAGTTTTGCCTCTCGATATGTTGCTGTGAGGTAATTTTGAAAAATAAAAATTTTGTAGTATTTACCAAAAATGCATGTTATTCAAACCTCAAAATGACCTGGTTGACTGTTACCAAAATGTTCGGAGACAGACTTCTAATATTTTTAATATTTTATTTAAGATCAGGCATTGTTACAAAAATCGCACACAGAAAGAGATAGCATTTTAAGGTAAATATGTTTTCAAAATTTTGCAGATAATGATTTAAATAATTTAAATACCTCACTGCTAGGTCTACACATCAAAGGTTGGTATTTCAAGGAACAGGAAGGATCTTTGGAAGAGAATCCAACTTTTTACGTCCCTTAGGTATGAATTGTACTGACGATCGCCTCTGTCTTTCTAACTTGGCGCATGCAGAGTTTAAGGCAGATACAATGAGCATGTCACAAGAACAGTGCATCAGTAGTGGGCTATTGTCATAGATTTGCATATCTCCATGGATACTAACTATTTATAATGTTTTCCAATGTGCAATTTTTGTATAAATGCCAGACTTTTAATAAAATATTAAAAATAGAAGGAGTCCAAGTTTTGAAAATGTAAATTTGGGTGGAGGTTGGTCCAGTGTGAGAATATCAAATGTGTGGAATTGTTATTTGGAGAGTTATACATCTCTGAAGTTGGCCGAAACACAATTTCGAAAACAATTAATTAAATTTGAATTATTTTAAATAAAAGTCCTATCCCAGATCTGAAACTTTGTGAATACCACCTCAATCTATACATAAATCTACTGAGTAAGTTTGAACATTTTGGTTAACTGTTAGTTTTGGGCAGTTGTGATATTTTTCGTTCGGTTTTCGGTTTTTTCCGATCAAAAACCGAGGTTTCGGTTGCGGTTTCGGTTGCAGACTAATATGCACGACACGATTTTGCGATACGCGGTTCAGCGCCCGGTTCGCAAAATCGTTTTTAGGTCCGGAAATTCAATGCAATAACATTGCGCTCGTCTGGATGAGTGAACAGATCGACATTTTGCTGATTATTTCGTTGTTTTCTCAATAAAATTAGATCTTATACGATAACCAAAACACTTCGGTTCGAGTTTCAGTTGCAGTGGTGAAAAAGAAACCGAACCCAAATTTCGGGAATCGGCACAACACTATTAACTGTCAACCAGGTCATTTTGTGGTTTGAATAACAGGCATATTTGTAAATATTACAAAATTTTTATTTTTCAAAATTAACTCACAGCAAAAAATTGAGAGGTAAAGCTCATTTGATAAATTGTAAGAACTCATTTGGTCCTATTTAAGCCAGAAAAAAATTTACATGGTCGAGTCACAAACCATTTTTTCTAAATTGACAAATAAGTAACGGTACCTTTTTGGCGATTTCGCACTTTTGTCCTGTATTGAGAGCCTGTAAAAACACACCTAGGCCAGAAACATGAGTTTTTATGCCAAATATGAAATACAGTCAACACAGAAATTATTTGCACACTTTGATTTTTCATCATATATCACAGAAAAATGCCAATATGATGTAAAAAGTTGTCCTGTGTTTCAGAGTAGTGTTAGTAGGTTAGGATCACATGCATTTCATTTTTTACCAAAATGTATTTTTTTGGAAAACTTGAAAAAAGTGAATCACGAAGACAAAAAATTATTTGCACACCTGAGCCAACTGCCACAAACAGCATTTCAAATATGATATTCCAATTATTTTTCAAAGAAATAATGTTGTTTATGATATCTTTAACATGTTTACACCAATCAAACATTATTTGGGGTTCGCGGAATTAAAGGGGTTACCCGAGGAATACACTCAATCCCATGTTTTTTTTTTCTATGTATGGCTATAAAAACTTCTGTTGAAAAAGAAAGTCTGATGAAACTGAATAATAAACTTCATTATCATATCTATTTGCCAGAAAGAACTGAATTGGCAAGTTTTGTTTGATTATTTTGTTCAATATGCAAACACAAAATGCCAGAAAAGAGTGACATTGGTGGAACCAAACTGAAAAAATCTTAATTATAAGACATACTTTTGCCCTTATGGACTATTTTGACAGTGAGTGGTGAAGAATAGGTTGTAATAGCACAGGAGAAAGCCAGTTGAGTTTATCAAGAAAGTGGTTTTCAAATTTTTTGCACCATATCATTGCTATCAACCAGCCTGCAACTAGCGTGTCTCCACAGGGTGGCCCAATGGAGGCCATTAAAGAGTGAAAACTTCACATCAATGTTTTTCCTTTGCAAAAAGGAGCAGTAAAATTACAATTTATTCACTATTATTATAATTTAAGTCATAATTATTCAATAGACAAGCCTCAATGAGTCTTGATAATCAATGCATGATCGTGTGTGGAATGTGCAATACTTACAATATTGTAAATTCAAATAATAATCTTGTTTTGCACGCAAATATTAAGGGAAACAACTCTTAATATTCGGTATTAATCATTATTGGTTAGCCAGTGGCTAATTAGATTGGTTAGAGGTTGATTATCAGCTGTTTCTCAGCTCAAATTCACCACGAGCACTGTTACCTGGCATTTTTTGGGGCGTAAAGAGCAAAGTTCCTAACTAAAACCTACATGATTAACCTTCTTATCACAATTTGACTTTGTTTAAGGACATTACAGGTCAATTTCATGAGTATTGCTGCTTCTAAGTCCATTTTGATACCCATATGTGGGAGAAAAAACATTCAAAATAGTGTACTCCTCGCACAACACCTGTAATCCCACCTGTGAACCCCAAATAATGTCATATTGATGATAATGTATTAGAGATGCCATAAAAATCATTGTTTGTCTGGAAAAAATTGGAGTATCATCTTTAAAAATGCTGATTCTGGTAGCTTTTCGTATCAGATTGGCATTTTTCTGTGAAATATGATGAAAAATCAAAGGGTGCAAATGATTTCAGTGTTGACTGTATTTGGGTGGAATGACCAAGAAGGGAGATTTATTTTACAGTTAGAGAATGATGTGACAATTTTCTGGGCCCAAATTTCAGCAGCCAACCGACACTAACAATATGTTACAGACAAAGAGTCCGTCACTTGATATACCTGTCTCACTGGCTTCCTCTTTTTCTTCTTTTGCTACATCCCACCTCTTCTTCAGTCGAACTTCCTGAGACTCTGGAATAAAAATTGTTCATCCCCTTGGATTGACAACAATGACAGTCGTTAAAATCTACTTCTACATCCAAGGCCATTGCTTATTAATGCATTAACAATTAAAGTTTTTATGTTGACCTTCTCTGCAGACACAGAAGCCATTTACTTTTGCACTGGTTCACAAGTTGTCTCCTATCTTTGGAAAACAGCCCTACAATCAATTCTTTTTAATGCAAATGAATGCTCTAATTTTACTCAAACAAATATAAATGAAATCAACAAAATCCAATCAAAATTTGTAAAGGCATCTTTAGGCCTTAGTAAATTTCTTCGCTCCACTCCATTGTTGACAGCCCTCTCAATTCCGAAAGCTAATCAGATCATAGATTGTCAAACTGTACAACTATTTCATTCGATCATGAATAACTCTGCCAGGGCAAAAAGTCTGTATTTTTATATAATTAAACATCCACATAAATTATGTAACAACACTATTGTCCATCGTTATCAGAAAATATGTCATACTAGTCAGCTATCTTTTGTTAATACTCTACTGGAGGATTCATGTTATAAGAGAGCCTGTAAAACCATTAAATCAACTGCCCCAGACGGGGTCTCAGACAGCTGTAAAATGCTCCTGCAGAATTTTAATGATTATAATAGATATGTTTTAACACTGTTACTCTCTTCGTTTTAACCTTCAGTCTGTGATATCCTGTTTTTATTGTATGTTTTTACATGTTTTTATACTGTAATCTCTTTTGAGGCAAAATAAAATCAATTTCAATTTCATAGTTACTTGCAAGGTACTACATTATAAACCCGTTTTTTATAAGTGGTTGTTTGGGTGATGTCATGCTGAAGTGGTCCTGGTTATCTTCTGAGTTTTTTATTTGGATTTAATCAAACTTTTAATTAATTACAAAAATTGTCTGTTCACCTGAAATATCAAATTTGGAATGACGAAAAACTAATATTTATAGCCATACCATACAAATTTCTAAATATGGCTCAATTTAGCAATCTATAGCTATACATTAGTAGTCTTATTCATAGTTATTCATAACTATCCATTTCTATTCTTTTGCACACACTTGAATCCTCAGAACAGTAATTGTGGATAGCCATGGAGGAGTAACGATGTTTAGTTTCCAATAGCTATTGATAGATAGCTATGGCTAGATTTTGAAAGTCGAACCACTTTTAGAAATTTTGTGGTTTGAATAACAGGCATATTTGTAAATATTACAAAATTTTTATTTTTCAAAATTAACTCACAGCAAAAAATTGAGAGGTAAAGCTCATTTGATAAAAGTAAGAACTCATTTGGTCCTATTTAAGCCAGAAAAAAATTTACATGGTCGAGTCACAAACCATTTTTTCTAAATTGACAAATAAGTAACGGTACCTTTTTGGCGATTTCGCACTTTTGTCCTGTATTGAGAGCCTGTAAAAACACACCTAGGCCAGAAACATGAGTTTTTATGCCAAATATGAAATACAGTCAACACAGAAATATTTGCACACTTTGATTTTTCATCATATATCACAGAAAAATGCCAATATGATGTAAAAAGTTGTCCTGTGTTTCAGAGTAGTGTTAGTAGGTTAGGATCACATGCATTTCATTTTTTACCAAAATGTATTTTTTTGGAAAACTTGAAAAAAGTGAATCACGAAGACAAAAAATTATTTGATCACCTGAGCCAACTGCCACAAACAGCATTTCAAATATGATATTCCAATTATTTTTCAAAGAAACAATGTTGTTTATGGTATCTTTAACATGTTTACACCAATCAAACATTATTTGGGGTTCGCAGGTGGAATTAAAGGGGTTACCCGAGGAATACACTCAATCCCATGTTTTTTTCTATGTATGGCTATAAAACTTCTGTTGAAAAACAAAGTCTGATGAAACTGAATAATAAACTTCATTATCATATCTATTTGCCAGAAAGAACTGAATTGGCAAGTTTTGTTTGATTATTATGTTCAATATGCAAATACAAAATGCCAGAAAAGAGTGACATTGGTGGAACCAAACTGAAAAAATCTTATTTATAAGACATACTTTTGCCCTTATGGACTATTTTGACAGTGAGTGGTGAAGAATAGGTTGTAATAGCACAGGAGAAAGCCAGTTGAGTTTATCAAGAAAGTGGTTTTCAAATTTTTTGCACCATATCATTGCTATCAACCAGCCTGCAACTAGCGTGTCTCCACAGGGTGGCCCAATGGAGGCCATTAAAGAGTGAAAACTTCACATCAATGTTTTTCCTTTGCAAAAAGGAGCAGTAAAATTACAATTTATTCACTATTATTATAATTTAAGTCATAATTATTCAATAGACAAGCCTCAATGAGTCTTGATAATCAATGCATGATTGTGTGTGGAATATGCCATACTTAGGCCTACAATATGGTAAATTCAAATAATAATCTTGTTTTGCACGCAAATATTAAGGGAAACAACTCTTAATATTCTGTATTAATCATTATTGGTTAGCCAGTGGCTAATTAGATTGGTTAGAGGTTGATTATCAGCTGTTTCTCAGCTCAAATTCACCACGAGCACTGTTAACTGGCATTTTTTGGGGGCGTAAAGAGCAAAGTTCCTAACTAAAACCTACATGATTAACCTTCTTATCACAATTTGACTATGTTTAAGGACATTACAGGTCAATTTCATGAGTATTGCTGCTTCTAAGTCCATTTTGATACCCATATGTGGGAGAAAAAACATTCAAAATAGTGTACTCCTCGCACAACACCTGTAATCCCACCTGTGAACCCCAAATAATGTCATATTGATGATAATGTATTAGAGATGCCATAAAAATCATTGTTTGTCTGGAAAAAATTGGAGTATCATCTTTAAAAATGCTGTTTCTGGTAGCTTTTCGTATCAGATTGGCATTTTTCTGTGAAATATGATGAAAATCAAAGGGTGCAAATGATTTCAGTGTTGACTGTATTTGGGTGGAATGACCAAGAAGGGAGATTTATTTTACAGTTAGAGAATGATGTGACAATTTTCTGGCCCAAATTTCAGCAGCCAACCGACACTAACAATATGTTACAGACAAAGAGTCCGTCACTTGATATACCTGTCTCACTGGCTTCCTCTTTTTCTTCTTTTGCTACATCCCACCTCTTCTTCAGTCGAACTTCCTGAGACTCTGGAATAAAAATTGTTCATCCCCTTGGATTGACAACAATGACAGTCGTTAAAATCTACTTCTACATCCAAGGCCATTGCTTATTAATGCATTAACAATTAAAGTTTTTATGTTGACCTTCTCTGCAGACACAGAAGCCATTTACTTTTGCACTGGTTCACAAGTTGTCTCCTATCTTTGGAAAACAGCCCTACAACCAATTTTTTTTTAATGCAAATGAATGCTCTAATTTTACTCAAACAAATATAAATGAAATCAACAAAATCCAATCAAAATTTGTAAAGGCATCTTTAGGCCTTAGTAAATTTCTTCGCTCCACTCCATTGTTGACAGCCCTCTCAATTCCGAAAGCTAATCAGATCATAGATTGTCAAACTGTACAACTATTTCATTCGATCATGAATAACTCTGCCAGGGCAAAAAGTCTGTATTTTTATATAATTAAACATCAACATAAATTATGTAACAACACTATTGTCCATCGTTATCAGAAAATATGTCATACTAGTCAGCTATCTTTTGTTAATACTCTACTGGAGGATTCATGTTATAAGAGAGCCTGTAAAACCATTAAATCAACTGCCCCAGACGGGGTCTCAGACAGCTGTAAAATGCACCTGCAGAATTTTAATGATTATAATAGATATGTTTTAACACTGTTACTCTCTTCGTTTTAACCTTCAGTCTGTGATATCCTGTTTTATTGTATGTTTTTACATGTTATTATACTATAATCTCTTTTGAGGCAAAATAAAATCAATTTCAATTTCATAGTTACTTGCAAGGTACTACATCGTAAACCCGTTTTTTATAAGTGGCTGTTTGGGTGATGTCATGCTGAAGTGGTCCTGGTTATCTTATGAGTTTTTTATTTCTATTTAATCAAACTTTTAATTGATTACAAAAATTGTCTGTTCACCTGAAATATCAAATTTGGAATGACGAAAAACTAATATTTATAGCCATACCATACAAATTTCTAAATATGGCTCAATTTAGCAATCTATAGCTATACATTAGTAGTCTTATTCATAGTTATTCATAACTATCCATTTCTATTTTTTTGCACACACTTGAATCCTCAGAACAGTAATTGTGGATAGCCATGGAGGAGTAACGATGTTTAGCTTCCAATAGCTATTGATAGATAGCTATGGCTAGATTTTGAAAGTCGAACCACTTTTAGAAATTTTGTGGTTTGAATAACAGGCATATTTGTAAATATTACAAAATTTTTATTTTTCAAAATTAACTCACAGCAAAAAATTGAGAGGTAAAGCTCATTTGATAAAAGTAAGAACTCATTTGGTCCTATTTAAGCCAGAAAAAAATTTACATGGTCGAGTCACAAACCATTTTTTCTAAATTGACAAATAAGTAACGGTACCTTTTTGGCGATTTCGCACTTTTGTCCTGTATTGAGAGCCTGTAAAAACACACCTAGGCCAGAAACATGAGTTTTTATGCCAAATATGAAATACAGTCAACACAGAAATTATTTGCACACTTTGATTTTTCATCATATATCACAGAAAAATGCCAATATGATGTAAAAAGTTGTCCTGTGTTTCAGAGTAGTGTTAGTAGGTTAGGATCACATGCATTTCATTTTTTACCAAAATGTATTTTTTTGGAAAACTTGAAAAAAGTGAATCACGAAGACAAAAAATTATTTGCACACCTGAGCCAACTGCCACAAACAGCATTTCAAATATGATATTCCAATTATTTTTCAAAGAAACAATGTTGTTTATGGTATCTTTAACATGTTTACACCAATCAAACATTATTTGGGGTTCGCAGGTGGAATTAAAGGGGTTACCCGAGGAATACACTCAATCCCATGTTTTTTTCTATGTATGGCTATAAAAACTTCTGTTGAAAAAGAAAGTCTGATGAAACTGAATAATAAACTTCATTATCATATCTATTTGCCAGAAAGAACTGAATTGGCAAGTTTTGTTTGATTATTTTGTTCAATATGCAAACACAAAATGCCAGAAAAGAGTGACATTGGTGGAACCAAACTGAAAAATCTTAATTATAAGACATACTTTTGCCCTTATGGACTATTTTGACAGTGAGTGGTGAAGAATAGGTTGTAATAGCACAGGAGAAAGCCAGTTGAGTTTATCAAGAAAGTGGTTTTCAAATTTTTTGCACCATATCATTGCTATCAACCAGCCTGCAACTAGCGTGTCTCCACAGGGTGGCCCAATGGAGGCCATTAAAGAGTGAAAACTTCACATCAATGTTTTTCCTTTGCAAAAAGGAGCAGTAAAATTACAATTTATTCACTATTATTATAATTTAAGTCATAATTATTCAATAGACAAGCCTCAATGAGTCTTGATAATCAATGCATGATCGTGTGTGGAATGTGCAATACTTACAATATGGTAAATTCAAATAATAATCTTGTTTTGCACGCAAATATTAAGGGAAACAACTCTTAATATTCGGTATTAATCATTATTGGTTAGCCAGTGGCTAATTAGATTGGTTAGAGGTTGATTATCAGCTGTTTCTCAGCTCAAATTCACCACGAGCACTGTTACCTGGCATTTTTTTGGGGCGTAAAGAGCAAAGTTCCTAACTAAAACCTACATGATTAACCTTCTTATCACAATTTGACTATGTTTAAGGACATTACAGGTCAATTTCATGAGTATTGCTGCTTCTAAGTCCATTTTGATACCCATATGTGGGAGAAAAAACATTCAAAATAGTGTACTCCTCGCACAACACCTGTAATCCCACCTGTGAACCCCAAATAATGTCATATTGATGATAATGTATTAGAGATGCCATAAAAATCATTGTTTGTCTGGAAAAAATTGGAGTATCATCTTTAAAAATGCTGTTTCTGGTAGCTTTTCGTATCAGATTGGCATTTTTCTGTGAAATATGATGAAAAATCAAAGGGTGCAAATGATTTCAGTGTTGACTGTATTTGGGTGGAATGACCAAGAAGGGAGATTTATTTTACAGTTAGAGAATGATGTGACAATTTTCTGGGCCCAAATTTCAGCAGCCAACCGACACTAACAATATGTTACAGACAAAGAGTCCGTCACTTGATATACCTGTCTCACTGGCTTCCTCTTTTTCTTCTTTTGCTACATCCCACCTCTTCTTCAGTCGAACTTCCTGAGACTCTGGAATAAAAATTGTTCATCCCCTTGGATTGACAACAATGACAGTCGTTAAAATCTACTTCTACATCCAAGGCCATTGCTTATTAATGCATTAACATTTAAAGTTTTTATGTTGGCCTTCTCTGCAGACACAGAAGCCATTTACTTTTGCACTGGTTCACAAGCATAGTTACTTGCAAGGTACTACATTATGAACCCGTTTTTTATAAGTGGTTGTTTGGGTGATGTCCTGTTGAAGTGGTCCTGGTTATCTTATGAGTTTTTTATTTGGATTTAATCAAACTTTTAATTAATTACAAAAATTGTCTGTTCACCTGAAATATCAAATTTGGAATGACGAAAAACTAATATTTATAGCCATACCATACAAATTTCTAAATATGGCTCAATTTAGCAATCTATAGCTATACATTAGTAGTCTTATTCATAGTTATTCATAACTATCCATTTCTATTTTTTTGCACACACTTGAATCCTCAGAACAGTAATTGTGGATAGCCATGGAGGAGTAACGATGTTTAGCTTCCAATAGCTATTGATAGATAGCTATGGCTAGATTTTGAAAGTCGAACCACTTTTAGAAATTTTTTACTATAGTTACTTCCTTTTTTTCTCTGCTTAATTTATCAAATCATGCATCTTAGATAAGTAACTTTACTTTCTGCCCCAATAACATCAATCATTCGTTTTGCATTGTTTCATTGTTATACTATACCTGATGAAGCTATTGCATTGTCACTGAAGAAGACTTCTGATCTTAACCGGCCGAGGCATTTCTCAGTAGTTTCTAGTATATCGACCACTTCATATGTTCGGAGGTCATGTGTGACAAAACGAGACAAATCTCCCAAAAAGCTGCCAAGTATCTTGCTGTGCTCCCTTGCTACAAACTGTAGGACATCAAAAATCCTTTCTGCCCATAATCTCCCATCCTGTGCATTTTCCTTCAAGTGCTCCTCAGTTGTCCAATCTGCTTTTTCGGCCTTGAAATTCTGCTTATGACTACAGGATCTATATCTCTTTTCTATGATATTTCCATGGTCTTCCTCAATATGTTTTGGCTGTAAATAGCAAATATAAGCATTAGATCCAATAGCAATCAACTGAAAAAGATCCCGAAAAATTACAAAAAGATCAATATCCTTGCAAAAAATATGTAGATTCACAATTTAAAATTGGTCTGAGAAACAGAAGATTGGCCTGCCTGACTGGTGACAAATGAACAATAATTTCAGTGAATGATTTCAGAATATTGTTGTAACTTTGAATAAATATCTCTTTTTGTTGATCTATCTCCCAACATGTCTTTTGAAGTGAAGATGGCATTTATCTGCCATGAAATAGAAAAAAAAACTTGAATAATTGACCATGTCGATTTTTAGCAATAAGTCCCAATCAAAACAAAGACAGCACTGATTTCGTTTCTGCCTTTACCAGGCTTTATACAGTAAGAGGAGTATGATTATGGGAAAAATTGACAAACATACGCATTGTAGCATATTAGATATTTTGAGGCCAATTAAATTTCATGAAGTATTTTGTCTGCGGGCCACCAAAAACTCCCCTCCCCCCCTTGAGAATTTTGAAGATACATACCTTCTGAAAGTTAATATTCAACAGAATAAATTTTTGCTTGTTGGACGTTATATAACCTCAGTGGCTGGCGGCCATGATAGATAATTCCAAGATTGCCGCTATTTAACCATTTTGCTCATATCTCAGGATCTAGATGGGCTAACGCTAAGATTTTTTTGGGTCTAAATGTATGTTTTCATGGATAAGTAATCCAGTTAGACAGGTTTTGATACACTCCCGGTAAGTTAAGTGCAGTTTAACCCGTTTTTTCAAAATGGTGGCCGTTTATTTTGACTCAATCAACGATATAATAATACCAAAGGTCTTTGGTGTCATACCGTATATTTTAATGCACTGAAATATTACTCCATACATATATTACTAAATGTTTGCATTAAGGCATGGAAAGGGTATTGTTTCAATTTGGACCAATGGTCTGGACACCCAAGCCACAGCCAGTTCAAAGTATATATATGTCAGATGTTAAATTTTGCGAAAATCTGCGAAAATCCAAATTTTACAAATGGTAGCTGGGGTGTCTGGGGTGTCTAGACCCTAGATCGAAAAAAGTTTTATGTGCCAGATGTCCTGTTAAACATACTGATTTACTATAAAAAATGACCGCTTCTTAGCAGGGCACTTAATCAGTACGTTTCAAAGTATTTAAGTCCAGTGCAGTACTTTCCAAATGTTTCAAGTACCCTGTACAGTAGCCAGTACTTTTTTAATCAATATACTTAATTTCAGTACCCAGTACTTTTGAAAGTACTTAAGTCCAGTACAACATACTTTTAATAACTCACGTTATTGTATCACAATTTTCGACAACAAAATCGCAACCTTTTTGAAAATTCAATGTATTTATAATAACACTATCATCTGATGATACAATTTTTCACGCCATCAATAAATTCGAAAATAATACTCATTCTGCATAAGAATCTCACAAGAACAATTTTCAATAAATTGATGAAAAACTAGTGTTTCTTTTGTAAGCAATGGGGATATTTATGGGATATTTATAGAAAACCATTTCTTTGGATAGATAGATTGATACATGTAGATCTGCACCAATCTCAGAAAGTTTGAGACAAACAAAGGTAATTCAATAGTGAATATATTTGATCCAATTGGTTATGAAAAATTTATGTTAAATTCACACAGATTAAATTTATTTGCTAGCAAACAGAGGAAAGAAATTAATGTGATTGTAGAGATATTCTATTGTATTTGTAGGCCTAAACATTTCCTGTCAAATTGAAAAGAGGGTAATTCTCACACCTGTTTACAAGGTCAGGTGCATGCAGTGACCTAATTGCTTTGTTAAAGACAATAGGCCCCAATCAGATAATGCGTGCCATATTAAATAGTATTTCTTCAGCACATTAGGAAAACAGTTTAGATTTTCAAAATGAAGCTTACATTTTTAGGTTCCTAGGAAAGTTATCAAACAATAGAAAGTTTATATCTATATATAAATAAGAACAATATATAGAATAAAGGTTTTAAAATTGCATTTTTTCTTTCTATTCTCAATAATTTTTAAAATTCATTTATTAATGGTGCATATTGTGAATACCTTTGCCAAGCTTTAGTCAAATTTAACAGAAACCTACACATATGTAATTTTGTTTACAATATACACTATGGGTACAATGTAATATAGTTCCAGTTTCACCTGATTTGTTCTGTGATCAACTCATTCATCCATGACAATGATTACATTCACTCTTACATGCTTCAATGAGCATGGAAACCCCCCTCCCCAAAAGGCATTGAAATTAATTGAATAATAAGATTAGTGGATTTATGCATGTATACAGGATATTTTCAAAATGTTGCATGATTCAAAAAACAAGGAGTTAGTTATTGGTCAAATAATGATCATACCATATTTATTCTTGAAAGGGTAAAACAAACAAATTTAGCTGGTGATATGAAATAAATATATTATGAATGAATCCTTTTTTGATAATCAAAGTTGTAATACCTTTTATTAAAATGAACATTATATATATATCAATTCATAGATTTACCCCAGAACTGAGTTCAGCAATATAGTTCGACTACTCAGATAGTGACCCTGTAATTACTTGTCCAATTGCCATCACATTTCTAATTTGTTTTGACAGGCATTTATTAGGGTAAGTTCTTGTGTAACATAAATAGAAATTTACGGATTGCTATATTTCTGCACTTTAAATTGTATTAATTAAAAGTCTGATTCTTTTTGAGAACTTGTTATGTTAAGGGATTCGTTTGATCCCTGGTTGTTAGATTATCACGAGTGCCAAAGTATTATTGATGACTTGTGTCAATATTGAAGAATAGTTAAATTTATTTTAATATTACTTAAATTTTTTTTAAATTTTAAACTTTATTTCTTGTACATACTTCTTTGTTGTACCATTTGTGTTTTTACTTTTTTTTTCCTTTTTGTGTTTATACTGTACCATGAATTGTATTTTTAGTACGAAAATAAAGATTTATTATTAAAAATAACAGTTTTTTTTACAAACTACGTGGCATTTATGATTTTAGGAAGTGTCATTTATTCACAAATTTGGTTGTGGGAAATATTTGCACTTCACTCAACATGGCTTGTTGGATGTTTTTTTAACTGAAAGTACTTACATGTACTTAAAAAGTACTTAAAATTGCGAGTACTTTTTCGAAGCACTGGGTACCAGTACAGTACTTTTGGGTTCAGTACTTCGAGTACCCAGTATATTCAAAGTACTCAAGAAAGTGTACTTAAGTGCAGAAGTACTTAATTACTCAAGTACTCGTTACAGGAATTCGCACAGCAGTAGATTTTTGGCCTTCAGAATCTATCAGTTTGGCTTTACGTGAAGTATGGTAGAAAGTTACTCATGTGTGACTGATCTCCAGTAAATTTTGTACACAAAGAGAAACTGTGAGGTTCAAATCTATTTTGTCAGTTTGTCCATTTATCTCAATAGATTGCAAAACTAAACAATAAACTTAAAGCATGTGGAATTTTCTACCCTCAGTCGATGTAGTAAAGAGATAGATCTGTAAACAAGCAGACAGGTAAGCAGACCAATCATTGTCTATAGAACGAATTTAGTTGATTCGCCAAAAAAAAGTAATCTGTCTATAGTTATATATATAATCAATCAACTAATCAAACAATCAACCTATCAATCAATCAATTAATCAATCAATCTATCTATCTAACTTTCTATGTATGTATCTATCTATCTATCTATCTATCTAGATATCTATCTAGATATCTATCTATCTATTTATCTAGATATATCTATCTACATTTCTATCTGTCTATCTGTCTATCTATTTATCTGTGTATCTGTCTATCAATCTATCTATCTATCTATCTATCTATCTATCTATCTATCTATCAGTGGCGTAGCCAGGATTTTTCCCAGGGGGGGCAAACCACCAAGCCATTTCCCCAAAATTTTAAGCGCTATCAAGTTAGCCAAAAAACCAGTTTTTCGCGTGTCGCGCATTGTAACAAAATGTTAAAAAATTCTTTCAGAATCTCATTACTGTTGTGGTTGTCCCTAATGTATTAATAATGACTTACTAACATGTCTAAATGATATGGTGAAAATGTCTGGATAATAATAAATATCGTGAAAATGCAAAAAAGTTGGGAAAAGTTTAATTTATTTTAAAAGAGCAGAAGAAATTACTTTCTTGGTAGGCAATTCAGAGAAATTTACAGAAGATATAACTGAAAAAAATAAGTATTTCTTTGCAAAAATAAGTAAAGCTAGAATCCAAAATCCAGGGAAATAAATGCTGAAAGGAAATAGTGGAATGTCTAAAACAAAGGAAGCAGAGTAAATTAATGTATTCTCTTTTTGGTAATTCAGTACAGACTTAAGGAAGATATATAAATATATTATATATACAGTGACAAAAAATATCAAGGATTTCTTTTCAAAATTAGGAAAATCCAGGGCCATAAATCTGAGGGGGGAAAAACTACAACCGATGTTGTAGAATTTTATGCATTCTGTTGAGATATAAACATGATAAATGAAAGACCATGAGAATTTTTCTTTCAGTTCAAAGGAATATCACCGTAAAAATTATGGAGAAAAATTTTGTTTGAGGGAACCATTTTGTTGAGGTTTAAGAGAAATTTTGGGTAAATTTAAAATAACAGTTTGGTAACTTTTTTTTAATTGGTAAATTTAAGGGAAATAAGGTGCAAATTTGCAAAAAGTCAAATCACAAAACTGGAAATCTTGCAAATTTTGTTCCATACATATTTTGATTTAAAAAATTTACAAATACTATAGGCCTAGCATTATGACAATTTTTATGGATTTTTTTGCAGATGCATATCATTCGGGGCCAGAAAAAAATTGGGAAATTGTCCAGAAATTGGGGAAATAGTGAGAAAAAATGGGGAAATCTGACAAAATTCTTTGTATGAATCCCTTTTCTTTCAATTTCTTTTAATTTATTTCCCCATTATTTTTTACCATTTCCCCCAATTCTGGTCATTTCCCCATTTTTCTTAACAATTTCCCATTTTTCTTACTGTTTCCCCATTTTTCTTCCTATTTTGGGCAATATATCTGCAAAAATTTCCCCAAAAACTTTTCAGGGTGGGCTAGTTGCCCCCCCCTGCCCCCCGCTGGCTACGCCACTGCTATCTATCTATCTATCTATTATAATATAATCTTTCTGTATTCATGACTATCTGACCATGAATCTCACTGATATCATTTTTCACTGAAGTTCGTCAAAATGCGGTCTTAGATGTTCAAATACAGTTCAGGAGTCACAGGACCTGCAGGTGATAGTCAAGCCCCTAATCCAAATTCACATATCTTTCAATCAAAGTTTCAGTGTTATCGACACGACTGAATGTTTGTCAGGCAGAAACAAACTGATTTTATTTCACAGTTATGTTTTGTCTCACCATGGAAGCTAATAAATTTGGCCTTGGTCTCACAGTTGGTTTTTTTTATTTCACAGTTATGCTATATGTTTATATCTGTGTACAGCAGCTGAGATTCATGGTAAAATGGACTGCATTGCTACAATACGTCAGGTAGGCTTCCATATGTCATGTAATAAATATTTCTATCTGCAATTACTCATTAATTTTTCAGTCTGGAACCCAGTGCTTAGTGGGTATTGTTTCTAAAGTGTTGTGCCCTACTACACAAGCTAAAATGATAAGATTTATCCTGATAGTTTTAGTCCAATATTGAAAATAAACATTTTGCTGAAGTTCACATCAATAGAAATCCACAAGTCAACTTCAACGCGAATTCCTGTAACAGCCCTGCTTCTAAGTTAGTTCAAAGTTTGACAGTAGAAAATTTTAGAAAAAATGTGGCACAAATGAAACAAATAACTGTCATTTGTCGTCTGCTAATATTCAAACTTATAACTGCCTCATACAAGTGGCTACAGTCTGTTTGTCCAAATAGAATGAAAAGTTGGATACTATATATCATTATGAAGTGTCCCAGTGGACTCAATTTCTATCTCCCCCCTATGATTCTAATTCATGCTGAATTCTTACAGACTGCAAGCTGCGCTTGCAACTCATCCTTGGGAGCATACTGTTTTTAATTAGAGGGATCATTAAATTAGTCTAATAATTTTTAATTGTTGTGAAATAAGTAAGGGGATGGGGAAATATCTTACCCTAGGGAGCATATTGTATTTCATAAAAGGGAGCATTCAGTTATTAAAATGATTTTAATTGTTTTGGTAATAAATAAGGGGATGGGGAAAGAAGCAGTCTGGTTCCAGACTGCGTTAGTCCAGTTCTATGTTTGGAAGTGGTTGAATTTTAGCAAATATCTGTGATATTCCAAATTTTACAATGTGTGGCTTAAGTGTCAAGACCCTTGGTCCAAAATGATACTACTACAAGTGACAGATAGCCCTATAATTATACTTAATTACCATATAAAATTCAACATGTCTAGCCATTTTTTGACCAATTTTAAGCCAGTTAATGGCTTAAAAGTTGTTGAATTCCAGCAAAAATCTGCGATAGTCCAAATTTTACATGGCTGGAGTGTCCAGACCCTTGGTCCAAAACGGAACTATATGTGTCAGAGAGCCCGGTAAAATTTAACAAATTACCATATAAAATTCAATACACCTGGCCATTTTTATGACCACTTTTTAGCCAGACCAAAGTTTGGAAGTTGCTGAATTTTAGCAAAAAATTGCGATAGTTCGTATTTTACAAAGTCTGGCTGGGGTGTTCATACCCTTGGTCTAAAATGAAACTATATGTGCCAGATAGCCTGTTAAACTTACTAAATTAATGTATAATATTCAATATGCCTGAGTATATTATAACCAATTTTAGGCCAGTTCAAAATTTGGAAGTTATTGAATTCTTGCAAAAATGTGTGATAGTCCAAATTTTACAAAGTAGTGCTGGAGTGTCAAGACCCTTGGCCCAAAGTGAAACCATATGTGCAAGATAAATGCACTAAATTAACATATACAATCAGTATGCCTAGCCATTATCATAACCACTTTTAAGATCATTCATTTTTTAGAAGTTGTTGAATTCTAGCAAAAATCTGCGACAGTCCTAATTTTACAAAGTGTGGCTGGAGTATCCACACCCTTGGTCAAAAATGATACTACATTTGCCAGATAGCCTGGTAAATATACTAAATTACAATATAAAATTCAACATGCCCAGCCATTTTTACAATCACTTTTAAGTCAATTAAAAGTTTGGAAGTTGTTGAATTTTAGCAAAAATCGTTGATAGTCAAATTTTTTTTTAGTTTCATTGGAGCGTATTGGGGCCCAGCCTGCATGGGTTGCAAATGATTGTTGGTGTGATAACTATTCTATTCACTGATCCCCTTAATTGCTGGTTTTCAGTGCCTGTAATACATGCGTATCCTAACATTGAGGAAAATAGCACAACAACACTTTGAACACGACTTCAAGCTGAAATAAACATAACTTAAATACACGAAACATGTTTTTGTTAATGATGGGTTAATGCACTTATAATCCTAAATGGTTTGCTAATCAATGTCAACTTGGTTCATAGTTGCTAGTGTTACATAATTGATTGTTTCAGTTTTCTTCACTGAACAAGTAAAGCACTTCACGTGACAAATCCCTATAGAACCTCCCAAGAGTTCATGTCAATGCCTATGAATATTTATATTTCCCTAGCTTTGTAGGCATGAACCTACATTTCTGACTTAGATACAACCACAAAGCAAGAAGAATCTTGGTTTTTGTAATTTACTAGTTATCTGTTTGACACTGTCTACATTATTGTTTAAAAAAGTCGTGATAAAACAGATGAGATAAACTAAAAGATCAAAATTGTAGAAAGAAGCGAGAAGAACATATCAAGAAAGAAATATTTTTAAAATGATAGGTGAACTTTGAGCTGAGTCCATTTTAAAATGTTGGTTATCCCAATATTTCACATGAATCAATTGCTTTGCTTGGTCAATTCCTGATAGATAGATAGATAGATAGATAAACTTTATTTCATGAGGGTAAAACCTATTAAGTATAAATACTTATTTACAATAGGGCCCTCCTGGGTTAATTCCTGATTGCAATACTTAAGAGAAGTTTGTACCGTTTCTCCTGAAAGAATCCAGAAGAGCGAGTTCTTCAACCAGTATGAAGTTATGGGATTCTTCTGCATGTTTGGTTTCTTGTCACTGGCCCGTTCAAGTGCCTTAAATTAAATAGCAAAATATAATATACAATCAGTAAAAAAAACAAACAAATGCTTTTTAAATGCATTATAAATTTGTCACTAAATCAATTCAAACCTCCATGAAAGCCTTTGAGATGAGGATTCCCATGCGACACCCAGTTGGAATGCTATGCAGGATATCCCACTCGTGCCGGCATACAGTATTTGTCCATCGTGGTCTCCTTTCCAATTCCTTCCACTTTAAATGTTCTATCTTCTGGTGAGGTGGAGCATTGTTGATTATAATTTTTTGCCTTTCACTTTCTTTCTTATTTTTGTCCACAACTGCAATTGGCACAACGTCAACGGATATCTCTTTACCGTTATGGCTGCCTTCTCCTTCCCATATGAATGTCCATGGATTTGTTACTTCAATACACCGCAACGTCATCCCGTCCACGCTGGCTTCGGCCAACTGTCTGACAAGATGCTCATGAATTTTTTTGCATGCAAAAAATTCCCATTCATGCGGTTTGCTTTTTCTTTGGATGCATATCTGCCAATCAAATTCATCATACCTCCCGACCTTCAGCCGCTCCCCAACACTTCCAGCAAGGACTGGTTCCGCATCCAACAATCCATCCGCTGCCACCATCTTCAGAAGGAGCTTCTCAAAATCCTTTTTCATGATCTCAGATTCTTTGACTGGTAGGACAAGCATTGTCTTCATGGTTTTCAAAACAGAAGACTCAGTATTCATAATTTTCTTGCAAGTTGATTTGTAATCTTTATCAGGATCCAAATGAAATGCTTGAAGAGACTCTGGTGTCCTACCAAAATAATCAGCAACCTCTTTGGCATTATGAGCTTTCAAAAACCGAATGGCAGATGCATTGCCATACAAGTAAGCAATGTGCAGTGGAGTGGAACCATGGATGTCTCTGGCATCAATTTGTCTTTCAACAAGATCTGCTGGGATGCAGTTTAGAATTTCTTCATCGTGGCAAAATATAGCAGCTAAGTGCAGCACATTCCTCCTGAACCAGTTGTCATTCCTCTTTGCCAATTTCTCTCTCAGATCCTCCTCTGACTTCTCTCTTGCTCCTTTTTCTTCATGAAGCCATTTGACAAGAGGTGGGTCTTTCTCCTCTGCCATTTCTTCCTGCAGAAGATTTTCTGCTTCTTGAAAGCTTTTCTTGATTCCGTCTTTGTCACAATCACCCTTGCTTAAGAAGAGGAGAGTGTTGATTACACTTTTCGATTTTGCACAATCATTAAGTGTAAGATAAGCTGCTCTGATAACTGCACCAGCAGCATTCCTTAGATCCTCCTTCATTTCCCATTGACCTTGAAGTTGATTCAAGTATATCTCAATGGGTTCAGTGTTGCCCTTCTTCCTGTATGCTTCAATCAGGTGTCCCATCATTGTGACAACTGCCAGCAGAGCTTTGGGATTAGTGCACTGATCTACTGTGACAAGAGACATTTCAGTGATATGCCCTTTGACAGGAACAGCACCACAGTCAAGACAACATTTCAATGTGTCAAACAATGCATAATGGTTGATTTTATAAATCTTCTCTTCTCTTTCTCTCTTCCACTTCAAGAAACTGTCATAAATCTCCTGTGCATTGTCTTTATTAATCATGACTTTTAATATGTCCTCAGACATGTCAAGAATCTTTTCATTCCGTATCAAAAGGTGCTCTTCCGCAAAATCTCTGAAGTCCTCTGTTTTTGGAAGCCTTTTGAGGCACTCTCCGAAACCTTGACTTTTGAGGTCTCTTATCCTGAGGAGATCCATCTGCACTTCTCTTTCACATGCAGCGATAATTTCAACACTAGTTCTGCTTGTCCTTTTCACTTGCTCATCCACAAGTTCCTTCAATTTCATCAATCCCTTCAGGTGTTCTTCCATTTCTCTTTCGCTGCAAAAAGATGATAATATTCCAAAATCTATGAATTTTCGTGATAGGCATGTCAACTGGGCATATGTGTTTCAGTACAATGTACAGGGTGGTTAAAAAGTCTATCTATACTGCTGCACATTCTATCCTATTTTATGATAAGAAAGGTATAATATGATACATTAAACATTTCAGCCAAGTATATTCATAATCAGAGGTTAAAATGTGTTGTTCTTAAGATTGTGAATGGTAAACAAAATAAAGCATTTTCAGTTCCAGTTGCTTGTATAAATTGTAATAATGTACTTAGAGTTGTTTTTGGGGCTTTTAACTGAAACCACTGGATCTAATTAGGTAACTGCACATTTAGGCATTCCTTGTAACATGATTCAAGATCCGAGATTTCTCAAAATTAACGATTGCTTTATTATTATAAAGGGGATCGTATCAAATGAACTTGTATATCACCTAATCTGCTTTTTCTGTACTGTAGGTCCATAGATAGAGAATTGCTAACTTCCAATGATTAGAAAGTTCTGATCACCACTTACCGAAGTTTATTCAGACCATGGTGTGCATCTCCTTTAAATGTTCCCTTGTCTTGCAAACCTTTCTTAACTTTTGCTATGTTCTCTGTTAAACTTTGCCTCTCTTGTTCATCAAGGACAGTTGCGGATTCTAGCCATAAGTTAATCCAAGTCTCAGGGACTGCAAGGTTTGTGTCCTTCTTTCCTACATTTTTGTATGTAATTAATCGAAGCAAAAGATTCCAAAGACTGTCAGTTCCTTCAACTAATTTAGGCATTCTCTTCCACAAACCACCTATCACAAGTTTCTCCATCAGGAGATGGAGTGGGGTTCTGCCTTCGTCATCCACCTGGTCACATACTGCAGGATTGTTATCAATCACCTCCATGCAGTGATAGACAAGGCGCTCTTTCACATCAAAGAGATATCTGGAATCTCCTTTTAATATGCTACTTGGAACTTTCATGATGACATGCGTCAGCATATTTTCCTTTTTGTTGGAATTCCCAAATGCTTCTTGGAGTAAATTCAGAACGGAAGCTTCAAGTGTATCTGACAGATTGAGGCTAAACTTTTCTAGGAGCAGATTGCAAACTGTGGTCTGTGGTTCTTCTCCCATTTTGCAGAACTCGAAGGCATCTGCTCCTTCCTTGATGAGAAATTGCAAAACCTCAATGAAATGTTCGTTCCTTTCCTTGTGAATGTCACAATCCTTGATAAACAACTCGAAAAACCTGAAAGATATCATCAATATTAATATCAATAACAAAAGACAAAGACAAAGACAAAATATTTTATTATAGTCTCAATAATGAGTGGAAGCGGGGATTCATCATGTGCAAAGCATGGCGCCAGAGTCCGCGAAAAGTGCTTTTGACACACAGGACATTCGGGCAGGTTGATTCTGAATTCTACCTGTCCGAAGGAAATCTTATCTGCCCGAAATTTCAACTTCAAGAATTTCAGCGGACTTTCTGTAGTCTGCCTTCAAAATATGAAGTTTCTCCAAATCCCTCCCCATGTCAACAGAACCTATTGACCCTTAAATGTAGAGCCTATTGACATGTAGAGCCTATTGACCCTTTTGAAATGTATTATATGAATTGTTCATGTTCTAATCAATAAATAAGTCAATCAATAAAATTTGTTAGGGTAATAAATTTGTCATTAAATAAGGTTTCAAGAAGCCCTTGCTCTGAACACAATTATGGCTAACTACTGCTGCTTGCAAGGCCTCGAATCTTGTATTGAAACAATTGAACTCCTAAATATGAACATTGCTAATTGCAATGCTGAGGTATTGACACTTCTTACAATGTTTAATTGAAATCCATTTGACAGTTCTGACATTAATGTGTATCATTGATGTTGTCAATTACACATGAGAGTCGGAAGGCCTACACTAATTGCATTGATTGCTGTATTAGCTCATTATCTCTACAACAGACCTGTCGGACACTTGGGCAGGTAAACTCTTTATTTCTGCCGGTCAGACGCTAATTTTGCCGGTTTTGACCGGCAAACCAGTACTTTTCGCGGACTCTGCATGGCGCACATAATAAGGATTTTGTCTGCAATGATTTTCTATCACTGTTATACAGTATTCGTAGTAAGTGAGTACACCCCTAAGACAAATTGACTAAAGCGGTAATAACTCAGAATCTAACAGAAATATCAATGCTCATTCAGGATTTAATATAAATTGGTCCTCAGGGAATGTCCATGTTCACTTTATTTAATATGCAATTACTTATGTGCAACTGACAAGAATGAAAAGGCAAAAGTACACCAAATGCAAGACATACATTCAAGTTTTCTCTCACATTTTCTGGGTTTTTTTTTCTCAAACTTTTGGAGGATAGAGCATAAAAACACTGTAGGACTACACACAATTCATTCCATCGATGATGCAACTGCAACCATTGCATTATGGGATGAAGCACACAAAATTCTTCAGTTATAGCAGTTAATCGTTACAACAAAATGCTGCACAGCAATGTATTAATCCACCTATAAGAGACCTTTACTGGTGTCAAGAGATTTTTCTTTCTATCAAAACTAATAAAATGTGATATATCTAAAACATCTTGACACCCTTTACGCCAAGCCCTCCTGGATATCTGATGGTTGACCCCTGATATTTGCTTAAACATTGAAATTTGGGTGAGTGCATGTATTGTTAAAAACTCCAGGTCTGGATCAGTGTCAAACAAACGCAACGGAAAGACCTTGTCATGTAACCACGTTCAAATGTTTGATCTTCTGTTAGTGTATATTCTTTGCTTGGGAATTAGTGAGGCAGCCCAAGTTCTATACCCTGAACAGACGGATACATTTTTTTTCAGTGGATATGGAGTCTTTAGGACTTCCATAAACCATATAAGTAAGTAGTGAGAGCATATCTTTGAGCATTTTGAGAAAAGGCCAAAATTCAAAATGTTCGACAAAAGGGCATCGGTCAGCCTAACCTTCTTAATTTTGGGCCTAGAAATAGCAGGGAAGATTTGTCATGAATAGGGGAGTGATATTGCATTTATACGCCCCTACATAGAAGCATGAAACTTGGCACAGAGTTTGAAAACATCTTAAAAAGTATATTTAGATAGGGAGCCACTTCAGATTTAACCTAGTTAACCCATGGCAGCCATTTTCTAAAATGGTGGCTAATTCTATCATTTTCCTGCATTCGATTGAGCGCCTAAAGTTTAACCATGTGAAAACGACACTCATTATTCCTTCTACAGATCTAGAAAACGTAATCACTTGATTTTTGGATTGAACAGAGAAATTTCAGGGCGGTCAGGGTTCATTTTGTTGGAATTTTTGTAGAAATGGGCATTTTCGCGGTTTCCCTTAGTTTCGTGAAATCTCAATTGATATTTAAAATGACTGTATATTTGAATTCCTTGAAAGAAGAGCTTTCAAATGAATGGTAACATCAATAACTTTCGTGAACTCTTTGTCAAATGAACTTCATAACCCAAATCTTTAAAAAAAATTCTTTTTTTTTCCATTTTCATACAAAATTGAAATAATCAGTAGATGCGGGCACTTATTTGAAAGCTCTTCTTGCAAGGAATCCAAATACGTAATTAATTTTGAGATATATTACAGATGATTTCATATTTGTAGACATTTGTGGAAGAAAATACACTCTCCTGAAAAGTGACATAGCGTTTTACATGGGTGACCATGACATTCTAATCCATCGATCTGCTTAATTTAGCTGACTCTGGCTGTTTTAAGTGAGTTTTCTGTTAGTGTTTCACACATTTTTAGTGCACACATTCTCAAAGTCTAATACTATGATTATTTTCTACAGAAAACAAACAGACATGCGTGTAACATTTTCTCAGACAACATGACAAATTCCTGGTTTGATCCCTATTATGATTTTCTAATGAATGTTGGCACAATCACTGGATCATCCCCCCTATTCTAAGGGATAATTCAGAATTTATGACTGGGGGGGGGTTGGGGAGTTTTGATGGAACTTTCTGTGAAAAGTGATACCCCGCTTTGGTTTCACAAATATTTATAGTACCACAATTTTCTTTTGTTAAAATTTCATTTGTCAATTAAGCATGTTGTGAAAAATAAGTACCCCCCTTGAAACAGTTGGGAAAAATTGGTACCCTGTTGGGAAATATTCCCATTACCCCAAGTCATAAGAAGCATGTGCAAAAGGTGGTTCCCACTGAAGTAAAACTATAGAAACTACCACCCCCCTCGACTCACTCGTAAAATTTAATTCTGAATAGTCCTTTACTTTTATCACATACAATGCTTTTGGTCAAGGTATGATAATTTAACGTTCAGAGATTTGAAGCCATTCAGATTTGGCTTGAGACTGATTTAATATCAACTGAAGCAATCAACTTTAACACAGGAGTGTGAAATACAACAGTTCATGAGGATTGCGATTTGACATGTGTGAACAACTGCCACAATACCAAGTTGGCCTTTGCTGCAGTTTATTGGTTGAAATTATGACATAATTTTTCCAGCCAGCATCACTTGCTTGAAGCAAACTGAAAAAAAGTGACACGCTATGTACAGCTTGGCCAATCACCTGGCAGGATTTTTTATGTCAGATCAAAAATTTTGCTAAATTTTTTGTTATTTGATTTATGTCTACAAATATGAAATTATCTGTAAGAATTGGTGAAACCATGTTAAACCGCGAAAATCCAATATCAAAATGAATATTTCTACCAAAATGGATGCAAACAAGATCAAAATAGTTCAGGCTACAGCAAAATGTTATAGTAATGTTCTGAATACCAAGAGAAGGAATAATAAACACCATTTGCATGTATTCTATTTGTAGGAACCGCACAGAAAGCAGCAAAATGGAAGAATTGACCGCCATTTTGGAAAATGGCTGCCAGCAGCCACCTAAGCTAAATCTGAGGTGGCTCCCTATCCAGATATGTTCGTAAAGATGTTTTTTAAGTGTACATCAAGTTCCATGCTTCTATGTATAAATACACTTTTTTTTACATACCTGCCCCACTAAAAGGTGTACAATACCTCTATATTTCAGGTAAAACTGACACGAGACACTCAATTGGCAGGTTTTAATAAAGTAAAGACCATACTATCAGATGTTATATATATTGAAAAAATGCCAATTTGTCTTGAATTTACAATTATTTTAATTGTAAGTCATAATTTTATAAATCTAATGTTTTTTTTTATGCAAGCACATGCAAAATTGACGTTGAAACTTAATATGAGATTTATGATCAATGGATAATTAGTTGATATATTGCTAGGCAATGGTGATATGTTTGAGGTTAAAATCATATAAATGTGATTTGGAATTAGCTTGCATTTTCAAAGTTGTGGATGGTACCATTTGCATTCTTTGACATGTAGATAGAGCCAATCTGTCAAGGCAATAGTGCCAACGCAATCATAAACATAAAATATATGGTGATGGTCTACACAAGGAGCTGCAACATAAATTGAAATAGCGATTTTCTTTACCAGTATAGGTACCACAAGTTGACTTTTTCAATTATTTCATCAAAGCAGGAAGCATTGCTGATATTAAGAAAACAATGGTTTTCGATTTTTCTCCTGCATCCAGTAAATTACTTCCTCAAGAGAGTGATGCACAGATCATATATCCTAAAAAATGTTGAAATGTTAAAATAAAGTTAAAATGTGCTTGCGTAAAAAAAAAAGCAAATTGGTAAATAACGATTTCCAGTTACAGTAATTATAAATTCAAGACATAAATTGGCATATTTTTCAATACGACATCTAATTGGATGGTTTTAACAATTTAAAAGGACTGCCAAAATAATGCTTTATGGAAGGTCTAAGGATTGATTGCCTGGAGGGTTAGGTCAAAAATCAAGTTTGGCTGCCTGACTAAATGTATAAATCAGATTCTTTATCCCTATATGTCTCCATAATTTTTTTTTGGTGATTGCTTTCTTCACCAACATGTGATAAATATTCAGTTTACATACCTGGTACTGAGGTTTGACTCCAACGGAATGAAAATCTGAAAATAAATTTAGCACATAACATCATAATCACAGTGCTTACTTGGGACTAAAAAGAGTTGACTAGGAATTAACTGAGAAATCAAACAATTCATACCTTCAGTTTGTTAATAATATCCAAAGCTTTAGTTTTGGTGTCTATTCTGGTATTTTCTTTTCTTAATTGCTGCCAAATCCAATTTATCAGTTTTTCTTTCCCTGACTGTGAACTGTTCCGAATACTCTGACAAAGAGCCTGAAAAATTCGAACAGAGGTAAGTGCTGGAATGTCATTTCAAATAATTGAGAAGGTTGCCCTGATCCAAATTATTCACAACAGTTATAATAATAATAATAATGATACAATTAAGTACTTATATAGCACCAATTCCAGTAAACTGCTCATTGGCGCTTGGTTAGATTAGTTGATGTTTCTGTAGTATTTTGCAAAAAGATATGTTTTCAATTGTTTCTTGAAATTATCCAATGTTCTTGGTTTTCTCACATTTTCTGGTAAGCCAATCCAAAGTGAATTTTTCCTTTTATTGCCTTTATTGGAGGCATAATACAATGAAGATCTGCGCAATTTTAATTTCTGCCCCATGACAACACTTTTGAATAATATATCGGCATTATAAAAGTCGATGCTAAAGAATTTGTTGTTGCCCAAGTCAATTTCCAAATGCTGACTGGAGCCTTCCAAGCAGAGATCAAACTTTCAAATGCTGACATAACTCTAGAAATAGATTTCATGTTTGTGACCAAGG
The DNA here is from genome assembly GCA_026936325.1 of Platynereis dumerilii. Classification (NCBI taxonomy): domain Eukaryota; kingdom Metazoa; phylum Annelida; class Polychaeta; order Phyllodocida; family Nereididae; genus Platynereis; species Platynereis dumerilii. Next base: position 1,416,684 of record JAPTHN010000043.1, on the reverse strand, counting down.
GAGAAGTTAGTCAATAGACATGAATTCATAATAACATACCTTGATCAATTGTGCGAAAAATGGCTCATGACATAAACCATCTGTTTCGTCAATAAGTGCCTTGATCATCGAAGATACCTGCGTGGGATGAAAACATCCTCCATCTTCAAGGAAATCAGGAATCTCTTTGACATCATCCAGAGCCTTTGTTTCTTTGGAAGCAACCAATTTCTTGATGCTTCTTCCTATCTTGTGATACAGACTGAAAAAGTGTTTTAAATATAACTGGATTTATTTTATAACAAACTTGTTGTCCAATGTTTCTGGAGGTATAAACTATATAAACAAATATACAGTATTTACAGAAAAATAAAAAATAAAATGTATTGGCTATACATCGTAATCAGGCCTAAATTCACACAAACTCAATGAATGATTGAAAGGAATAGAGAATGATAAGACTCCTGTTAAAACAGATAAGAATGTTTTTGATAGTAGCACAATGCTTATTATGAATACTTTACTTATGAAGTTGAAAAATCAATTAAGATTCAAACTTGTCAGTGTATTATAAAGAAATAGTTTTTTCGTTTATAAGCGGCCACGGTCTGACAACATATTTCAATTACTAACTAAATGAGAATAGACCTGATATTCCACAGCATATTAGTACCACAGAAAACTTCCAAGATCACGGCCAGTACATTTTCCCTGGAAACAACATTTGCATTTTCTGGCTAAATAATAATAATAATAATAATAATAATAAATACTTTATTATTCATGCCAGGCACGAAACTTGTCTTGTACAATCACACATTCACACATCAGACACATCCAGTCATACAAATTACATCAAACAATTGAAAACATACAACCACACTTATACACATACACATTTTACCAAACAATCATTCATTCAACATTCTTATACTGGCTGGAACAAATGACTTGTGGTATCTGGCTGTGCGGCACTTTATGGATCTTAATCTTTTTGCCGATCGTAGTTTGACATATTTATGGTTAAGTGGGTGGATTTCATCCTTTACAATAACCTCACACATTTTCTTAGTAGCCTTCTTATAAAGTTCATACAGAGACAAGGCATTACTAACACCTAATTTTGTACATGTGTTGACTGCTCTGCCGAGTTTTTGATGTGATTCAGAAGTACTATTACCATACCAGCAGACAATGGAAAATGACAGCACAGACTGTATGACTGACGAATAGAACAGGTCCATAATCACACTATCAACATTCAATTTACACAGTTGTCTCACAAAGTATACCCGTGATTGAACTTTTTTGTATACGGAATCTACGTTACTAGCAAAAGTGAAATTGTAGTCAATGATGGTTCCAAGATATTTATACTCGGTTACATTTTCCACCAGTTCATCACCTATGTACAGAGGACTATGGATTACAACTGACCTCCTGAAGTCAACCACCATCTCTTTGGTCTTTTTAACATTCAGCTCCAGGTAGTTTTCATCACACCAGGTTGTGAATCTTACAACTTCTGCTTGATATGAACAATCACTATTTACACATCTTCCCACTAGAGCAGTGTCGTCTGCATATTTAAAGAGTTGGCATTGGCCACTTGCAGTACGACAATCACTTGTGTACAATGTAAATAACATAGGAGACAAGACGCAACCCTGCGGAGCACCAGTGTCTGTATACAACAAGTCAGATTTGGCACCAAGAAATTTTACATATTGAGGCCTGTTTGTGAGAAATTCGTTTATCCATAGTATGAGTGTTGGATGTACCTTCATATCACAAAGTTTGTTCATCATCACATGAGCCTGGATTGTATTAAAGGCACTTGAGAAGTCCACAAATAGGATTTTGACAAAGTGTTTTCGGACAGCAGAATTTGCCTTATCTAGATGATCTAGTACATAGTCCACCATTGACAGGGTGGCATCATCAACACAACGCTTTGATGCATAGGCAAACTGGTAAGGATCAGTATACATAGCAACCTTTGACTGAAGTAAGTTTTTCACAATCTTTTCGAGACACTTACGTAAGAGAAACTGGTTCCTCAGCCTGGCGCGCTCCTTGTTTCTGGAAGATCAATTTGATGTCTTCAATTTTCTGGGTCAATTTCTGAGTCACTGATACTTTTTCGACTTTCAACTGGTCCTGCCACAGAGTAATCCAATTAAATGGGGTCACTTGGTCCTTGTCTTTGATATTTACATTCTTCTCAGTAACTAGTTGCTCCATGAGATCCCAAAGAATGTCTTTGCCTGAGCAGAATGTAGGTATTCTCTTCCACAAGCCATCTATCAGAAGTCTTTCCAAGAGATGATGAATTGGAGTTCTGCCATCACCATCCACATGATTGCATAAAGAAGATTTGCTCTTAATAATTTTAAGACAGATTTTCCAAATGAGTTCCTTAATATGAGAAAGACGAGCAGAATCGTCTTGAGAAAGACTTCTTGCATGGCCTGTGAATATGACATCAGCAGCGGTCAGGATGACTTCACTCAGTATACCTTCACTTGTGTTACTTGAATCTGGTTCCACAAATGGATTCTTATGTACTCCCCAATTACCACGCGCTGTGTCAAAAAAATTAACTGACTGCTCCAGTAGTTCATGCTGTAGGAAATCAAAGTGATCTGACAGCTCCAGTAGTTCGAGCTGTTGGAAATCAAAACGATCAAGGAATAGAGTGAATGAACAGCTCAAAGGTCCCATTTCCAATTCCTGAAAGGGGTCAGCTGGATAAGAGAGGACAGATGTCAGGAAGTCTACATTATCTGAATTCCACACCTTGTTGAGCCCGCAGGTATCAATGAAGATATACATCAGCCTGAAAGAAATAATCAAAATGAGTATTTTTAACACATTTACATCAATCAGAAATTATTTGGTAAATGTGTGTAAGATGCAATAAACAACATTGTTTGCACAGAAAAAAAAAGGGTTTGAAAATTATGCTTCTGGTGTTGGCTGAAGTATGCAAATCATTTTTTGATCGAAATTAAGTTTTTTTTAAAAATTTTCCATGACATCCTGCAGGTCTATCCTATTACAGTCTGTCACTTTGATATAGAAAAGATGACCAATTCACTGTGAAAAATGCACTCTGTGATTCATGATAGCCTATGAGGTGTCATCTTCTCTTCCAGAAAGGGAATCACAGAGTGCATTTTTCACAGTGACAAACTGAAATAATGTGCTACCTGACAATTTTTTTAAAATTCTGAAATCACTCACTTATCCCGAAAGTGGAAAAATCACGGAGAAAAAGTAAATATAAGATTACATGCCTTTTTCCTTAAAGTAATCAACAATTCTAAATCTAAATTCTTTCAAAACCACTTCAATAGATGAATGGCCTAATTTTGATTCTGAGACTTTATTATCTGATTTCATTTCATCCTGATTGAGTACATATCTATTTATTAATTCATTTATTTATTTCTTAACTTCATTTTGTCCTTGTTAATTGATTATTTCATGACGCTTATTCTTACATGTATGCACTATTCTGCCATACTGTGCGCTTTACTACAACTAGTCATGCTCATGCAATAAATAATTATGATTATTGCATCAAAGTCAGTTATGACTAGTTATCTATTCATTTGATGATTTTATTCAGGTCAAACACGCCACAACGAAGTCAGCATTAAAAACTGTACCAGTCATAAGTGTGTTACTTTTTTTCTAGGCTTTCAGAGCATTATGGAAGTCAGAAAATCACTACAAAAGTAACAATATTTTATACCACAGTCAAACCCAATTTACGAGCATATAGACAATAGGATTTTCCACACTGCATGATTTTACTGGTTGAATTTCTGAAGTTTGAAATTAGTATACCCTCACGAAATAGACTGCTTTTGAATGTGTCATAAACATTTCAGGGTAACCTAGACAAGCTGTACACTGTATAGCAAGTTGTTTTTCTCCATGCAAAATCTGCGATGCCACATGCAAATGAAAGTAGAACTTTAAAATTTAATATATATTATAAATTCCTAGCTTCAATAATTATAGTTTCCGACTAAATCTTAAAAAACATATTGACTTTCTTTGGCAAACGGTAAAGGTAGTTGTTGATCTTTATTAAAGGCTCTAAAGACGCATTGAAAAGACTGAGATAAACAATGTAAGCTTCCTGGGTTCTACTAGAAATTGGGCACCACTACAGAGAGAGAAAACAAGAACAAAATATCCCTGTACAGTGGCAAACAATCTTACTTTTCAAATGATTTTTTTCAAAATCTGATATAGAGTCAAGGATGGTAAATCCGTCCAGGAGGGTATATCCGTCCACCCTCTCATATATGCATACAATCATATTTATTATAGTTGTGAAAGTTTTAAAAGCAAGAGAAAGTAGTTTTTCAACTAATTTTGCTGATGTTTTTTGTGTTGCCAGCATTTCAAATTAATTTCAGGTCCATTTAAAAACAGAGGACAAAATACAATGAAATCCTGTGACGTCATCACAGTCAATTTGTGTAGTGGAAGGTACTGATCTAGTAGGCCTATTTCCATCAACAAAAAAATAATTGAAATTAAAAAATAGTTGATTAAGATTTAGAATTTCATTATTCTAGTAGGATTTGTCAAATGAACTTAATAGAGCTTTTTTTCCGAGATGATTATGAGTTGTAATCTATCAAAATTGCGACTGAAGCTACTAAGGGGATTGCTGTCCACTTAAGAAAACAGTCTTAAACAAGCCAACACCCAGAACATTTTGATTTCTGAACAACTATGAAGATTTTCTATGAAATGAACCATTTTCTACATGATTCCCCTCCCTCCAACCAACCTTGTGAAAAACATTCAAATCAAATTTTCACACTTCAGTAATTAAAGCATGTATTGGCTCTAAATGATTATAATTCTGAAGTCATTCTATATATGCCAAGGCTTGATTTTCTCATTCCAAGGTAATTCCCAACAAGCATACAGCATTATTACAGCTTAGGTATAGCACAGCCTTCCACATGTTACACACATATATATACCAAATGTGTGGGAAATTTTACTGGTTCAGCATAGAAACTGATAAAAGGGACCTATAAAAGAATTTGACTTGGGAATCAAAGTGTACTTTGTTATAGAAGATAGTGAAAATACTTATTATATATCATAAAACTCGTCCAATCTATCTATCTATCTATCATAGATGATGAGCAACTTATCCTGTCATTTAAACCAACCTTTTTGGGTGAAAAACATGCTAAACAGAAAATGTAAAATTGTATTGCTGAAATCAGAAATTTCTTGCATGAGAAAAAGCTGTGTAATAATGGAGAAAAAACTGAACTTCTTCTGATTGGAGCACCAAACCAACTGAAGAAACTTCAAATGACATCTATCAATGTAGACAATGTTGAAATCAAAACTGCCAACCATGTCCGCAATTTGGGAGTGCTCTTTGACAAAAATATAACCATGGGGAAGCAGATCAACAAAATGTGTCGTAACGCATATTTCAATTTGAGAAACCTGTCAAAAGTACGTAAAAATCTTGACAAGGACGCAGTTAAAACAGCTGTCAATGCACTTGTCACCCCTCATTTGGACTACGGAAATGGGCTGTTGTATGGCACTTCTGCCCGATTGTTAAATAAACTTCAGGTTGCTCAAAACTCGGCAGTTCGATTAATTGAGAGATTGAAAAAACTCGACAGTGTCAGCCACAGTAGGAAGCAACTGCACTGGTTACTAGGGTGGAGTGAAAAATGAAAAATGTCACAAATTAAAAAAACAGCAGGTCCAGATACTTGTCAATTGGTTCAAACTCATATTTTCAGTGATTTTTGGAAGCTGCAGTAAAAATTGAGAGTGCACTTTATGGTCAAAGAAATATGTTAAAATTGCTTTTTGCCAAAGTCACGATTACGAATATCTTTGTTAATATGGCCCATGCAACAAAATTAGTTGCATATTTGGAATCAGTGCAAAATTCTCCACAAAATGAGTACAAACATGATATACATATCTTCTGTTTCGGGCCTGCCCAAACCACTCAAATTAACATGAAATCTCCATAAATTGTTATCGCTTATAAAATGACTCCAAATTTGACTCCACTAACACAACAGACCATCACCCATTGACAGAGACTCCCCTTTCATTGTTGTCATTAGTGTATATCTTACAAGTGAGAATGACAGCCATGTCTTCATTATAATGTAATCTATATAATAATAATAATAATAATATGGATTTATATAGCGCTAATTTCAGTAAACTGCTCATCAGCGCTTTTAGGATTAAATCACTTATAGGAATTCTGAAACAAATGGGTTTTTAGTTTCTTCTTGAAGCTTTCCAAGGTTTTTGCAGTTCTAACTTCTTCAGGCAAACTGTTCCAGAGTTTTGGTGCTGCATAGGTAAATGCCGGATCCTCAAACTTATTTTTGTTGCATGGAGCAGGTTCTGCTAACAGCAGCTTGTGGTTACTTCTCAGGTTTTGTTTCTGTTGTGATTTGACTTGAAGAAGATTTTGGATGTATTGCGGCGCCTGGTTGTTGATTGCCTTCCATGTAGTCATCATCATTTTGAATTGGATTCTTGCGGTGATTGGTAACCAGTGCCGTTTTTTTCTTCTATGGCTGACACTGTCATGTTTTTTCAATCTCTCAATTAATCGAACTGCCGAGTTTTGAGCAACCTGAAGTTTATTTTCATATCCATTATTGCAAAGCTTGTTGTCATGCAGGAAATTTCTGATTTCAGCAATGCAATTTTCCATTTTCTCAGTTGCATGTTGTTCACCCAAAAAGGTAGGTTTAAATGAAAGGATGAGTTGCTCATCATCAGCGTACTTCTGATCATGAACCTGATTTCTTCGTGCTACTTCACTGACTAGGGCAACATAGGAGTTAAATAAGATTGGTCCAAGTTTGGAGCCTTGAGGAACCCCAAAATTAAGTGGAAGTTTGCTTGATGTTTTGTCATTTATTATCACAGACTGTGATCTTTCAGAAATGTAAGATTTGAACCATCTCAAAGCTGCACTGTGTGCACCATACCTGTTGCACAGTCTTCCTAGCAATATGCCATGATCAATTTTGTCGAATGCAGCAGACAAGTCCAACAATACTAGTATTGTCACCTCACCGCTGCTCATATTAAGCATAATATCATTATGGATTTTTGTTAAGAGGGTTTCGGTGCTATGAAATTGCTTGTAGGCTGATTGTTTTTCATCCTCAAGATTGTTCTGAGTGAGGTGTTCAACGTACTGTTTGATTACAGCGCTCTCAATGATTTTACTCAGAAAAGAAAGATTTGAGACTGGCCGATAATTCTTTTTGATCAGTTCAAGTCCCTCTTTCGTCAAAAGTGGTTTGACAAGTGCATGCTTCAGTTCGAGGGGCATTTCTCCAAGTGTTAATGACGAATTAACAATTTTCGTTAAGATTGGCAAAAATTCATCAACACATTCAAGCAGTAGCCATGTTGGCATTGGATCAAGTTGGCAGTGTTTGACAGGCATTTCAGTAATAAGTTTCTTAACTGGCCGATAATTCTTTTTGATCAGTTCAAGTCCCTCTTTCGTCAAAAGTGGTTTGACAAGTGCATGCTTCAGTTCGAGGGGCATTTCTCCAAGTGTTAATGACGAATTAACAATTTTCGTTAAGATTGGCAAAAATTCATCAACACATTCAAGCAGTAGCCATGTTGGCATTGGATCAAGTTGGCAGTGTTTGACAGGCATTTCAGTGATAAGTTTCTTAACTTCTTGTTCTGATAGGGCCTTAAACTGATGTAAATTGTGACTTGGTTTGAGATTCATCAGTTGTGTTCTTCATTCCTGAATCTAATTTAGATCTGATAATTTTGATCTTCTCATCAAAGAATTTGTTGAAGTCATTTGCTAGTTCTGCATCACTTGCGTGATGGGGAAGAGGCAGATCTTGTTTTCTGTTCAGGCGAGAATTTAGAAGTTTGAACATCGCCTTAGAATTTCCCTTTGTGGCTTGAATTTTACACCTAAGATCATCTGATTTTAGCTGATTTAGCTTATCATTTAGAGAATTTTGTTTTTCTTTGAAAATATTCCATTCTTTTTCTAGACCGGTTTTTTTCCATAATTTTTCTGCTTTTCTCTTTTCCTTTTTAAGTGGCTTTATTTCCTGATTTGTGAATGGGTTAGGTTTGCGCACAGTTACAAGTTTAGTCTTAACAGGGGCATGTTTGTCAAAAATCTTTTCAGTTGATCTGTAGAGTGCCACAAGTCTGTTCAAGTAGATTGATCGATTATTGTGTGGTACCTTTTGTGACAGATGCTGCTCAATGTCTTTCTTAAATTTGGATATATTTATGCTGCGGGTTTTCCGGAAGGCAATCTTCTTCTGTGGATTCTTGCCTTTGTTAATGTCAATATTAAAGAGGATACAGTTATGGTCTGACAGCAAATCACTTACAGCACAGTCTCTGAGAGCTGTTATTTTGTTGGTTATTACCAAATCAAGTGTGTTTCCATCTTTGTGTGTTGGAGAAGACACATGTTGAACAAGGTCAAACATTTCAAGAATGTTGTTAAATTGAATAACTTTGGGATCATCTGGTTTGTTCACATGAAAGTTGAAGTCCCCAATTACGATAGTTTCGTTGTGATAAGTCCGATAGTGGGATAAGAAGTTTGTGAATTCACTAAAGAATTCTGATAAACTGTACTTGTTCTTTTTGGAGGGTTCTGGCCTGTATACCACAAGAATTGAAACAATTCTTCCATTTAATTGTAACTGAATTTCCATATGCTCAAAAGTCTTTTTTTTCATGCTGTCCTTTTTCATTGCTCTAATGCCTGTTTTTACAATGCATCCTACTCCACCTCCAGGTCTGCTCTCACGAGATGAACCCACGTAAAAACATTCACCATTTCTTTCCAGTTCACCAATTTCAACTCTGTCTTCTGCTTTTAGCCAGGTCTCAGTGAAAAGAAACACATCGAGGTCAAATTCATCTCTGAAATCTTTCACAACCTGCGTTTTTTGTCGTTTACTTTGAGCATTCCATAAACCAGCTTTCAGTGGGCGGGACACCCTCGGACTGTCTGAGCCATGTTGAGAGTCTGCTTTTGCAAAATTATGAAATCTATTTCTTTGGTTCATCATGTGTGTATGGTCAGTAGCTGTTCTGACTTTTTGTTTTATCATTTGAGTTGAACCACTTCCATTTTTCAAATCTTTTAATCCAGTGCGTACTACATCAGAGTACAGCTTGACTGGTTGGGACATACTTATGCCGTCAGTATTCAATATTATGCAGGCAACTGTGTGCGAGTGTCACATATAGGCAACACAAGCAACTTGGTTTATAAGGCAAACTGATTTGATTCAAAGATGCTATAGTTTGTCAAGACTGTTTGCTCAGTTCACAAGTGCTATGTTCAGGCAACACAAGTTAATTTGATAAGGCAGGTTTGCCAGTGCTGCCTACAGGCAACACAAGCAAGTTAGTTTTGGCTGATTCGCAAGTGCTACGTACAGGCGACACAAGAAGTTAGTTAGGCAAGTTTGTAAGGCAAGTTGGCAAAGTGCAGTGTCGTGCAGGCAACACAAGCAGGTCAGTTTGTTAAGAAGGTTTTGGCTGGTTCACAAGTGCTACGTACAGGCAACACATGCAAGTTAGTTGGGCAAGTTTGTCAGGAAAGTAGCCTCAGGTTGCAAGTGCTGCGCACAGGCAACACAAGCAAGTTAGTTTGTTAAGCAAGTTTTGGCTGGTTCGCAAGTGCTACGTACAGGCAACACAAGCAAGTTAGTTAGGCGAGTTTGTCAGGCAAGTTGGCTCAGTTCACGAGTGCTACGTACAGGCAACACAAGCAAGTTAGTTTGTTAAGCAAGTTTTGGCTGATTCTCAAGTGCTACGTACAGGCAACACAAGCAAGTTAGTTAGGTGAGTTTGTCAGGTAAGTTGGCTCAATTCACGAGTGCTACGTACAGGCAACACAAGCAAGTTAGTTTGTTAAGCAAGTTTTGGCTGATTCGCAAGTGCTACGCACAGGCAACACAAGCAAGTTAGTAAGGCAAGTGTGTCAGGCAAGTTGGCTCAGGTCGCAAGTGCTACGTACAGGCAACACAAGCAAGTTAGTTTGCTAAGTAATTTTTGGCTGATTCGCAAGTGCTACGTACAGGCAACACAAGCAAGTTAGTTAGGCGAGTTTGTCAGGCAAGTTGGCTCAGTTCACGAGTGCTACGTACAGGCAACACAAGCAGGGTTGGTTTAGCAAGCAAGTTTTGGCTGATTCGCAAGTGCTACATACAGGCAACACAAGCAAGTTAGTAAGGCAAGTTTGTCAGGCAAGTTGGCTCAGGTCGCAAGTGCTGCGTACAGGCAACACAAGCAAGTTAGTTTGTTAAGCAAGTTTTGGCTGATTCGCAAGTGCTACGTACAGGCAACACAAGCAAGTTAGTTAGGCGAGTTTGTCAGGCAAGTTGGCTCAGTTCACGAGTGCTACGTACAGGCAACACAAGCAAGTAAGTTAGGCGAGTTTGTCAGGCAAGTTGGCTCAGTTCACGAGTGCTACGTACAGGCAACACAAGCAAGTTAGTTTGTTAAGCAAGTTTTGGCTGATTCGCAAGTGCTACGTACAGGCAACACAAGTAAGTTAGTAAGGCAAGTTTGTCAGGCAAGTTGGCTCAGGTCGCAAGTGCTACGTACAGGCAACACAAGCAAGTTAGTTTGTTAAGCAAGTTTTGGCTGATTCGCAAGTGCTACGTACAGGCAACACAAGCAAGTTAGTTAGGCGAGTTTGTCAGGCAAGTTGGCCCAGTTCACGAGTGCTACGTACAGGCAAAACAAGCAAGTTAGTTTGTTACACAGGTACTGGGAGAATCGAGGACCAATCAATTTGTGACTGACCAAAGGAGTTAGTTAGAATCGAGAATCAATTAATTTTTTAGAATCGAGGATCAATCAATTTGTGATTGACCAGAGGAGTTATAATCGAGGATCAATCAATTAGTGACTGACCAAAGGAGTTAGTACAGAGTTGAGGATCAATCAATTGTGACTGACACATGTTCTGTCAGATACAAAAAGTAAAAGTAGTGAATATTTCAGGTGTGTGAGAGGCAAGAGGTGAAAAGAGTGAGGCTCTGAGGTCTGTCAGAGCTAGAGGCAAAAGTAGTCTCTCAGGTCAGTGAGAGGCAAGAGGTAAGAAGAGTGAGGCTCTGAGGTCTGTCAGAGTCTAGATGCAAGAGTAGAGAGTCTCTCAGGTCAGTGAGAGGCAAGAGGTAAGAAGAGTGAGGCTCTGAGGTCTGTCAGAGTCCAGATGCAAGAGTAGAGGGTCTCTCAGGTCTGTGAGAGGCCAAGATCAAGCCTATAGAAGTGAAATATTTCGTAGGTCAATGAGAATCTTGAAGAGTTGTTGGATGTGTATTGAGTTGTTCAAACTGAAATTTCCAAAAAAATGAATGCAGTCAGGTATTGTGATAAGTGTCTGGAGTAATAAAACAGTGTTGAAGATTGAAAATATGACAATTAAATGGTTTAAAGGTGCAAAAACAAAGAAATACAACAGAGTATTGTAAAAATTTTGTTATAGTGGCTATGCTGTCTGCTGGGCTGATTGGGTTGGAAGTATGATGGTTTGTTGAGTCTGGGATGTGTATTGGCAGTGTTCAGCTCTTCAAAACTTAAATTCTTGAAAGTTAGTGCTGTCAAGTGTTGTGTAAAGTGACTGGAATATCAAGTGAGTGCTGAAGATAGCAAATATGACAATTAGATCACTTTTGAGGTGCAAAAACGAAGGTAAAATGAGCGAAAATCGAGGTAAAAACAATGTGTATTGGAGCCAGAAAACGATGTAGAGATGGCAGGTAATTAAATTGCAAGTTATTGCACTAAAATCACCTGGAAATCGCACAAAAAGAGTAAATAACAGGTAAGAAACACTTTACCGACAATCACACACAAGAACAGCAATTTAATAAACCCAGAGCTTGTTAAAAAGATGAAAATATCCAATGCTGAAGTTACACTGTGTTTACAGCCAGAAGCGCCACCTGTTCTTGTGCCCACTTGTTCTTGTAATATAAGTTAAAATGTAAGTACATAGTGGAGCCTCATTCTAGATAGTTTCCATGAGGACAGTGGTGCCTTAGTTCATGTAATTTTGCATTGTGTTATTTTGGTGTAATTAACCTATATGATAATGTGCTTTTAGATAATGGATTATATGACACAGTATCATACCAAGGTAAAAATGAATTGCAGATCATATATCTGTACAATACATACTCGGCTGATATCCTTTTCAAAATTAAGGGAGATCTTAATGTACAACTCCAACAGTCACATATTTCATAAAATTTCGTTAAGCACAGGTAGTTTTAAATGTTCACAGCAATGGATATTTCACCTCAAAGAGAATATTTAGATAATACTTTTGAATGCTACCTCCCAGGGAAGGAACAACGAAGAGTTTACGTAAATTTCTGCACTTTTATTGCACTCTTGAAGATCAAGGTTTCAAGGTGAAACTGAAAACAACATAAAATAACCCAATAAATAAATTGATTATCATAATGACTGACCAGTGACATGAATCTACACAAAATATGAATTGAGTACTACAAATGAAAAACACTCACAAGATTGTGCATACTCCTGGGTACACAGTAGCATCCAAGGTCTATCAAGATACTCATGTACATAGTCAACCTGAAACATCATATGATTTATCTAAGTTGGAGCTACACCTCGCATATACATCAAACATTGACTAAATTATTATGTTCATCAAACTCAAATGTCTGAGTACTATATATACACTGTACATTGCATGTGTTTTTAAGCTAACGTGATTTTAAGCATATGCACCATATTTTATATATACAGAAATAAGCATATATTTATACACATCAATTTTACATTATTTTACAAGAACTTTTTATACAAAAAACCAGTAAATTGTACTAACCTTATGAGCATCAAAATTTGGTAAGCAATTTTAGAAGATCTTCATATCTCCTGAGTTAAATTTCAACTAACTAAAAATTGCAGGATGCCCCACATGTGTAGGGAAACTGTGAATGCATCATGGAATACATGTTAAACAATACATGTGCAATCAACAGCAATATCCAACACTCAATACAACATTGAAAAATGGCAATTTATCACAGGTTTTGCAGAACAGCTGATCATGAGAAATGATGTGTGCAGTGTAATAGAATTTTATTATAATAAATTTGTGTAATAATTAATGAATATATATTTAAATTTGTAAATTATTTGAATCTGAATTTAGTACCGAGATGATACTGATTATTTATCCTTATCACACTGTAATACCCTCTGTGTTAATACAGATCCACCCAATTGTATCGATATTTGGTTATGTAGACACTGGAAAACAATGCAGAATTTATAAATTGATGATAATTCATGCAAGAGTGAGTCCAACTAATTCCTGTCACATAAGCATTCTTGATATCACTGCATTACGGTTAATAGCATTTTGTATTCGTAAACTGTGTGATACATTTGAATCAAAATTTTTCAGAACTCTGGTTCTGATGTTGATTGATGGTACCGTATCAAAACTTTTTGGTTTGATTACTGTAAGGTCTGCTAATATCTTACAATCAAAAAGCTGTGACTTAATGATTTTTCATGTTGTAGCAGTGGCACACAAAGATATTGAGTTAACATTGTTTTGTACATATCCCACATTTATTTATGTGATTGTTGAAATGTATGCTGATAGGCTCAAGAGATACACTTTTGTATTAAAATTAGATTTATGTAAGTGCTGCAAAGTCCTCAATTGTATGGTCATTGATTTGATTATTTACACCAATGTCTTAGCAATAATGAACCATCAACAACCAGTAGCAATGTATTTGAATCTAAGTGTTTGTAAATCAATCGTGTGGCATTGGGAGCAACTGCCAGCATCATATTGTAACTCTTGTGAAACTGTGATACATTACAGAACAGTGGTGAGCTCTGTGAATTTAACATTTGCTATCTGGGTGACTATCAGAATGCACAAAATGATGTCTGTGTTTGACCTTTGCTGTGCCAATTGTATAATTTTGATGATTATGATTGAAAGATATAAGCAAATTGTTCCTCAGAACTTTGCCTGTCTTCAATGTCTTACAGCATATTTCCATTTCATCATTTAAATAATTTTGAACTTCAGCAAATGCTTGAAACTCCAAATAGACGAATTGATAAAATTCTAAGTGAAAATAATTTTGGAAAATATGTCTTAGAAACATTGGAGACTGGCATGGGAAACCAACTTGAGTGTGGTTATTACACTGAAGATTCTTTGAATGATCTTTTGAAAAAGAATGGTACATCTTTTACTATGATAAATCTAAACATAAGAAGTTTAGACAAACATTTTAATGATCTTGTGGCTCTCTTGCATAACCTTGATCACCCTATTGACGTAATAGCCCTCACTGAAATTGGGAGGAAGAATGTATCAAATAGAATCAGTATACTCAAAGATAAATATAAATGTGAATATGTATTGCCTAAAACCAAAAAATGTGGTGGCGCCTGTATCTTTGTGAGGAATAATGTGAAATACCATGTACGAAATGACCTTTGCATACCTTACGAAAATGTTGAGGATATTTGGTTAGAAGTAGAGGTAAATGATCAGAAAGTTATTGTGGGTGTAGTCTATCGTCATCCAGGCACTAATGTGCCTAGCTTCATAACTGATCTTGAAAAATCACTGTATAAAATTGACAAAGAATTCTGTTATTCGTATATCTGTGGAGACTTTAATATTGATGGTCTCAAAATTGATACTGATAAGAGAAGTGCTGAATTTTACGAATGCTTGATGACTCTAAACTTTATACCCACCATTACCTTGCCTACCAGAATCACGGACTCGACGGTGACATTAATTGATAACATTTTCATGAAACTAAACAAAGAGAACGTTAATTGCAAGGTGTTGGCGGGTAATATATACTCAGACATTTCTGATCATCTACCCAACTTTGTTATTGTATGTAATGCTAACCATATACCTACTGAATACACTAGACCGAAAGTAAGACTGTTTGGGGAGAAGAATCTCTCAAATTTTGTGAATGAATTCAGCCATGCAGATTGGAATAGGTTTTTTAATGGCACAGATGCAAACGATCTGCTTAACTCCTTCTATGAGAAGTTTAAAATACAATTTGAGAGGTCCTTCCCCCTCACAACATTGTCAAGAAAAAGAGCAAAGGATAAAGTGTGGATAACTACTGGTCTCAAAACTGCCATAAAGAAAAAGTCTGAGTTATATAGAAAATATCTTAACCACCCAACTCTTGAAAACAAGCTATCATACACAACGTATAGAAACACTCTAACCACATCATTAAGAAAAGCAGAGGCTAACTATTTCTTAGAAAAAGTTGATAATAAAAAGAAGAATGTCAGAGCCCTTTGGCAAATATTTGGCCCAATCATAAGTCCCAATAAAATTAGACAATCAAATAAAATTGACAAAATTGAACTGAATAATGGAACCTTGAGAAATCAGCAAGATATTGCAAATGTTCTCAATGATTATTTTGTCAATGTTGGTCCCAAGCTCTTAAAAAATACTGCTTGTGATAGCTTTGAAAAGTATCTGAGAAAAAATCAGACACACAGCTTTTATCTTAAGCCGACTGACCCATCAGAAATACAGACATTAATATCTAAATTGAGTAACAATAAAGCCCCAGGTGATGATGAGATCTCAGGTAAATTACTAAAGGCATGTCCTGCAATGTTCAGTAAACTGATAGCGCATATAGCAAACACTGCCATTGAGACCGGCAAATATCCAGAAAAGCTGAAACTTGGTAAAGTTATCCCCATTTACAAAAAAGGCAATAAGCTTGATCCAACAAATTATCGACCGATCAACCTTCTTAGTACTATTAATAAAATAATTGAGAAAATCCTGTATAAACGCCTGTATGAATATTTTGAAAAATTTAAGATTATTTATCAGTACCAGTTTGGTTTTCGATATGCATACTCTACGACAATGGCACTAATTGAGATAACAGATCAAATCAGGGAGCAACTGGATAATGCAAACATTACAATAGGAATATGCCTAGACCTAAATAAGGCATTTGATCTTGTAAATCACAGCAAACTAATCATAAAACTTCAGTCGTATGGTATTAGGGGACCAGCAATAGAACTAATTAAGTCATACCTTAGTGAGCGTTCACAATATACTAAAGTTGAATCAACCAAATCAGACATTAAAAGAATACATTGTGGTGTGCCACAAGGGTCAGTACTAGAGCCACTGTTCTTCTTGATATTTGTAAATGACATGCAGTACTGTACCAAGGCTAAGTTACGACTCTTCGCAGATGATACAAATATCTTTATCTCTGACATAGATCCACATATTATAAAAGAGCAAGCAGAGGCATGCCTCAACGATATTACTAAATGGCTAAAAGCAAACGATTTGCTCCTAAGCGGTGAAAAAACAAAATTTAGTGTCTTTGTCCCAGGTAGGAAAAAAATACCAGATATGTTGGACACAATAAAATTTGATGCTAAGATAATTCATAGAACTGACAATTGCAAATACCTTGGTGTGATATTAGATGACAAACTACGTTTTGACAAACACATTAACCAACTGAGTAAAGACCTCACTAGGATAATCTATGCTTTCAAAATTATTAGAGACTGGGTGCCAAACAGTGCTAAAATCAAACTCTACTACGCATATTTCCATTCGAAAATGCAGTATGGATTAGAGTTGTATGGCTCATCTATTCATAAACACATTAGAAAAATAGAAGTACTACAGAACCGGGCGATTAAGGCATTATTCAATCTAGATCACTTGACTCCTTCTGCACATCTCTATTCTAAGTATAAAATGTTACCTGTGAGTGATCTTTATCTTTTTAAAACTGTCAAATTTGTGTACAACCAACTCCGTGAGACAAAAAATAATGTATTTTCAAAGTATTACTCGGCTGTTGCGAGATGTCATGATAACTATCCTGATACAAGAAACAGATTTAAATTATTTGTATCCAGATCTAAAACAATGAATGGAAGTAAAACGATGAAAATAACTGGGGCAAAGATATGGAACAACTTGACAGATGCATTGAAGCAAGATCTGAGGTGCATGTCACCAGCACAGTTAAAAAATGCAAGTAAGGGTTTTTACTTAGCTAAATACTCTCAGTAAAGCAATTGGATGTACAAAATCATGTGTGTAATTTATTATCTCCCTTCCTTCAAATTTGTTACTGGGGGAGACTGACTGTATAGTAACTTTCCTGGATATTTTTGTAACTGTACAATTGTCTTATATTACATTGTACCTTCAATTTGGATTGGATATCTGGTATGATTCAAACGCTTTTGTGTACATATTAATACAAGTAATTTGTAGCGTTCTATGTCACTTCATTATGATTATAGGCACAGTGTTATTTTTTGGATTGGAATTATGATGTATCTATTCCCAACTATGCTGTATAGCATGATATTGATTGTTATTTTGGAAATATTGTATTGTAAAATTGAAACTCTATTGCTTGTTCTAAGGGTAGTTTTGGCCTGATATTGCTATGTTTGTGTAAACTGTACATCACCATGTTTAGATAATTTTACTGTATTGAAAGTGTATTGAACATATCCTATTGAGAGACAGGTTTATATATAATCATTAAATGTAACATTTAAATATATATATATATATAAGATACATAATAGCCCTACCTATGTGATTAAATTAGGTCCCCATGTGTTGTATTTTATTTTGGATAATAGTATGTAGCAACTTCTTAACTGTGAAATGATTTTCTGTTAATATTTGTAAATTTTGTTTTCTTTTCGATAGGCCAGCCAGATAAGCATTGCTTTCCTGGTCTCAATAAAGATACATACATACATACATTTAAATAGGCAAATTAAAAATGAACCATAGTGAATGTTACACTCCCCACCTTGGATCCATGTGAGATCCAAAACAAAACAAAACGAGATCAAAGTAAAATTACACAAACTAAACAACACCTTCAAGCAAAACTATCTTAGTGACAGGTCTGACCAAATGAGTGGACCTTGTTTTTACAGTTACTGTTCTAACAAGACCATCTGAGCTATGCTTGATCTCTGTGACAAGACCCATTGGCCAAACACCTCTTGGTGTGACCTCACTTTTGATCAACACCAGGTCACCAATTTGAACACTTCTCACCTCTGACATCCACTTTTGTCTCCTTTGGAGTTCAGGGAGATACTCTAGGAGCCATCTTCGCCAAAACTCTTGAGCCAAGTGCTGTACACAGCGCCACCTGCGTTTGTAGAGATCAGCATTAGCAAATTGACCAGGAGACAAGTTTGGCTGCTCCCTCAACAGAAGCAAGTGATTGGGAGTTAAAGGATAAGGATAAGGATAATCTTTATTTTGTGTCATGATTTAAAATAAACAAGTAAAACATTAGCCCAAGGCTATTACATGACAAAACTAAAAATAAAATCAACAATGATACAATAACTAAACAAACAGGATTAGATCCTGCGCAACAAGTGAAGGCATTACACATTACTAAAAAAAATCGTAAAAGTACATTTCGTATGTCTTTAAAATTACCATAATAACTAATCTTATGTTCTGATAAATACTTGTGTAGACTTTTCTTAAATGAGATCAAGTTTTCACTACATTTTACATGTGCTGGCAAGTCATTCCATATCTTAGCTCCATAATAGGAGAATGTATTGAATCCATACTTTATACTTTTGAATTTTCTTTGAACAATTTTGTAATTATCTCTCATACCATAATACTGTTCCTTGGCCTCAAAAATTTGACAGAGGTAATCTGGAGAAAGACCCTTCATACATTTATACACTTCGATGGATAATACATACTTCAAATATAATTGTATAGACATATTTCGGCTATCCTTTAACAATTTGTCATAAGAGGATTCAAAGTCATTGTATACAAATCTTAATGCACGATATTGCAATTTTTATAACTTCTTGATACAAGCCTGGTTACAAAACATCCAAACAACGGGACAGTAATTAAAAGTGCTTTTTATAAAAGATGAAAACATAATCTTTTTAACTTCAATATCTAATACATTTGTTAGTCTCATAATTGCATTAATTTGTCTACTAGCTTTCTTACAAATAGTGAGTACATGTTCTTCAAAACCTAATTTACTATCAATTTCTATACCAAGGAGCTTTACATTCTCAATACATTTGACATCTTGACCTTTAATTACAAATTTAGTAGGAGCGTCTGCTTTTTTACCAAATACAATGGCTTGATACTTATCAGGATTAGCCTGCATTCCATTATTAGAAAACCATTCAGTGATATTGTTACTACAAATTTCAATATTACGACATAACTCTTCCGCAGTATCAGTAACATAGGACACAGTATTGTCATCAGCATAATTATAGATGGAATGATCATTCGCAAGGAAAAGCATGTCATTAATGAATATATTAAACAAGGTGGGTCCCAATATTGACCCTTGTGGGACGCCCTTCTTAATCTTAATCCAATCACTTCTCGCATTCGTAATTTTCGTTCTTTGATAACGATCACTTAAGTAATTCAGAATAAGGCTGATACAATTCTTATCAAAACCATAGGCATCTAGCTTAGCAATTAACAGTCCATGAGGTATTACGTCAAATGCCTTGCTTAAATCCATTAGCACTGCACAGCAGTACTTTCCATTATCAAGTGCATATTTCCAGTCCTCAACAGCTTTAGTTAGGACACATTGGGTGTTATGCTTTTTCCGATAAGCTGAAAGACAACCAGCCTTCTATATACATATATAAAATTCACCTCTCTATAATTCCTTTGTAACGGGTCTTCTCTGTTGTGCCTCAACTTACAGTCAAAATATTTTGCCACTCTATCCTAATATGTCCACACTGTGTTCTGCATGCATCAAATCTACCGTAACTTCCGTGGATTTAATTATATAGAGCTAATTAAAGATATTATAGTTCCCGCGAATTTCAAATACCCTGCTGCAATGATTCCAGAAGCATCAGCTGCAGCAATGCATTAGCATTGTGCTGCTGCACTAAAACCAGCAGCAACAGCAGCAGCCACACCTCAAGTGTTCACACAGGACGAATGCAAGGGTAGGGATAGGCAGATTGGTAGATACGTAGATAGACACATAGACAGATGGAGGTAGATAGCGATAAACAGGGCTGGGTATTTTTACTATAATGAATTTTTTATGAAATGTAAATGTACTGTACCTGCCACTATAAACAATAAAAAAGTTCAAAGTTCAAAGTTCTATGTAACTTTGTTGTGGGTCGTTTTTCTCCCTCAATTATTTCTCAATCACCACCAAACTCGGAATAGCCAAAGAAAATGGCATTCCCTTGCAATACGCAGTGTCATCGTCCAAGGCCCACTCGATCATTCCTCTGAAATCTGCCTTCATTTCACACTTTTTCGTGAAAAAATCACCTTCACCTGAAATGAATATTCCATCAGGCTCCAGACAGTCAGTGTGTTTCAAACGGAGCATTATAATAAAAAAGAACAGCCTACATGTAATATATGTCATTATAGGCCTAATGCAACAATAATTTTCGCGCAGCGAATTGAGCACAACATGGGTCTCATAAATCTGTCCAGTGATGGCCTCAATATCAACAGTCGACAGCAGGGAATTACTTCAAGTGGCTCCAGCTTCTTATCATATTACATATACATAGACAGATACATAGTTACATAGATAGATAGATAGCTCAAAAGGTCATTGGTATCGACAACCTCTTACATTTTCTATTATTATTTCATGGATGTTTTACGCCACACTACTGACTGCCCAGTGCCCACTTTACTATGAAATTTTCCAAACAGCTTTTCTACACTTACTGCCTACAATAAACTTCGATGGGTTTCACCCCTTAAACTTTTCATCCTACACCAGATGCTTCTTAGTAATTCTTGCTGATTGTCCCTCTTCTTCATGTTTCAACTCCCATTTCACTGATTCATCAAAAGGTGTAGCGCCTCCGTTTCTTACAAATACGCACTTTCTAAACATTCCGAATGTAGAGACAGATACTTTGATTGCCTACTTCACGGGTACTTTGCTAGTTTTACTATAAAAATGATCACTGATTTGCCCATCAATGGCAGTTTCAAAAATCTTAGATATGCAAGGCAAAATACTAACAGGCCTATACTTTGATTTGTCTAGGGGATTACCTTTCTTGAAACATGGCGTGATCTCAGCATGTTTCAAGTCATTAGGAAACTTTGCTTCTTCTATAGCTTGATTTATCAAAATAGTAATAAAAGGTGAAAGTTCTTTTCGTGCTAAAAGCAGTAGTTTTGGTGGAAAATTATCATGTCCGGTGGCTTTCTTCGGATTCACATTTGACAAAATCTTATCAATTTGCTGAACTGTCAGGGTCTCTAAACTGAAAGTTTCAGAATTGCAGTTATCAGAGATAAGTTCAACACTGGGGTGACCATTGTACATTTCAATCACCTTGTCTGTATTTTCGTCGTCATTGGGAACATTAAGACCAATATTTTCAGTTATATCTTTAAAGTACCGATTGAAAACAGTAGCAATTTCAAGGTTGTTTGTAAGTATATCATTTCCTTCTTTAAGTATAATGTCCTGAGGGTCACCGCCCTTCTCAGTGATATATGGTCGGATAGTTTTCCAAAAACTTTTATCACTTGCACCCTTGTGGCACTTCGTTCTAAAATAAGTTTGACGTGAAACTCTACTCTGCGTTACAAAAGCATTTCTGTCTTTTTTATAATTCTCCCACAACTTTTTATTTCCCTTGCTTTTCCAATATTTATTTTGTGACATGCGTTTCCTATACATGAGGCGTTTCAGCTCACTGTTCATATGAGGAGCACTTTTACCTTTAACATATTTAGTCTTCATTGGAGCATGTTCATTTAATACATCATTAATCATGAGATTGAATGACCACTACTTATCATTTATATCGTCAAAAATATCAATGACCTGAAAAGGAATAGTACCCAAATCATGCCGGAAAGCACTTTCATCAAATATTTTGTAACTTCTGTAATTTATAACTCTAGGATTTAACTTTGGTACACTCAATCTCGTTGAAATTGCAATCAAATTATGCCAGTCACTTAGGCCACAGTTCCGGTTAAATACACCATCAAACCTATTCGGTCTTGAAACCAAACAAAGGTCAATAACAGTTGGGGTAATTCCCTTGAAACAAGTTGGATCCCTTATCTTATTACGAAGATTGTACAAATTCAAAAGCTCATAAAGCTTGTCAGATTTACCGTTCTTTTTTGAAACATCAATATTTATGTCACCAATGATAACAATCATAGTAGATTCTGTTAAAATTTTATCTATCATCTTTGACAAACTCTCAATGAAACTTTTTACACATGAATCTGGCAACCTATATAAAGACAGAAGGAACCATTTTTCTTTGTTTACATTGATTTCAATACACAAAGATTGAATATTTCCATTATTAATTTCAATTTCATATCTTCTGTAACTAGGCAAATCGTTCCTAATCCATGTGACAATGCCACCACTTGTGGCAGTACTATCCTGTCTGTGAACATTAAAACCCTTTACAGCAAACTGTTTAACTGGAAAAGAATTATCCAGTTTACTCTCGAGAATGCTAAAAACATCTAAGAAACCATTCAACAACATGTGTTTCAAGGCTAAAAACTTGTTTCTAAGGCTATTTATATTTAAAGCACCAAACAGTAAATTCTTAACATGATCAGATCTAAATTGTTTTAGCTCCGCCCAAGGATCTTGATCACTAACATATGACTCTGAATCTGAAAGATTTGACTCTAAAACATGTTCATTCTCATTTACAAATTGCGAGTTATTACAAATTTCAGCATTAAAAATGTCAGCATTGACATTCACTGGGCAATAAAAAGAAACATCCTTATTTACATTAGACACATCATCAAAATTGCAATCAATTGACCCATTATTTAAAGCAGTAAGGTCATTGACATCTTCCCTGGATTTTGTGATGGGCCTACCATTTATAATGGCTTCCACTTCACACATCAAAGTCTGCAAAGTTTCATCAGACATCTTACAATTGATATCAGACAACCCAGCAAACACCTTTCTAATGATCCTGATCATCCGCTCCCACAGACCACCTTTGTGGGAAGCACATGGGGAATTAAAATGCCACTCAACATTCAATTTGACACCTTAGCTATGCAGCTGATCTGGATCAATCTCACTCAGGGCATTTTTAAGCTCAGTGTTAGAACTCACAAAGTTGGTACCTTGATCAGTCCAGACTTTAGCAGGAAACCCGCATCTACCAACAAACCTACGGAAACCATTTATGAAACTGTCTGTGTCTATGGAGTATAACACCTCAATGTGTACCGCTCTGGTATTGAGACAGGAAAAAATGCAACCATATCGTTTGACCAGCGCTTGACCGAATTTTACCATAAATGGGTCAAAACAATCCATCCCGGTGTAAGTAAATGGCGGCTTACCAGATTCCAATCTTTCAGGGATGTGATCAGCCATCTTCTCCTAGTGATCCAGTAGCGTCTCCTGACGTTGGCTATGACCCACTCAACACCTAAATGAGCCTTGTCGTGCTCTTCCTGGACAATCAAACGGGAAACTGGATGATCAAACGGAATAATAGTAGGATGTTTGCTCTGCTCAGAAACATCAGCACTTTTCAAACGACCCCCTACTATCAATCTGCCCTCGGGATCCAACACCGGATCCAATGAAATCAAAGGACTACTTACTGGAGAACCACTGGATAGAGAAGCTACCTCCTTACCAAAAGACTGCAGCTGTGCACGTTTCACAATAACTAACTCTGCATCCTGAATCTCCTGTACAGAGAGCTTAGACTGATCAGAACGAATCTTGTGCCTCAGAATACCCTTCAACCTTAACAGCCATGCAACAGCACGCTTGAGACCATACCAGCTTGAGTAATGAGAAGACAGTCTATCAATAGGATGATCTGCACCATGCACTGCAATGAGGTTGTAAATGACTTTGACCTCTGGATCACCTACAGGGAGCACGGGATCACAGCTCTCAACTTCCCATTCACTTTTATAAGACCGAAGAAATTTTGGACCTTTGCACCACTGATCTACATTCAATGAACTGACACTAGTACCCCTAGAAGCAACATCAGCAGGATTGCACTTACCAGACACATGACACCATTGATCAGGCTTTGTAAGCTGCCGGATCTGAGACAACCTGTTACTGACAAACACATGAAATCCACTGGGATTTATTGAGGATGTACTTGAGTACTATTTCACTATCAGTCCAGAAATAAGACCTGACAATATTAAAATCAAGTTGCCTCCTAAGCAAAGCATCAGCTTGAGCTGCCATGACTGCAGCCAACAACTCTAGCCTTGGAATTGTAACACTCTTCAGCGGGGCCACTCTACTCTTTGCCATAAGTAGACAAGTTTGGACAGTACCCTGCTTGTCGATTGCCCTAAGATAGCTATAGAAGCCATACGCATTCATGCAGGCATCACTGAAGTTGTGGATCTCCAGGACCATATCTGAGACATCACCTGAAACAACACACCTGGGAATTCCTAACTGATCAATATCACTAAGATCCTGGATCCAACTTCTCCATCGTCTCTCTATATGAGATGGTACTGGGTCATCCCATCCCAACTTCGCCCTGGTTGCCTCCTGAAATATCAGCCTACCAACTAAGACAATGGGACTAACTAACCCCAGTGGGTCATACATTGATGAGACTATACTCAAGATAGACCTTCTAGTCACTTCACGAGAGTCATTGACCTTTACATTGAAATGGAATTTGTCTTCACGAACATTCCACTTGACGCCAAGAACTTTACTATCCTTGACAAACTCAACATCAGCTGCTTCAGCAGCTCTATCTCCTAATGGGACAGCAGACATCAATTCAACACTGTTGGCAATGAACTTTGTGAGCTTGAAACCTCCTTCCTGTAAGACCGACCTTGTATCTGCAATGACGGTGTGTCCGTCTTCCACACTTGAGACTGACCTTAGACAATCATCCACATAGAAAGACCGACAAACTGTATCTGCAACAAGAGGATCAACATCAGGACCATCACACAATACCCTACGAAAAGCAAAAGTGGAGCTAGCGGAACACCACACACCGCCGAAGACATGCCTTGTCATACGAAAATGACACACTTGGCCAGATGTATCAAACCACAGAAACCTTAACGTATCACGGTCCTTTGGAGGGATTACCACCTGATAACACATTGCCTTAACATCTGCCATGATGGCAATCTCGTGCTGTCTGAACCTGAGAAGAACATGCAAGAGCTTATTACAAAGATCAGGACCCTGATAACATTTATCATTTAAGGACTCTCCGAGGAATTTAGCCGCGCAATCGAACACTATTCTGATTTTGCCTGGCTTACTATCAGAGACAACAACCTGATGGGGCAAGTACCACACCTCATTTTTTGCTGATTCAGAATCAGGGACAGGCTCCGCATAACCTTCAACCAATAACTTCTTAATCTCATCATCATACTTGCTGTAAAGGCCTTTCCTCTCTAAATTTCGACACAAAGACTTCAACCTGGACTTTGCCATGGACAAATTGTTCGGAAGGCAGGCTCCAGGCTTCCAAGGGATTGGAAGCTGATAGTGATCATCCACCTTGGTCACTGGGCTCTCCCACAAACCAATAACCTCATGGTCATTCTTTGACCAGGAATTTTCATCAACAATACACTCATTCTCAATGTTCCACATATTATTGACCCTTTCTTCCAGAGAAACGTTCACAAAATGAGAAACTGCTCCAGAACCAACATTGTCGACACATCTAAGGGGACCATTTACGGACCACCCGCGAATGGATCTGCAAAACCTCCTCGACGAACGTCTAATGGTATCAAAGCTTCGGAGTAATCCTGACCAATAAGCAACTGAACCTTCTCATGACCAGGAGTGAAAGTCAAACCTTCTAAATGTGGATACGCTGCAACATCTACTGAGTAAGTCTGAACGGGAATGTTTTCTACTACAAATACATTAGACATGTTCAACGACCTGTGGCCATCAAGAGACGCAGCTCTAAAGGAAACAATAGATGTGACCTGCTCATTGGAACCATGCAAAGTGCTAAGCCTATATTTAGTACTATCACATCTGAGATTCAACTGATTTGCTAAATCAGCTGAACAAAAACTGCTAGAAGAGCCAGTATCCAACAAAGCATTCACAATGACAGTATCATTAATCCTAACAGAGACGACAGGTAAATGAACATTCACTGCAGTTGACACATTTGCCTCAAAATTTTCACTTACATTTCCCTTCTGATCATTAACAACACTGTCACTTACATCCAAACCCATTTCATCTGAAGATTCTGCACCTGTGTTCGCAAGTAGATTTACATTGCTTGCATTACCACTCGACTGATTGAGATGCAAAAATTTGGAATGTCTCTCTCCACAGTCAGAAATTCTACATTTGTACTGTTTCTTACAGTCAACAGTTCTGTGATTATCCAACAAACACACATTGCACAAACTCTTATCAGCAACAATTTTCAATCTGGCTGCAACACTCATGCGTTTAAACTCTTGGCAATATAACAGTTTATGATCACCTGAACATAAAACACATCTGCGTGGAACTCTCTTGGTTGTGTTCGAGATTGAAGGCCCCGCTGCACCGGCAGAAAAAGAAGTTGTCGTCTTTGTCGATTGCTTTGGCACATGCTTGGCTCTGCTACCGATACGACCATATACGGGATCATTGGAATCTTCAGCGGCCACACTCACAAACTCAACGAACTCCTTAAATTTGGGATACATCTTTGTGGTACGCTTCATTTTTGTGGCCCGTGTCACCCACCGATCCTGCAGCTTTAATTCCAGACGAAGAACAATGTCTGTGATGCATTTCTGGCTCTCGACTTCTGCCAGAGTTCCCATCTGTGAGAGCGTTTTCTCACAAGTCTGCAGCTCATCAGCTAGCTGTCGCAGAGCTTCTGGGGATGTGACACGACCACCGCTTCGTAGATTTTGAACCATTCGCTCGGTTACCAGATGGTCACTGCCAAACCTGGAGGCCAGAATATCCCTAGCATCATGATACGCGTCATCACTTTTCTGAAGGATGCAGGAACGAATGGCATTCTTAGCGTCTCCCTTGGTACATTCGATAAGGCGGGTCAATTTTGCTCTATTTGATGTTGGTACACTGTCAACAGCTTCATCGAACAGAGCAATGAAAGAATGGTACGTGAGTGGATTGCCATCAAACTTCTCAATATCAACTTTTGGCATGTTCATCATTGCCATGAGGTGCTGTTGAGCCTGAATAGAGTCAGATGGCTTTTCATCTTTCACACTTTTAACATCACCACCATTTCTGTCTTTTAACCAGTCTTTTGCATATTTCATCTTTGCTACATATTCCTTCAGTGCTTTGTCAAAGTATCCATCACTGTCTTCAACAAGAGCATCGTCGTCAAGCAAAGCATGGTATTTTAAGTGGGCTTGTTCAAATTCATCAAATGCTGTCATTACTCGCTCCACATTTTCTTTAACTTTAGCTTCATTATCTTCAACAGCATACCTGTCAATACTGTTCATGGCCCTCGTCACCAGGGCTTTCTTTTGTCCTCGGACCTTCTTGTCTTCTACAGACATGATGACTTCCGCTGGTCCAATTTTCACTGATGACGTAATCTTTTTCACTTTTGAATGCTACCTCCCAGGGAAGGAACAACGAAGAGTTTACGTAAATTTCTGCACTTTTATTGCACTCTTGAAGATCAAGGTTTCAAGGTGAAACTGAAAACAACATAAAATAACCCAATAAATAAATTGAATATCATAATGACTGACCAGTGACATGAATCTACACAAAATATGAATTGAGTACTACAAATGAAAAACACTCAAAAGATTGTGCATACTCCTGGGTACACAGTAGCATCCAAGGTCTATCAAGATACTCATGTACATAGTCAACCTGAAACATCATATGATTTATCTAAGTTGGAGCTACACCTCGCATATACATCAAACATTGACTAAATTATCATGTTCATCAAACTCAAATGTCTGAGTACTATATATACAATGCACATTGCATGTGTTTTTAAGCTAATGTGATTTTAAGCATATACACCATATTTTATATATACAGAAATAAGCATATATTTATACACATCAATTTTACATTATTTTACAAGAACTTTTTATACAAAAAACCAGTAAATTGTACTAACCTTATGAGCATCAAAATTTGGTAAGCAATTTTAGAAGATCTTCATTTCTCCTGAGTTAAATTTCAACTAACTAAAAATTGCAGGATGCCCCACATGTGTAGGGAAACTGTGAATGCATCATGGAATACATGTTAAACAATACATGTGCAATCAACAGCAATATCCAACACTCAATACAACATTGAAAAATGGCAATTTATCACAGGTTTTGCAGAACAGCTGATCATGAGAAATGATGTGTGCAGTGTAATAGAATTTTATTATAATAAATTTGTGTAATAATTAATGAATATATATTTAAATAGGCAAATTAAAAATGAACCATAGTGAATGTTACAATACCCTCTTTAGCACCCATGAGGATTATACAAAAGTTATCTCAATTGCTCAATTGCGCAGCAAATCCAACCATTCCATGTTCACTGCTGGACTATCTGCATGGAACACTAACTTTAGGCCCACCAAATTATATGTGTGCCAGTGTATGATGCCTCTGGGATAATATATCTCTGACTTCAGAAAAGCTTTACAGAGAGACCAATTTATTGAATGGTTGTTCGATGAATTAGATTTGAAACAAGTAAATCATAATTTTATGACAGCAACCTCTTTAATGGGACAGATCACTTCCACTTTAAGTAATGATAGGATTTAAATTCCTACATCAGTGTGGAGCCTGTCACAATCTCAAAATTGAAATTTTTCATATAAATGTCAAAAAATTGTTGAAGGCTGGCTTGAAACTGACACAACAATGGCTCATTAATTTATAAGAGAATACAATGTATATTTTCACTTTCCAGTACATGCATTGTATATACTATATCTCACATTAGGATACAAAATGTTAAATCATTTTTTATATCATATTTTGAAATTCCCCCAAAGCTATCTACCCTGTATATTTTACTTATTATTAATAACATGAGATACACATAGCTTATCCGATTGAATGACAAAATTAGGGTAAATTATATCTTAAGTGAAACCTCTGGGCATTGACACTCTCTGTTTTTGACCTCTTATTGAAGCACAAGAGGGCAATATGACTGTGCCTCTCACCCAAAATGATTACTGAGAATATCTAAGGCTCATTATATTTTATTGATGTAACATGACATTCCGCATAACTATAATCAACTTGTCTGAAATAACAATATCAATATATCCAAATAAACCTCTAAGTCCTGCTAGGTACTTAAAGGCCACCAAAGGCCATGCAAGGTCACCAAGGTGCCAATGTGACTTACCAAAATACTTATCAAACACTTCTAATAGGTTATCCAACTACATCAAATTTAAAAAACAACCTTTGCCAAATTGGGATGTTTTTCAATGTTAAAAGCACTCGAAAACAATGTGATATGTACAATTTTAGACACAGGGGTCATTTGCTCCTAAAGATCACCAGAGGTGAAACTTAAAGTTTTTCAACAACTAAAATTGAAGTTTGGTGTGCATTTGTCATTAGATGTACAATCCTTTTGGCTGTTTGAACTTCGGAGCATTTGAATATAATTCTCCCAGCGCTGACTGAACATCGGAAATATTAGTAGATATAGCATGTCGGTATTCATTTTGTAGGAAATTTTATTCTGAATTCAAACATATAACTTTCATGGCTGTAACTTCAACCACAGTAGCTCTGGGACTCTTCTTTCTTCTAATATTTTTTGAAGTATTACTGTCAGGGTGTTGATTGCGGGCTCTGTTAGGGACTTCATGTGCTCAGCACACAAATCTGAGGGATCCGCAGCCTTCTTGTTCTTCAACTGTTTTATTGACTCCACCACTTGGTTCTTAACCAATCACACTGGAAAAGAACCAAGTGGTGGAGTCAATAAAACAGTTGAAGAACAAGAAGGCTGCGGATCCCTCAGATTTGTGTGCTGAGCACATGAAGTCCCTAACAGAGCCCGCAATCAACACCCTGACAGTAATACTTCAAAAAATATTAGAAGAAAGAAGAGTCCCAGAGCTACTCAAGACAGCTTATAAACTTATGATCCCTAAACCAGGGAAAGATGAGAAAAAGATGGATAATTACAGAGGCATCACGATTGCTCCAATCATCCTGAAGATCATGGAAAACATCTGCCTAAAAAGTGAACTAGAAGAAGTGGTGGATGAGAAGATATCTGACCTCCAGGTCGGGTTCACCTGCGGACGAGCACCTGCCATGGCAAGCCTTGCAGTAACCGAAGCTACAGCGGAGGCAAAAACCCTCAAACTCGCTTTAGTCGTTGCCTCGCTAGACGCGAGAAAAGCCTTCGACGTTGTGAGTCACTTCCACCTAAAAAGTAAATTACTTGAAGCTGGGGTTAACCCCACATGGTGGCTAGTCCTAGATAGCCTCTATCAGGAATCAAGGGAATACACCAGATGGAAAGGGGAAAAGTCCAGGAGCTACAGAGTGGAACAGGGCGTCAAGCAGGGAAGTCTGATATCTCCCCACTTATATAAGTTGTACATTAATAACCTGTTGATCAACCTGGAAGCCAGCGGTCTGGGAGTAAACATTGGCCATGTATACATGGGCGCACCTACTTGTGCTGACGATGTGCTCCTTTTGACTAATAACGTCCACCAAGTGCAGCCTATGATTAACGCAGCTAAGACGTACGCAGATAGTCATGAATATCAACTACATCCAGACAAGACCGTGGTAACCACCTTACTGCCCAACTCAAAGGCTGCTAGCGAAAGCTTAAACCCTTGGCACATAGGAGGTAGGCCTGTATCTGTCGAGGACAACTTCACACACCTAGGACTCAAGTGGTCAAGTAAGATCGCCAGACCAGACATCGATACTAATATCCAGAAAGTGAGAAGAACTTCGTACGCCCTTCTTGGCATAGGTCTGCACGGAGGAAACGGTATCGATCCACCGGCTGCTGCAAAAATTATGCAAACTTACGTACTCCCGAGACTACTCCATGGAATTGAAGCCTCGGTATTGCCAATTAGGGACATCGCAAAAGCTGACAATTTCTACAAGAAAATGCTTAGGCAACTCCAATCACTTCCAGAAAATACATCTCCGGCTGCGATCCATGTACTAATGGGTAAATTGCCCATACAAGGAATCCTTCACCAGAGAATGCTGAACCTCTATGGGAACATCTGCAGAATGGACTACCATAATGCCTTTAGACAACTGGCTTTAAGACAACTGGCTATGAGACTGGAGTGCAAGCACAGCTGGTACTCAGAAATAGCAAACCTAGGAGTGCAATACAGCCTGAACATCTTTGAAAACATCATCTACCCGAGGAACAAACAAGAATGGAAGAGTGAAGTCAAGGAAAAAGTTAAACAATACTGGCTAGTGAAGTTAATGGAACAGATTGCTCAACAGTCATCTCTACGTTGGTTCATCCCGAATCCTGATTTCAAGCCTCACCCATTATGGAACGTCTGTGAGGGCGCGCCAGAGAGAGTTAGAGATGCCAGCGTCAGAGCTCTTATGCTGGTAGGCCGATTCAAAACCCAAAGCTTGAGTGCAAAGTTCGATCCCAAAGAGAGCGATGCTTGCAAATTATGTAATACAGGCGAGCAGGAGGATATTGTTCACCTGTTGGTGGACTGTAGCAAGCTTAATAAGTTCAGATGCAACAAAGTATTAGCCATTCAAAATACATACAGAGAAGAGGATCTCCCACCACCGTTGTCAAGACAGGAAATCTGCTCTGCTATATTGAATGGCAACAGCTTCATCAAGACAAGAAACGAAGATGCCCCAGGCTTGAGTGATCGGATCCTGGACGATAAATCATCGATGCGAGTGAATCTTCTGTGCAATCTCCTGTGTGGAAAAATTGCAAAAGAACGGGACATTCTACTAAATGAAAACTTGATGGCGTCCGGTTCCTCGGAAGAAGAAATTCGTCTGCAAATAGCTATTAAACGTCCTAACAAGTAGCTGCTGTAGCTGTAGAAGTAGTCATTTTAGACAGATTTTAAAAATTTTTAACGATGATTTTATTCCAATTGGATGAACTGTTTTTACTCCAGAGTCTCTGGAGGTTCACCTGAAAAAGAGGTGGAAACTAACAAAAGAAGAAGAAGAAGCCAATATATCGCTAACCGCGGATTTAGCGAACCCTCATTTCATGATGTAACTTTAAACCTGAAGTGCACTGTCAATTTTCACTGCAGCTCGAAAATAAAAATGGAATAGGCAGTTTTATGACAATTGACAAGTATCTTGACCTGCTGTTTTTTTTATATCAATTTTCACTCCACCCTACCCAAGATGCATTCAACAAAGACCATTTTTATATTTAACTCAGAGTTGAGGTTCCTCCTTCTTTAGGTTTCGGCTCTGTGGTATTGATCAAACATTATAGTCGTCATTGGTCCCAGGCTTAATCCCTTAATCAAAGGGTACTACAAAACATACTCATCATCGTAAGGACCCTGGTACAGTGCAATTTACTTTAATCCCAAAAATAAATAAGTTATCCCACCATATTATGATGATATTTGATGAGTGCATGATTTACCATGAATTTCGTATAGCGAACAGATAGTATATTTTCTTTGGGTTCAGCTTCTTATAAGCATTTACATTTGTGTGTGTTTGTATCCTCGATTTCCGTAAAAGCGTCGATTTAACAAAAAAAAAAGGTTAAAACGGAAATGGCTCTAGTTATGGTCAAAATAAGGCTAGAAACATAATTTAAAAACATAGATATATCATTTAGAAGTTGCTGAATACGATGGTGGATGTAAAAATGATGTATCTTTAACAATTAATCCAGTATTAGCCTGTAAGTCATGATGTTTTGAAATGCGCCAAAAGGTGTGAAAAAAAGCAAATGGCGGCTATGTGGTCAAATCAAAACAAATATGATTAAATGTATGTTTTAATCTATTTAAGACTTGATATAGAGGGGTGCATTCACCTTCGGGTTATAGTATATATACTCGAATGCATCCCCTTTTCACACCACTTTGTAGTTTAACATTTTAATTGAAATATGTTTATACTTGAAAATTAATGTACCAGGTGTGGGAAAATAAAATAAATCTAAATAGAAGAAAGTAATTGTAGTTATATTGATGACAACAGATGCACATTCCACAATTTTGACTCACAAACTAGTATTCAGTAAATCACATTATATGTAACTTTACATGTGAAATTGTTTTAAAAGTGTGGCAGTGAGCAGCAGTGTCCTACATTGCAATTGGTGCCACCTGTGAGTGACTCTTGGAGGAAGTGTTATGCCACCTGTTGAGAGACTCATGAATGTGTGATTGTAGTTGAAGCAGAGACACAGAAGAGAGCAGACCTCACAGAGTATATGCATACTTTATACCCACGCCGCGCTATCACATTGGTGCCAGAATGGGATTTTTTTGTGAATTATCTGTGAGGAGGAGTCTATGGACCATTACAAGCAGCCTGTGATGTTGGATTCCTGACATTTGGAGGCCAGGAAAATTACTCTGCATTGGATGCCGATGGAGAAGCATGGACAGCCATCCTGACCACATGAGTACCTACATTTCTAATCTGTATCAATCCTCTCAAATGAAGTAAAATACAAGCCAATCATCTCGAAAATAGTAACTATTACGTCGTTCTCTCTCAAATCTTCAAATTATTTTGACAGTCAGTGGAAAATTTCCGTAATTTTACACTTCATTTGAAGACTGATCACTGACTCAGCAAAATTCCAGTCAGCTGTTGAAATCTCCATGCATGAACGATAACCCACATTCTTGCGGAAAGCTTTTGTTTCTCTATTGTGGTGTGTGAATGCTGCTACAAAGTTGGTCATTCAGTGGATTAAAGACTATTGTGATATTCTGGAGTTGAAAGAAACGTTTTTGACTGTGCTGAGAGCTGAGAGAATTGAAATGCTGACTTTTGGCTTGTATAAATACAATTTTATTTGGGAGTCAAAATATTAATTTGGCACGTTGTGCAGCAGGCTGATTTATTTATTTGGCTGCCTACTACTGATTATTTGACTCTTCAAAAAAAAAAAGAAAAAAAAAAGAGAGAGAGTGGATTATGCTGGATTATGCAACATTATTCATAAAATAATAGCTACGATCATTGTGACCTGTCATGTCTACAGAAATGGAAATAGACTTGGCTTCTGCTTCTGTGGCGGAACTTTGGGAGATGTTTGGAAGGAACATTGAACTTTCTAATGGAGCTTCCCAGAGTCCAGCTCAAAGTGACTGTCAGGACAACCTATGTCTGCGAAACTCTATGATTGCAAATGAAGAAATTATGAAGTTACAAAGCTGCTCATCTGCAAACTATGTGTCTCAACCTTCTTCAACTCATCCCCTTCTCTCCATGTCAGGTGAATGCCTGACCAGCCCTTCCACAGCAGGTGCATGCCTGCTTCCCTCATCTATTGTGAATGATACATTCTGCGGACAAGGACCATGCTCCCTTGTTCAAAATGACTCCTGTTCTGATGAACACCAGCTAAGTTTGTGCAATATGAAGCAGCCATCCTTGGTGAAACTGGAGCAAGAACTGCAGTATCATGAAGTGTTACTGGCAGAAGGACGACAGCGAAGCGATGACCTGCGCAAGAAGATGTGTGACACAGTTGCAGAATTTGTGAAAGAACGACAGCAGATGGAGAAAGTTTACATGAAGATAAGTGACACTTTGTGTAGAATGAAGACTATGGCGATTTTCAGTTCGAGTGCTGATGAAATTGCATCAATGGACTTCCCCACCTTTGAACAGCTGCCCATTGAACAGGATGATCCATATCCTTCTCTTAAGTCATGTGATCCGATGCCAGATGTTGAGGTTCCTAAACATGATGCTCAAGTGCATGCCAATCCTTTCTATGAGACAATTAGGCACGTCTATCCATCAAATTGCATCTACAAGCCATCCCGTCTTCGTGACTCGTCATGCTCTGAAACTTCAAGGAAGAACTACCATTACCCAAGACCAGTAAAGAAGAACAGACTTCGACGGAGGAAACCTAAGACCAGCAAGAAGACAATCCAAGTCTATGACGTGCTAATCAGCTTTGAAATGATTAAAGGAAAAGAAGAGAAACATCAGCTGAACTTGGTCCATCAGCCACAATTACACCAGAAGTACCACCGTATTCCATGTCATAGAAGAAAGTCCATGATGCAGCAGTTTAAAGAAACCAGCAGTGAAAGCTCAGGCGTCATGAGTGGACCCTCTGATTGTGATGATTCTGAACTTGATGGATATTGGAGTGTGACATGTCAGCCGGCAGGAGATTTCTGAAAGCTGAATAACCAAGTGTACCCTACCTGAGCTACCTGTCATGAAGAATGCTATCTTGTTGCACTTGTGTTATAATAATCTGTTCCTGGTGAGTTGTAGGACTCCCAATTCCCTGTCCTTGGGAGCTGCACGGCTCTCCTATTGCCCTTACCTGTCCTTGGGAGCTGCATGGCTCTCTTATTGCCCTTACCTTGGACCTTTGATGTAAATTTCCTCTCTTCATTAGATTGCCCCTAAGTAATTTCATCTTCTAACTTGTCTCATGATCCAAATTTCCATTGGAGCTGCATGGCTCCAAGCTCATCCTTCCTATGGAGCGGCATGGCTCCAAGCTCATCCTTCCAATGGAGCTGCATGGCTCCAGGTCCTTGTGTCCAATTTTCTAGAATGTTACCCCTGTACAGTTTTTATTGACCATTGTGATTTTATTATGATTTTTTTAGTTGCAAGGCTCCTACCCAGATTTTACTGCCATTTAAATGATTTTAATGTCCTGTGGAGTTGCAAAATAACAAACCTGGGTGGAATGTAGCAGTGAGCAGCAGTGTCCTACATTGCAATTGGTGCCACCTGCGAGTGACTCTTGGAGGAACTGCCATGCCACCTGTTGAGAGACTCATGAGTGATTGTAGTTGAAGCAGAGACACAGAAGAGAGCAGACCTCACAGAGTATATGCATACTTTATACCTACGCCGCGCTATCACAAAAGCATCTTAGATGGCTTTTAGAAAATTAAACTTTAGCCTTAAATAAAACATTTTGTTATGTTAGACATTT
The DNA here is from genome assembly GCA_026936325.1 of Platynereis dumerilii. Lineage (NCBI taxonomy): Eukaryota > Metazoa > Annelida > Polychaeta > Phyllodocida > Nereididae > Platynereis > Platynereis dumerilii. The sequence goes on along the minus strand of JAPTHN010000043.1, from coordinate 1,380,364 downwards.
GTTCTGTACAATTTTCCTCTTTTGAAGCTTCAATTGTACTCGTGATGTATTCACTATGAGTACGAGTACATTAGCAATGTACTCGAGTACGAGTACGAGTACTGTACTCGTGATTTGGCACGAGTACTGAGTACATGCGAGTACTTGGAAAAATGTACTCGAGTACACAAGTACACGAGTACTTGTGTACTCATGCCCAACCCTGGTACATATATGCACTGAAGCCATTTGCCAGTCCTGATACCTTTTGTCTCTCAATGATTAGTATGGCCGCCCATGCTTTATGTGTAAGAAAAGAAGACTAGTTAACTTTGACAGTTGCAGTGATGACATTGATTATGACATTTTAAAGTCATTGTAAATAATGGAAACATTTCATCCATCCACACTATAATATAATAGTGACCTTATGTAAAGTAAAATTTACTTTATACTCTGAATTCTACAATCTAGATAGACTACTTCTATTCATCTTGTTCATACAATGATCTTTTTCTTAATAATTTAGTTGCTTTTGTGTTAATTTTTCCTTTTTTGCAGCTTCAGATGTACTTGTGATGTACTCTCTATCAGTACGAGTACTTTGACAATGTACTCGTGTACGAGTATGAATACTGTACTCATGATTTTGAACAAGCACTGAGTACCTATGAGTATTCGGAAATTATATTTACTTAACCCTGATCAAAACTACTAATTTTACAGAAAATGCCTGTCATTGGCCTGTTTGGTGGATTATTATGACTTTCATTTATGCTTTTCTGAACTTGATGATCTTGATGACATGTTTATTGCAGGCCTGTGTTCAGGCAAGAGTGGAAATGTGTGATGTAGCAAAGCAACTTCAGCCATAAACATATGATCATTTTGGTTACACTTCTTATATGGTTGTAGCATGAGTTTTTCTCTTTGACCAAACTTTTTTTAGATTTTATAAACACAGACGGACAAGATTGGAAAATGCCTAGAGGTTTTAGCTTTCCACGCACCACCATTTAATCTCATCACTTACCGCTCAGGAAACATCTCTGACTTTATGCAAACTGAATGCCAAAACTGAAATATAAATATCGGTAGAATAGATTTAAGTTCTAAGAATGTATTTCAAAAATTGTTAAAACATTTGCTCTAAGAATAAAATAGAAGAATTCTGCTTCAAGGCCTTACCTTCATTCTCTCAATGAACTTGGGGTCCATCCAGGTAAGAGCTTTTGGCCATTTTGACCATTTCTTTTTCAGATCTTGACAAATAATTTCAGCAAGGCATTCTTTTTGATATAGACCAGACTGTTGATACCTCAGATACAGTTCCTGGAAGACAAACACACATGTTTTAACTGTTGGTATTTTTACAGTTGTATGAAATAGTTGTGAAATAAAAAACTATGGCGCTTGTCATTATCAAGCATCAAATAACTTTCATTATCGTTTTCATGGCTGTGTGTTTTTTGAAAACTTCGTTTTGCAGTTAAACCGTGACATCATGTGATTGGTCTAATCTTCAACTTATGACACCCAGTTTAAAGTTGACATCATGGTTTATGACAAAGGAATTAAAAACTGCCAGGCAATATTATTGTTTGTGTACAACCACAGCAAACAACTTTTGTCTAAGCCAAGTGTTACACCACGCAAACAAAGTGTGTAATGTTTTTCACACTAGTTATCACAATTTGAAATAACTTGTGAAGGACCGTTCAGAATTTATGACTGGGGGGAGGGAGTGTTTCCTGAGGAACTTTTCACATGTTTTCCAATATATATATATATATATCATTTATTTCATGCACATTTGGCATAACATTTAAAATACAATAAAATTTGATAAAATATGTTTAAAAGATTAAAGTACCAAATTAAAAGACATCAATTACAACATAAAAATTCTAAAATCAACTTCAGTTCATCATTGTCCAGAATAAAATCATAATTATTATCACAGAGTTCCATAATTTGCATTGTAATCCTCTCATCTTCTTCACTAGATGGCACTTTCAGGCATTTAAGTTTGAATGGTTTTGTAAGTCGCTCATAATAATTCAAATTGTACCTTCTTGAGATGGGGGGGGATACTAACTTTTGACAACATGGCGAAAGGGGGGATAATTATTGTCACAAAACAAAAATGTCAAAAAACGTGCAAGCACTCAGTTTATATGTGCTATTTTATGTGCAAAAGTCAGCGAATCTGTATGCGTGACTGTCCAAGGGCATAAGTTGGACAGTATATTTCTGTGTATGCCGTTGTACGTCGAGGGGGAGGGTTGCTAAAAATACACATGCAGCCTAAGGGCGGGGTATCAAAAATTCTCTTCAATTTTTGACAGGAAGTTTCTTATAAATCTCCCACACCCACTCCCCAGTCATAAATTCTGAACAGTCCCCAACTCTCCTTTGAAGATAAGTCGTCTGTTTGAATCAGTTATTGTCTACTAAAGCATCCATCAGGACAGGTATTAAAGCCAAACAAGTTAAACACATATAATCCATGTGCCAATGCATTTAGTCAGTTCTTTAAATATGTGCTTGTACTTGCGATTTTTCTCGAAGGGACAAACAATACAGGGAGGATGCCTTAAAAGTGCCTTAAGAGGTACTAAGCTTAGGGAAGGCCTTAAAGAGTCCCTATATGCGTGGCCTGAGGTGGATTACCAGTTGTAACAGCAAACATTCAAATTGCAACAGTTATCCCTGATATATACAAATTGATGCAACTAAACCAGTGGCCCCAGAGTCTTGAGATAAAACAAAGTACAAAGTGGAAAAACACACACATATGAAAACGCTAATAATAGTGTTTTAGTAGAGCTTTTTTTCTGAGGTGATTATAAACTGTAATCTCTGTAATCTACAGAATGCCTGAAGTCGCCCAAAACATAGTTTATGACAGTTATTAAGCTGGAAGTTCTGTTTCAAACAGTTACTCATGTATAATTTTGTATTGAGAAAGCCTAATACCAATGCAAAATGAAGGAAAACAATGAAAAACACACAGGAGAGGGGTAGAATTTATCAATCATCAATGCATGGCTATATTGATGGCAACTATGGAGTGATTATTGTTTAAGTCACCTGTATTCATAATCACAGCACCTCAAAGGCCCCTTAGTGATTTAAACACGCATAGTCTCCCAATAGAGCTTTTTTTTCCTCGGTGAGTATGAGTTGTAATCTCTCCAAATGGCGACTATGGCTACTAAAGGGATTACTGACCACTTAGGAAAACAGTGTTACACATTGTCAAGCAAACACTGTCAACAGTTAGAATTCTAACAACTGTAAAGATTTGCAATGGAATGAATCATCCAAGATTTCACTAACCAACCTTGTGAAAAACAATCAAATCACATTTGCAAAATCTATCAAATTAATGCATGCATTTGTTCTAAAATGGTTGCAACACTGTAGTGAATATATTGAATACAAATAATATCAAACCAAGCCAAATAAAAGCGTGATTTTCTCACTCCAAGGTAATTTCTCATTTGCGAAGGGTCCATGAACAATTTTTTTTGTATGCAGATGAGCGACAAACATTTTTATGCCAATTTTATCATTACAGTACCCCAGCTGTAGGGTGGAAACAAACTTTAGTTTTCATGTTCGGGACAAACTTTTGTTTTCACTGTCAAGTGGGAAACCTACTTTTTTTCACCAAAAATCCATGGCTCCATCCCCAAGATAATCTGGTCAGCCCTTTGTGTAATTTAAATGTTTAGATAATAAAACTATTACTTCTACTACTACTACTACTACTAATATTGTATAATGTTACACATTTACCTAATGTGTGGGACCTTTTACTTGTTCAGTGCAGTCACTGATACAAGGGACCACAAAAAATATTTGAAATTGGCATTAAAAGGTACACGTTTTTAATAGAAAATAGTGAAATATTTCTACAACATGATTCTATCTATCTATCTGTCTATCTGTCTATCAATCTATCTATCTATCTATCTATCTATCTATCTATCTATCTATCTATCCATCTATCCATCTATATATCTATCTATCTATCTATCTATCTATCTATCCGATAATTTATCTCTCTGACGTATGTATACATCTATTTATTCATATTTTTAGCCATCTATCTATCCATTTATCTAGTTATCTATCTATTTATCTACATATTTATTTATCTGTCTATTTATATACATATTTATTTATCTGTCTATTTATTCATCTATTCAATATCCGTCTATCTATTTTTTATCTAGTTATCTAGCTATCTAGCTATATTTATCTTTGTATCTGTTCTAATTATGACCGCGCCAGCGCGCTGGCCGGTCATTTTATAATCAGCACAGATCGTCCCATTTAACGCACGTTTTTGCGGGAGAATAGAACAAGTTGCACTCAATGCACAGCCATGAAAGTTGCTGTATACACTAACTTTACACCCTTCAATCGCGCATCACAAGACAAAGTGGCATCAGGCAGTCTTTAATATAGTTCTCACATTCACGATTTTATAGTCAAAACCTCCACCTTATTGTTTTTTGTCTATATTTTGGCATGTCAAGCTGTTGGATCCCTGTCTCGGGCGCATTCTGAGCGCTGCAGTATCACTGCTCAACACACCGCTCTCATTGCCAAATGCTTCAGACCGATGCATCTGGCTGTTTCCGTGGATAATGACAGGCATGCATTTTTTATTTCATACTTTTGCATATTAACTTCATGATAAATTGTGTTTTGGATATATATCCTAGTTTCTGTTATGCAACTTTCCATGCCATACAGAGGAGGAGGAAGAGGCCAGCACTAAATTATCCATTTTCCAGGAGTCAAGGGAGAGGCCAACAATTCGGACTAATCCCAGCAGGGCTGAGCTAATATAAGTTGCTATGGCAACGCAGTGGCCTCAGTGGGCCTCTGGCCATGGTGGTGAACACATGGAGGTGCTGCAGCATTTTTTGCAAGGAAAATGGACAATGATTTGTACAAGCCTATTGTTCAGCTATCGTTGATTGCCTTAATTTTATCTATACATGAAGCCTATAGTACCAGGTGCTGTCCTAGGATACAGGTAGTTGCATCCACAAAGCTCTGGACACAGTGCACTACTGGTTACTGGAGGCACAGCATAGCAGCATATTTCTCAGAGAGCAACAGTTGCAGCAGTCAGCCAGTGGCCCATGATACATGATAGAGGTGCTCCAATGGTCCATGCACCAGTGTCTCAAAATGTTGTTTAACAATTCTTTTTTTTTTTTAATCACCAAAATTCCAAATGAAAGAACAAATATTTAACAGGTGGAATTTTAAAATATCAGAAAAATTGTACTGAACTTTGTTGAGGCTTAGTTGGATCTGTGTTCATTTGTATCTAAGGCTACATATATCTATTCACATTTAAAAAAAATTTTGTCTGAAATTTGAAATATGTTATAGCTGCAGCCTGCATATCTTTTTGTTTTAAAAGATTTTCTTGTTCTATTATTGAGATGCATTTTCCTGATGTTGATACGTACAGGGCCAGCTCCAGCCAATCAGTTGTCGAAATAGCCCATGTCACTTGGGGGGGTCTGTCACTGGCAAGACCCGAATGGTCAAAGCTTTCGGGGCCGGAGGTCCGCGGGCACCAGAGGACGGAGGTCAGCAGGCCGCCGGAGCCCCCTAGAAGCTGAGGGTTTCAGAAAGCACTACATGTACTCTGAGATGAATTCTGAGTGTTTTAGGCATGTATTATCACAGAAAATTAATCTTGTAAACCCCATTTCTGGATTAAATCATGCACATTTAGTATTTGAGGGGGATTTTCTAGGACCCCCCCCCCTGGGTCCCTCTAAAAAATGTATGTGGGGGGTGCAAAGCAAGGAGGGGGCAAAGACCAAGGATGGTGCGTGGCAAGGAGGGGCGCAAAGCAAGGAGGGGGCACAATTAGAGCGAATAAAAAGAGATGAATAGGTAAAACAGACAGGCAAGTTGAGTTTTTCATTTAAAATGATATCACAGTACTTCTAAACTTGCACAACTGTATACAAACATATGGGTACGCACCCACAGATGGGCGTGCGTGCACACATGGGCTGACACACACGATGGGCATTATGGGCGTATACATACATACAGTCACATGGGTGTAAATATGGGCATGCGCACACAGATGGCCATACTAATGGGTGTGCACACGAACGCTGTGCACGCACAGATGCGCGAACACACACAGATGGGCCTACAGACACAGATGGGCGTACAGCCATACACCCAGATAGGTGTACAGGTCGGCTTGTGCACAAAGATGGGTGTGCACTCACAGATGAGTGTTCCACACAGAAGGGCATACACTCACAGATGGGCATACACTAACAGATGGGCATACAGGTGGGCCGCGCAGGGGCGTATCTAGAAATGGCCTGAGGGGGGGGGGCCATTACATGGGCTGAATACTTCAACAGAGCCCATCTATAGAGGCCCGCTTGTGTAGAGACCTTTCTCGCATATGCGCCTCCCTTGAATAGAGGCTCCTTGTCAGAGTCCTTGAATATAGGCCCCTCAAATGAGAGCCCCCCCTCAAATAGAGGTCCCACTATGCCATGGACAACAACGATTATATCTTTCCATTATTATTATACAACTGAGTTATTTTACGCCAGGGCTAAACAAGCTGCCTCAATACACAAATCATTATTCATCTTTTATGGATCAACACAATTACACTTGATTGCACGTCACAACCAAAAGGCGTCCAGCACTGCCCGCGGTCATATTATCATCGCTTGCGATTCTAGTTTCTATCTATTTTGTTGTATCTATTTATCTGAAGTCGCTTGTGAAGCATCAGTGCTCATGCAGTCTCTGCCAGTGTAAGTATAAAATTCATTGAGGGTGTTGTCATACATTAAATTTATAATCGCCAACAGAAGGGTCGAGACAAGAGACTTGCTCTGTCATTTGTGTAATCCCAAAGTCCATGAAGCAGTGGTCACCTGGTGACTAGGGTGATGCAGATTGCACACAAAAAAATAAACTTTTGAATTGTCAATGGGGCATCCCCCAGATATGTTTCAATATATGAAAAAAAAAATCAGTAAAAATTTGTGCCAAATGGGACAAATTTTAGAGGGTGCTACCGCAATTTGAAATATAACATTGTATTGCAATGGGCGAAATCCCAGTTTTATGGGTGCTGGGTGAAGGAAGTTGTCCAACCACTAGAGTGATGGAAATTTTTTTCTTATTTAAGCTTTCCACTATTCTCATCACAAATCCATTCATATTTTGCCAATATCCGGTCATGTAAGGCTACATGGCACTCCTAAAGCAACAAATTTTGCCCAATTTTTACAGAATTAAGGTTAGACGCGGTATTGAATAATATACCCAGCAATAAAGGTACACAAATATAAGTTACACCATCTTATTAAGCAGGAAAAGAGCTTTTATTTGAATACCAACATTACTATGTTGCTATATTCTACAGTATTACGACAGTGCTTTGAATATTGGGAATTTTCGCAAATAATTGTTAATGACAAATAAGCTAATTCAACTGGGTCAGATGGTCAGAATATAGCAGTGTTGGTATTCAAATTAAAGCTCTTTTCATGCTCCATCTAATGAAGTAACTTTCATTTCTGTGACATTCAAACTCGTACTGTTATTAAATACTGCGAATTCGGTATAGTTTGACTATTTTATCTTCGTTAGTCTGGTGGTAGCAGCATGGAGAAGTCAAAAATAATAACTGAAGTAATTAAGGAACGGAGCAATGCATGTAATTTGTATAATCACTTGTACAAGCAAATCTCAGTCTCAATCTCAGTCTCAATCGCCCATAGATGTAGAGATACTGAAGCCTTACCCCTCTCCCTTGTGTTTCTGACAGTTACACATTGTTTTACATAGGAACCACGCTTTCCCAATGCAAAATTAATCCATATAGCTGGGTGAAACAGAAAAAACAGCTTAATAACTGCCATCAACAATTTTTGGCGACTTAAGTCATTTTGAGATATCTAGCCTCGGAACTATGCTACCGCCTGTGTAATTAAGGAGCTTGCGTCTGTGAGAGACAATGACAGCACATGCATCAGGAGAGACATGAAGTTCTCTCAATTTTAAATTAACTTTGCACAAACTGACTTTCATATTTCTATATTGCTATTTAATGTCATAACTGTACTAATCTGGTACGAATAAAATAATAATAATAATAATAATAATAATAATAATAATAATAATCACAGGACTTGGGAAACACGGACACTTGCATAGTCACCTGTCAGTAACTTGCTTTTATTAAATCTCAGTCTCAGTCGCCCATAGGTAGTATGGGCTGTAATCACCGAAAATTGTGAATTTGGACACTTTGGAGATCATCTACATCATGTCCTATTTGTTAGAGTCTATGCTGAGCAATTTAATTTCCCACGTATAAGGTGAGGGTGTATGCTTCATTTTTTTGGCAGCAATTTGGATTGAAGATATCTTAAACATATAAACTCGTGAAGTACTAACACAATATGAAATTTATTTAGAAAAGCCATTACCTTACAAAGCTGTAGTAAAAAATTATCAGGTACTTTTCATTAACAAATAAATTGTGTCACTGTTTGCTTGTATAACACTGTTATTTTCTAAGTAGCCAATGATCCCCTAAGTGTCAATAGTCGAAACTTTGGGTGATTACAGCTCATAATAACTGTTGGCGACTATGGGAGTGAGACTGAGATTAAGCGACTGACACAAGTGTATGGGACTGCAAAGACATTGTCTGCTGCAAGTCGACTGAGTTGTGATTATATAATTGTATTGAGAAACCCTGATTTCAATGGGAAAACAATGAGAAACACAAGTAAAGGGAGGGGGGATGCCTGTTGGCGACCATGGGACTGAGACTGAGATGTCAGTCGACTATGAGAATGGATTATAGAACAGGCTACATCAAAACTGCAATTTATTTATTTTAGTTGTACAGATCTATCATTGTTGACTGCTATACAGCTGGCATTGAAGTCCAATGATGTGTATGGGGCATTAATATTAATCACCAATGGTGTGAGTATATAAGGGATGATATATAAATTTAAGTATCAACCTCTTAAGTGTCACAGAGGCAACTCTGAAATGGTAATTTGGGAAAACAATTAAGTCACCAGAGGACTATCACATGGTAGCTTTGGAGATTACACAAGACATTAGTGCCAGCTATCTCAACACCTCTGTGGGTGATCACTCTAAACTTAGAGCTCAACAGGTTCACAAAATTGTGTATGTGCTGCCCTCTTGAATCCATAGCAGAAACTACAATCGATCTGACTCTCGTCAGTGAGCTCTAAGAGATTTCAGATTCAGCAACTATCACTTTTTTTAAGTGAAGTGGAGTAACAATTTGGTCTGTTGAATTAGGACTAGAATTGAATATTCAATAACTTTTAATTGGCCAGTTTATTGTTAGAATGCTGCTATTGCTGCAAAGTGGTACTTGTTGTGGAACTTTTTTCTTGGCGCAATCATTATTTTCCTACCCAGGGAATTGTGAGTCGTCCCTGTTTGGCAGCCAGACAGCCAAGGATGAAGACCCTCACTTCTCAGTATAAGCTTATTAAACTTGCCCTGACCAAAATATACATTATTTGTGAAGTTGTAACTTCAGAATTGTATGGTAGCTTATGGTACTCATTGGCAGTGCATGTGCACTCATTGATCGTTTAACATTGTTGATTGCAATTTGTTTATATCTTGCTGGCAGCTCAGGTGTGCGTATGTGCACAAGTGATGAGGTCCCTCTACCTGGACATGACCTGACCTACTTGCATATTGATAAATGTGTCAGCTTGAGGTCATCCGATTTCTGGCAGACTCTCCAGCTGTGCTGTTCGTTTAGAGTCTGTGAGCAGACTGGTGGGTGATTATGAATTTCAGTCTGCACATTGTATAATAGCAACATTTACTTAAATGAAGACTGAGATTATGCATGAGCCAAACTATGTTTCAGAGGCAGCTATGAGGTGATTATAGACAGACATAATGATTGTGACTTAAACATAGTGCCATTATGTTCATAGTCCATGCAATTATAATGTCGGTCACAATTACTTTACGGAAAGACTATACCCAACAAACACAATTACGTTTAAATTACGTTTATAAACGGTTGAAAATCCGTTGAAAAACCGTTTTTTTCACTACGTTTAAATAATGTTAAATTGGATGGTCCAAAAAACATGATTTTAACGTTTTACACAAACGGTCAGAATTATGTCATGCCAATGTTTCCAAAAACTGTTTTTCGATAGCGTCAAATAATCAGCAAAATCATGTTTTCATGAAACATTTTTCCAAAAACCTTTTTTTAACGTTATTTTGATGTTTTCTCCAATGGTTATAATTTATCATATATTTTCTGTTTATTTGACATTTTTAATACACTGATAGAGGGAACATTTATTTAACGTATTTGAAAAATGTTTTTAGAATGCTTTCTATGCATGCTTTTATAACATTACTTGTGGAATGGTTATATTACGTTATGAAAAAACCGTTATTTGACGTATTTGGAGAATGGTTTCATTACGTGATGGGGAAACTGTTATTTTTACGTTTTGATGAACCTTTTTTCAACGTTTTTGGGAAACGTTTTTATCACGTTGTGGGGAAGACCATTTTTCAACAATTATATTGAAATGTTCTTTCAATATTGGAGGAGGAATGCCTTTATTATGGTCTGGGGTGTTGGGGTGCAGAGGTAAACATTTGTTTATTGTTGTTTTTGTTATTTTCCATGCATCTTGAGGGTCTTGTGTCACTACTGGCTTCATCATGTTCTTCCACTGCAAAGAAAGTATTTGCTATCAGTCATTCACTAGTTATAAGGGAATAAGGAAAACATGTAACAAGCTGTACATAAGATTGATCAGAAAGATAAGATCTGCCAGGAAAGATCAATTTGAGAGTTTTCATACATGTAGATAAGATAACATAGATAGATAGATAGATAGATAGATAGATAGATAGATAGATAGATAGATAGATACATACATACACACATACATACATACATACATACATACATACATACATACATACATACAGACATACATACATGCATACATACATACATACATACATACATACATACATACATAGATGAATAGGTGGATAGATAGATAGATAGTTAGATGGATAGAATGAAAGATAGATTGGTAGATAGGTAGATAGATAGATAGATAGATAGATAGATAGATAGATAGATAGATAGATAGAATTAAGTCACAAAGCCTGAAATTGAATGAAATTCTTCCAAAAATTCCTCAAGTGATTGTGTATCTGCCGGAAAATTCTAGAAGAACAAGTGAATGTTAAAATACAATGTGTGTTCTTCACATATTTCAAAAATATTACCACCAAAATAATGTAATGCATCTTTCTTAATTGATAGGAAATATATATCAATTAACTCACCTATGAGTCTTCAGCATGATGTTGCTTGGACAAAAATCTGGATACTTCTGAATTCTATCAACTCTAGTACATGTGCATTCAGCCAATGAGATTGTAAAATTGAGTTTCTTGCATAAATTATAGGGGGCAATTAGGGGGTAATTAGCTCCAGAAATGTAATGTGACTCTGCTTTATTACAATGAGCAAACTATATTGTAAAATAAATTCTTGTATATTTATATCTGTGTATTTGAATCTAAAGTTAGCATTGCATTTTAGTTAATAGAATTTGAAAAAAGGACACTTAGCTTGCTTAGATGTTGGATTATCATTTAGAATATGCTACACAAGGTCATAATTATAGCATGCCTATATTATGACATTGTGCTACATGTAGATCCATAAAATTAGTAAATTTGACCTATCTATCTAGTTATCTATCTAGTTATCTATCTAGTTATCTATCTAGTTATCTATCTAGTTATCTATCTAGTTATCTATTTAGTTATACATTTAGTTATACATTTAGTTATATATTTAGTTATATATTTAGTTACCTAGTTATCTGGTTGTTAGTTATCCAGTTATTTATCCAGTCAGCTATCCACTTATCTATCCACTTATCTAGTTATCTATCGATCTATCTATCTATCTATCTATAGATCTATCTCTCTATCTGTCTATCTATCTATCTATCTATCTATCTATCTATCTGTCTAGCTGTCTGCCTATTGTTTGTTAGTTAGTTAGTTAAATTGATTTGTCTAAAACTGTCTATGTATTGAACACATTACAATGACTCCAATGGAAATGAAAGATTGGGCCTTCTATGCATAGAACAAGAAGGAGCAGGGGGGGGGGGGTAGATAATCAATCTATGTTCTGTCTATCTATCTATCTATCTATCTATCTATCTATCTATCTATCTATCTATCTATCTATTTATCCAATCTATCTATCTAATCTATCTATCTAATCTATCCATCTAATCTATCCATCTAATCTATCTTTCTATCTGTCTAATTCTAGGACGCATGATATTGCATGGTCATTTTAACATGTGAAAGATTGGACGGACCTGAGAGGAAACACCATGTTTCAGTGCTGCTGCAGCCATATGTGACAAAATGTTGTGTTTTTCAATTTTAGTAAAAAATTCATTGCACAGCAACGGAGGCAGATAGGAAGATGATTTTTGGGGCAAAAGATGCGCATATCAATGGGCTAAGTGGATATTAGGTTCCTGTCCTAGTTGTGTGTATTTTTTTCTTCAGAATAAAGCATTAAGTGGCTGAAAAACGTCATTTTTCCGATTTTGTGTGTGACTTTTTTGTTTGAGAGGCCTAAAGTCTACAAAATTTGAGGAACACAATTTTAACAAAACCCATCACGAGTATATCATCTGTGGATTCCAAAAGTGAGAACCATTTTTTTGTAGGTAAAGTAGTTGTTGATTGATAACGAGATACATTTTAACATGCAAGTGAAAAGAAACACAACTCGACTGACTCAGGATAGTTGAATATGTCATCATGTAAAAATGCTCAGACATTTCTGAGTCTATGCTTTTGATTTAAAAACTTTATGTTATTACAACCTCATGCAGGGTCTTCAACCAAACACGTTTGCTTTCAACATAATTCCAATATAAGAATAATGTATTTTCCATGTTGCAGAAAATATTTTTTTCAAATAACGTATTTTTAACGTTTTCATTGTAAATAAAAATCAACATTATTATCATTTTGGAGGGCATTGTCTGGCCATTAACGCCCAGATCGCGGGCGTTAATGGCCGTTAACGCCCGCGAAAACGCCCCCTGGTGTATTGTACCGTATCGTGACGTCATCAGAAGTGACGTCATGGTGATTTTCTGTCAGTTTGTATGCTAAATCAGCCAAAAATCGTCCGATTTGAAAAATTTAAAAGGCTAGATCTATCAAACTCAGCCTGCCGAGTTCATTTCTGCAAACGGATTTGTGCTAGCTTCAATAATAAAGACGTAAAAACGAAAAAACGGCGCGGGCGTTAATGAATCCTGAAGTGAAGGTAAAATTTTCCTGGATATAAAAAATGATAATAATGATAATAACATTTTTTTGTCAGGCATTATGGGCATTAAGTTAATGATTTCTGCCCTCAGGCCATAACTGATTAATACCCCATAATGCCCTCCAAAAAAACGTTATTGACCAATTAAAACTTTACCAACGTTCATAATGTCAGAATAATGTATTTTATGCATTACAGAAACTCATTTTCAGGTGACATATTTTCAACATTTTCATTAAACGTTTTTTCAACGTTAAAGAAATACATTTTCAAAAAGAATATTTCTAACATTTTCTTGAAACCTTTTTTCATTGCTAAAGTCAGATGTTAAATCAACATTAAAACTTTACCAACGTTCATAATGTCAGAATAATGTATTTTATGCATTACAGAAACATATTTTCAGGTAACGTATTCTCAACATTTTCTTTAAACGTTAAAAATATGTTAAACTTTAACGGTTGGAATAACACGTTTTTCAATAACATTGAAATTTGGTTAAAAAAACATTATCAAATAACGGTTTGAGCACCGACCGCTATAAAACCGTTGAAAAACCGTTTGTGTTTGCTGGGTATGGACTTGTACTACCAGAAAAAAAAACTAGTTAGTTTGTGTTTTATGTCCAATCAGTATGATATATCATTACTGCAGCAATTGGCTGACATCGAAGAGATACACCAGATAGATAGATAGATAGATAGTTAGATAGATAGATAGATAGATAGATAGATAGATAGATAGATAGATAGATAGATAGATAGATAGATAGATAGATAGATAGATAGATAGATAGATTGGACAAATTTTATGATATATAATAAGAATTTTCACTATCTTCTATAACAAAGTACACCTTTGATTCCCAAGTCAAATTCTTTTATAGGTCCCTTGTATCAGTTTCTATGCTGAACCAGTAAAATTTCCCACACATTGGGTATATATATGTGTGTAACATGTGGAAGGCTGTGCTATACCTAAGCTGTAATAATGCTGTATGCTTGTTGGGAATTACCTTGGAATGAGAAAATCAAGCCTTGGCATATATATAATGACTTCAGAATTATAATCATATAGAGCCAATAATTAATTACTGAAGTGTGAAAATTTGTTTTGAATGTTTTTCACAAGGTTGGTTGGAGGGAGGGGAATCATGTTGAAAATGGTTCATTTCATAGAAAATCTTCATAGTTGTTCAGAAATCAAACTGTTCTGAGTGTTGGCTTGTTTAAGACTGTTTTCTTAAGTGGACAGTAATCCCCTTAGTAGCTTCAGTCGCAATTTTGAGAGATTACAAATTTACAACTCATAATCACCTCAGAAAAAAAGCTCTAGTAAGAGACATTTAGACACATTCCATAACAACAGACCCTCAAAGGATTTCCTAGAGAAGGCTCCTTTATAAGTCCTTTGAGAACCAAAAAGAAAATATTCTAAAGAAACTTTAAGGCTTGCTCCTGCAAACTCTGACGAACCATGGTGTATACCATGGCCAGGGTACTAAAAGAAGAATAGGGTGATCCACTTGAATACTCCTTGGATGGTTTCATTTAGATGCTCGTTTCTATTGATTCAAGAGTTTGTAAATCCAACCTTTTCAGTGACAATGTAATTGAAAATTTGATATTAGAGAGGTTTAGCTTCATATATATAGGGCATGTGAACGTGTGGTTTCCATGACAACAATATTATAACATATAGAATAGAGAATAGAATTTATTCATGTACATAATATACAGCACAATTTGTTTTGCTGCAGAGCTCATTGTTAAAACCAATTCACATTATATAAAAATGATGTAAATGATGTGTCGTAAGAATAAAAGGGAGTACCCAGTAAAAACTATGTAAATGCAAATACCAACATCACTTATTGTTAAAACACAAACAGTTGAGGGATAAAAACGATTGATAAAACGCTTATTGCCATAAAAAGTTTGGAGTCTTTTGCCTGAAGGTAAAAACATAAAGAGATGACTAGCTGGATGACACTCTTCCTTCATTATGGCACAAGTCCTTTTCTTCATTCTCTCATTGTATATTATACTGTGTAATGATGGCAGCCCAGCTCCAACGATCTTTGCGGAAGTGCGTATCAGAATTAAGTCTCATCACATCCTTTTTTGAAGCAGACCCAAACCAGGCAATGATCGATGTTAACTGTAGAAAACAGTTAATTTCACCTTTTTCTGTATTTTGTAGTTTTGACAGTTTCTATGTGTCAGTTTCAAACTGTGAAGCACTAAAATTGCTGTAGCTTCCTGAATAGCTGTCAAATTCATTCAGTCTACAGATTTTGCAGAGATCAAATCATTTTATTTTATTCAGTATGTAGTGGAGTCTTTAATTATTTGAAGGTACGTGAATTTTTGTATTCAAATTATATTGTCATTGAATTATATTAGAATTCTACATTGAGATTATACCGGGCAGGTATGTAAAAAAGGGCGTTTATACATAGAAGCATGAAACTTGGTGTACACTTAAAAAACATCTTTACGAACATATCTGGATAGGGAGCCACCTCGGATTTAGCTTAGGTGGCTGCTGGCAGCCATTTTCTCAAATGGTGGTCAAATCAAACTGTAACCTCGAAATTGCTATAAATGATAAAGCAAGTTAATGTTTTGAAATATCTTGGATTGGAAATTGATGAAGCTCTCACCTGGAATGTTTATGTGACAAAATTATGCAGAAAACTGTCTTTTAAAATTTCTAAATTAGCAAGACTCAGCAAAGTTCTGAACAAGTCAATTCTTATCAAAATATATAATGCTACAATACAGCCCTGCATTGACTACGCAATTTCTGTATGGGGAAGTACAAGTCAGTTTAACTTAGATAAAGTACAGAGACTTCAGAACCATTGTGCTAGAATAATTGAAAGAAACTATGACTATATTAATGTAAGAGGTCTTGATCTGTCTCTGTTCGGGACTGTCAAGTGGCAGCAGAATGCTGACAGTCCCTGGAAAATCGAATTGGGTCAACAATAATTTGATCTGCTTTGGACAGATCACCAGATCAGGTCGAACAACAGCTGTCCATATTACTACGCCAAACTACTTTCACAAAGCATGGTTGCTGGCAAATATCCAGTCCACTGCTTTGAATGAAAATTTTTGGAAATCATGAAACTTTAGCATACACTATGCCTGTGAAAGGGATGACTTTACTCATCAGAAGTTTGATGGTATTCAATCTACTTATGCCATTTAGTGCATGTTAAATTGTGGTCAGAAAAGGGTCCAAAAAGAATGCATTCTCACTTGTCCATACAAAGCCGATGTTTTGGCTTTGTGATATCAAAAATTCTCAATTGTATTTATTCTGTTACTTTATGGAGATTTATTAACTAGGACAACAATATAATTCACAATTTCATAAAAGCTGTTTTACACTTAAAGTGGCCCCCTCTATACTGGCAATATATGTTAGCTACAATGTATACATCCTCCATGATAAAAAAATAGTTCCAACTTATTTTGGCATTTACTAGCAGTCTGCTTAAAATTGAAGCCAACCAAAGTCAGATTAGGCACTTGCAGAGTTTTTGGAAATAAACTAGACCATCACTAAATGATGGAAATATCCTGGTTTCTTCCACACTGTCCTGGTTTTTTCCAGAGATCGAAATTCTGTTGACCGCTCACTGGAGCTGGCTGATTTTGCACCCTAGGTGGCAGCAAATAGCAGTCAACTGGTAGACAAGGTCTTGATCTTGTTTCCAATCTGGGTTGGATGAACATACGTGAGCGTTTTTTCTATTTTCAAGTTTTGTTAATTTTCAAATGTGTACATGGTTTAGCACCAAACTATCTTACCAACAATGTTGTATTTGAGTTTGAAGTATCCAGAAAGACAACCCGAAAGCATGATATGAATTTATATTTGAGTTTACCAGATACTGAATTTCAGAAAAAGATCTTATTTTATAATGGAGCAAAAGAATGGAACCAGTTACCATCATATTTGAAAGATTGCTGTGATATTGATAATTTTAAAAGAATGTTAAAAAGTTATATTAAGAAGAAATATTAATTTTTGTTGTTAAGGATTGTGCCAGTTTTTTACCAGGTTGTACCTATTTTTTTACCAACTTTACTATTTTTACATACCTTTTGATTTTACTTTTTAATGTTTTTACTCGTCAAACTCATACTATTGTTTTAATTTGTTGTTATACTTGTTATTGTTGTAGTTCTAAGGGCCCGGTTGAAAAACAGCATTGCTGATCCGGTCTTACCCTTACAAAATATATTTCAAATAAAAAAAATAAAAATAAAAATTCACCATTTTGCTGCTTTCTGTGCAGTTCCTACAAATATAATACATGCAAATGGTTTTATTATTCCTTCTCTTGGTATTCAGAACATTACTACAACATTTCTTGGTAGCCTGAACTATTTCGATGTTGTTTGCATCCATTTTGGTAGAAATATTCATTTTAATATTGGATTTTCGCGGTTTAACATGGTTTCGCCAATTCTTAATACATATCAAAAATTAATTACATATTTGGATTCCTTGCAAGAAGAGCTTTCAAATGAGTACCCGCATCTATGGGTTATTTCAATTTTGTATGAAAATGGAAAAAAAGAAAAAAAAGTTTTTTTGAAGATTTCAGTTATCAAGTTCATTTGACAAAGTGTTCAAGGAAACTATTAATGCTACCATTCATTTGAAAGCCCTTCTTTTAAGGAATTCAAATATGCAGTCTATCTAAATATCAATGAGATTCCATGAAACTATGGGAAACTGCAAAAATGCTCCATTTCTACAAAAACTCCAACAAAATGGACCCTGACCGCCCTAAAATTTCTCAGTTAAATCCAGAAATCAAGTGATTATGTTTTTTAGATCTGTAGAAGGAATAATTAGTACTGTTTTCACATGGTTAAACTTTAGGCGCTCAGCAGAATGCAGGAAAATGATAGAATTAGCCACCATTTTGGAAAATGGCTGCCATGGGTTAACCAGGTCAAATCTGAAGTGGCTCCCTATCTAAATATATTCTTTAAAATGTTTTTAAACTCTGTGCCAAGTTTCATGCTTCTATGTATAAATGCAATATTACTCCCCTATTCATGACAAATCTGCCACGTTATATCACTAGAACAACTATAATATCTCATGTGAACATTCATCAAATTTAACATGCTTTTATTCAATATTTGTACAGTTTAAATTACTTAGATGATTACTTATGATTACTTAGATGATTGATTTTTGATTTTGATTACTCACTTATGTGATTTATCATCATTTACTTGATTATTCATGAAATTGAATATTAATGATTATTAGCACATTATTGAAACTGCTAAACATTCTTTGATTTATTCAGGTGTGAAATATGCAGTCCTGGTCAAGTTTTACTAATTGTTTTTAGATGTACCCGTCAACTTTTATCGAGTACAATAAAGTGTCCAAAACTTCAAACTGCAATAATAGATCTAGTTAACATACTTTCGATTATGGCATGATAAAAATTGACTAGAATAGCTTGCTGTACACGAAATGTCTTGATTGATATAGTCAAGGCGGTGGGTGTCAAATAGTATAACAACCGCTCGCAAGGTGATAAAAGCATGAAATTTGGTATAAATGTTCAGAAGGACCTACTCTACCATTTTAGGCCAGGAGCCATCTTGAGATTAGCAAAGTTCCCTCCGCTATATTGAATTTCAAACTGACCGCCATTCTATTTTAATCAATATCTCAGAAAATATGATAGATAGAGAGTCGATTTCAGTGGCTGTGCCTTTTATATCACCTTCGTAATTCATAAGGGGTACTTTGGAAGTATTTTGATGGCAACCACATTGTTTTTCAAGATTGCCACCATTGAAAATCTATTTTCTACTGTATCTCTGCAACTAATTGAGTTAACAATTTTGTTTCAGTGGCTATATCCCCATTTTTAGGTTAAAGGAATTCAGATGCAGTCATATCAGAGGAGATTGAGGGGCATCCATGTTGAATTTATCGATCATAATTAGCAGGGTGAACCATTCCTCACTTTACTTTGGAGTTAAAAAGCGAGAAAGACCATTTCACTGTGCCATTCCAACATTTACATTTGTTTCATGCCTTGATCACCTTGCGAGCGATTCTTACACCCATCACCCTGACTAATAGCACTTGTACACATACACGGCATATGTAACTTAAAGCAAAACCTCTCTAATGTTTACTGATATAATGGGGGTAAAACTGAATGTTTAGATACAGTACAACCCAAAATAAAGTAAGAAAATGTTCTGTCAGAAGTCCTCTGTTTACCTATTTTCCCCTCCTTTCCGCTCTGCACCCTAAATCTCCTTACTACTACTTTTGACTCCTCACCACAACTTTAACACATATTAAGAACTGTATTAAGGCTGCTGATAATGTAATTGCAATTAGCGAAGGGGCACAATATCAAGGAAATCAAACACAATGGGAGTGAAAGTGTTTGAATTGGTGTTGTTTAAATGTGATTTTAAAGTAATTTTAAAAGGTAGTTTCAAGTAGGTAAAAGTAGGAAGGGATTCAGAGGTAGCCAAAAGGTGTGAAAGGGTAAAGTAGTGGCTGATTCTTCCTTCCTGCTGGGGTAATCATACTTTATTTTGGGTTGTACTGTATATATACGTTTCAAAACATTCAAATTAATTTGCCTAATAAACAAGTTGCTTGTGTTGCCTATATGTGGCACTCGCACACTGTTGCCTGCAGATATTGAATACTGACGGCATAAGTATGTCCCAACCAGTCAAGCTGTACTCTGATGTAGTGGACACTGGATTAAAAGAGTTAAAAAATGGTTCAACTCAAATGATAAAACGAAAAGTCAGAACAGATACTGATCGTACATATATGACAAACAAATAGATTTCATGATTTTGCACAAGCAGACTCCCAACTTGGCTCGGACAATCCGAGGGTGTCCCATCCACTGAAAGCTTGTTTATGCACTGAAAAAAAAGGATTGTCTGTTCAATAATTGTCTAATATGTGTCCGATCAAGCGATTGTCTAATCCAGACAATTGAATTGTTCAAAATGTCAAAGAACTTGTTTCATTCTACTGATTGTATGGTTCAAACAATTAATTGAATGAAACAAACAATTTCTTTGACATTTTGAACAATTCAATTGTCTTGATTAGACAATCGCTTGATCGGACACATATTAGACAATTATTGTCTGTTAACAGACAATCCTTTTTTTCAGTGTGGAATGCTCAGAGTACACGACAAAAAAACTCAAGTTGTGAAGGATTTCAGAGATGAATTTGATCTCAATGTTTTTCTTTTCACCGAGACCTGGCTAAAAGCAGATGACAGAGTTGAAATTGCTGAACTGGAAAGAAATGGTGAATGTTTTCACTTGTTCATCTTGTGAGAGCAGACCTGAAGGTGGAGTAGGATGTATTGTAAAATTAGGCACTAGAGCAATGAAAAAGGAAAGCATGGAAACAAAGACTTTTGAGCATATGGAAATTCAGTTACAATTATTGTCACAATTCTTGTGGTATACAGGCCAGAACCCTCCAAAAAGAACAAGTACAGTGTATCAGAATTCTTTAGCGAATTCACAAACTTCTTATCCCACTATCAGACTTATCACAATGAAACTATAGTAATTGGGGACTTCAACTTTCATGTGAATAAACCAGATGATCCCAAAGTTATCCAATTTAACAACATTCTTGAAATGTTTGACCTTGTTCAACATGTGTCTTCTCCGACACACAAAGATGGAAACATACTTGATTTGGTCATAACCAACAAAATAACAGCTCTCAGAGATTGTTCTGTAAGTGACCTACTGTCTGACCATAACTGTATCCCCTTTAATATTGACTAGGGTGTGGCTGGTGCCCATCAAATTGGAAAATTTCAGAGGAGCCTCCTGTACCTTTTTTTGGTATTGTGGTTTGGTCTGAGGGATATTCCTGAGAAGTTTCGTGAAAATTGAAAAACGTTTAACTTGAGCACAATGCAGTTGAAGTTTTCTCATGTTTTATTAAAAATCGAAATCGCGGTAGGCGTAACTTTGTCAATATGCAATATAGAACAATATAAAACATGTATTTGGATAGAGCTCAATCAGACCTTCATTTTGAATACCAACTTCAATGGTATCAGATAATTTTGAGCAGTGTATCAATTCATAATTTGACTGCAGCTCGGATGATTACCTTCAGCTTACATGTCAACAAGCCTTTGTCATTCATTATGATATTTTATGTAATGATGATAATGTCTTGATAGGCATTAATGAAAAAAAAATCTTAGTTTGTCAAGTTTTGATATGCAGAGATGCTGAAAGCTCCATGCATAAAATATATCTAAGACTGACAATTCTCAAGAACTGATTTGTTATCCTCTTATAAGATCAGGGCAACTTTGCTCATTTGTTATCATCTTTGGCTTCCAATAACTGGCTATTGGATTCAATTCCAGCTCTGGCCAGATCACCTGGATCTACTGTAACACTGCTCACATTGTTTAAGGGAGTGAAATCAGATTCATGGTCAGTTCCAGTTATGGATGTTTCTGCAAAAACTGCATGAACTGTCAAAATAATGAACATAGAAGGGTTTCTGTTGCAGAAGTTTAATGACAAAACACAGGGTCGACACATTAGATATGAAAACAGGCCCAGGATAAGGTTAAAAATTCGGCTAAGATTAGGGTTAGTTTTATGGATGGGCTTAGGGTTCGTTTTTAGGTTGACCATGTGTTTTTTCAATCAGTTTCTGTAACTGATCTCCCAACATATTATTGTTCTCTGACATTTTATGCATTACATTTTGTTGAAACAGCCATAACTGACATTCATCTATCCCGACTCATCATCAAGCACACTGTCAGACATACAATTTGTCTGAATAAAATACAAATCAATACCATTTGTGTGTGACCAAAAGCAGAAATACTCCTTGCAAGCCACTTTTTGTTTTGAAGATGAATTATGATATCTTCTGACAATTTCAATGCGATACTAATTTTCTGCATAGTAAGAGAGAAAGCAGTGTTCTTAATTTGAGTGACATCTGAAATACATCTGAAATACTTTTCTCCACCCACAAATCCTTTTATTATCTGATTTCTAATGCTATATCTGAAGACAACCTGCTAAATGATGACAAATGAAAGTGCATGACATAAAGATGTATATGGAATAAAATTATTTAGAAATAATTACAGCTGTATGTACACTGTAAAATTTGAATTTCAGTTAGCTTAAATGATTGTGTGAGATGGTTGCACAATTCCTTTGAGCTATCATAGCTTGTTGTTTTAAGTTATAATAACAGAAAGATTATCATAACACACGAGGCCAAGCTATGTTAGCTCAAACAAATGTGCAACCATCTCACTCAATCATTTAAGCTGACTCAAAATTTCAAAATTTACAGTGTATGTTTGTGTCACATTAGTGCACCAACACTTGAGAAATCCAAATGAAATTAAAACTCCTTCAAAACATAAAGATGTTTTACTTAGAACTTCTTGCAATATATCCGGTTAGCAGCACAACTTGACGTTATTTGATCTTTTAATTATTTTCTTTCAAAAGCAATAATCATAAATTTGGTATACTACTTCTAATTTCGTAGACCATTAAAGTTGGTACTTAAAATGAAGCTCTCGTTCAGGGCAATCCAACCATACAAGTTACTATAGTGTATGACTGATACTGGCAAAGTTATTACATACCGCGGTTTGCCCTTCTAAAAATAAATAGAAAATTTTCTACTGCATTGTGCTCAAGTCAAGCATATTCCAATTTCCATGAAACTTTCCACACAAGCTGTCTTGACCAAGACAAAGTACCAAAAAATGGTACAGTGGGATATGACAACTGTGGGGCACCAGCCACACCCTAATATTGACATTAACAAAGGCAAGAATACACAGCAGAAGATCCCATTCCAGAAAAAACCGCAGCATAAATATATCCAAATTTAAGAAAGACATTGAGCAGCATTTTTCACAAAAGGTACAACACCATAATCGATCAATCTACTTGAACAAACTTGTGGCACTCTACAGATCAACAGAAAAGATTTTTGACAAACACACCCCTGTAAAGACTAAACTTGTAACTGTGCGGAAACCTAACCCATTCACAAATCAAGAAATAAAGCCACTTAAAAAAGAAAAAAGAAAAGCAGAAAAATTTTGGAAAAGAACCGGACTAGAAAAAGACTGGAATATTTTCAAAGAAAAATGAAATGCTCTAAATGATAAGCTTAATCAGCTTAAATCAGATGATCTTAGGCGTAAAATTCAAGCCACTAAAGCCCCTGTCACACCTGGCCGATTTAGAATGCGTGTGTATAACGTGTTTTACACGCTGGTGAACGTTTCTTGTAAGCTGAATAATTTCTAAGCAAGTTTCTCAAACGTTAGAAACATGCTGATACACGTTGAAATATGTTGCCATACGTCCACAGAACGGAGAACTTTTACGCATGTTCAAAAATCATTGAAATGCAGCAACGTGTGGATGGTAAGCTTATCATAAGTTCTAGGATCGTTGGGGGTACGTTATAAAGGTTTTCTGGTCATTTCTCATTCGTTTTGTATGTTATTTATAAGTTTTCCAAACGTTTTCAACGTTTCTCTGTCGTTTCTCACACGTCCAATTTTATTGTGAAAACAGCTCGGTTTTCTACTAAAAAGGGTGGCATTTAATTCATAAGTTATGCACAAGTTTTGTATAAGTTTTATGGTCGTTTCCCACTTGTTTTGGACACGTTTTCAACTCGTTTTGCATTCGTCCTGAGGGTGAAAGAGCCCCAGAAATGCCAGTGCAAAGACGTTGCTTGTAAATTACCTGGACGTTCCTCAGGTCGTCAAGGTTTGACAGCCACATACGGGAAATTCTAAGGCGATGTTCAAACTTCTAAACTCTCGCCTCAACAGAAAACAAGATCTGCCTCTTCCCCATCACACAAGTGAAACAGAACTAGCGAATGACTTCAACAAATTCTTTATGAGAAGATCAAAATCATCAGATCTAAATTAGATTCAGGAATGAAGAACACAACTGATAACTCTCAAACCAACCTCAGCCACAATTTGCAGCAGTTTAAGGCTCTATCAGACCAAGAAGTTAAGAAACTTATCACTGAAATGCCTGTCAAACACTGCAAACTTGATCCAATGCCAACAATGCTACTGCTTGAATGTGTTGATGAATTTCTGCCAGTCATTGCGAAAACTGTTAATATGTCATTAACACTTGGAGAAATGCCCCTTAAACTGAAGCATGCACTCGTCAAACCACTTTTGACGAAAGAGGTTCTTGAACTGATAAAAAGAATTATCGGCCAGTCTCAAACCATTCTCTTCTGCGCAAAATCATCGAAAGTGCTGTAATCAAACAGTACGTAGAACACCTCACTCAGAACAATCTTGAGGATGAAAAACAATCCGCCTACAAGCAATTTCATAGCAAAGAAACCCTTAACAAAAATCCATAATGATATTATGCTTAATCTGAGAAACGGTGAGGTGACAATGCTAGTATTGTTAGGCCTATCTGCTGCATTAGACACAGTTGATCATGGCATCTCGCTAGAAAGACTGCACAATAGGTATTGTGCAGCCTTGAGCTGGTTCAAATCTTACATTTCTGAAAGATCACAGTCTGTGATAATAAATGACAAAACATCAAGCAAACTTCCACTCAATTTTGGAGTTCCTCATATAATTGCTTGAAGTCTTTTTGTGTTTCAGAAAGCTACTTAATTTAAATCAAGTGTATTACAACGTACCTTCAA